>JBCFXI010000199.1:89433-117102 GCA_038496175.1 Ampulex compressa | reverse complement strand
CGCCCCCCCCCCCCCCCCCCCCCCCCCCCCCCCCCCCCCCCCGAGGCGAGAGGGAAAATCGAGGTGGAAACGCGGCCCCTGGGGGTCTCGCGATCTCGAGGATGGACCAGCCAGGGCTTCGACTTCGACTTCGACTTCGGCTTCGGCGTCGGCCTGGGCATCGACGCCGCCGGTCGGGGCGGCGAGCAGGTTCCTATCGCATATTATGGAGACAGGAGAGGATCGAAAGACGGGCCGGTGATGGGAGAGCGGGTGGTTGGTCAAGGGGGTCCATGGCATTAGTATAGCACGCCGGAATAATTGGGTACAGTCTGGCCGGCTACCGTACGTAGCGTCGGCTCCTTTCAACCCGGGAAGCGCCTCCTCCTCGTGTCCTTCCAGGCCTCATCCCCGGCCTCATCCTGCGAGGTTGCCTCCGCCGTGCCGACAAAAAGGCCAAGGAGACTCGCCAAAAAGAGAGCAGAAGGAGCCGACTACTGGAAGGAGTATAGGAGAGGCCCAGGAGGACGGAGTGGGAAGACGCAGGGGGGAAGAAGGAGTAGAGAGAGAGAGGGAGAGAGAGACGAGAGCAAAGGCGCAGCCAGCTAAGCGGCTGCCGGAGAGGGAGCGAAGTCGAAGAGTCGAAGAGTCGAAGAGCCTGGGAGTCGGAGAGAAAGACCGAGTAGGACGGACGGGCAGGGGGCGGGCGGCGCTGATTCCTGCGATGGAAACAGGAGCAAAAGGCCAGGGCGCTGGCACAGCCACCGCAACGGCCGAGAAAGAGCAACGCGAGGAACGATGAGGAGGGTGGGGTGGGGTGGGGGGTGGGGGGGAGAAAAGCAACGAGATCGAGGGTAGAACAAAAGCAACGAGAAGGCCGCAAAACAACTGACGAGTCCGAGAAGGGGGAAAGTCATAACTGTCTCGATGCCCAGTGGCGCGGATGTCCTGCAAATACGAGGTGAGTTGGCCCCGTCTCCCTTCTTTCCACGGCTCGTCGACTTTCGGTGTCCGCCGCGAGCCTCGGCCCCTCGAGTCGTCCCACCCTCCCGATCCGGACATCGCTCGGCCGGGGATGTCCTCGTCTTTGCGCCTTCTGCCGAGCGCGACTCCTAGGCTACGCCTCCGAGAGGTCCCCGCGCCGAACAGCGCTCCTCGCCGATGATCTTCCTTTCTCCGCGAGGAACAAAAGGGCTCGCGAAAGAGAGGAGGATCGAGCGACGGGCCTCCAAAGGCGCCGGACAGCGCTCGGAGCTGGGCGAAATGCGCGCGGCAAGGAGGGACGAGCGCGCCGCTACGCCGTTGCTTTTTAAATAGCTTGTTTTATGCGACCCGAAATGAACTCGAAAAAATCAGCGGGGCCCCTCTTAATGGAGTCGTAACTTCTGGGATGCCGCGGCACCGGCAGCATCAACGGCCGCGACCGCGTCCGAGGCAGTAACGTACCTTGAAGAAAGGGCCCTACTCTTCGGATCGAACGGAGAGGGCACAATGGCTCCCACTGTTCGAGCCCGTTGCGCGCTTCTCCGGGAAGACCGCTTCGTGCCCTCCGCGCTCGGCTCTCGGCCCCCGACATCGCACCCGCGCTTCCACGCTTTTCGACCGCGCGAGGCGAGAGCGAGAGAGCTGTGGAGCGAGGCCACGCCGGCGAAACTCGAGTGCGGCATTACCGTAGCCCGAGATCGCGGCTATTCGGACGCGTGGCCGCGCTCGACGACGCGCCCTCTCTCTCTCTCTCTCTCTCTCTCTCTCTCGATCGATCGATCGATCCATCGATCCATCGATCCTTCGATGGGGGGGGGGGGGGCACCGAGCCTCGCAGCCTTAGAGTACCGCGTAAACGCGCTGTCAAACTGGTTTTCTTTTAGCGCCGTCTTTCATCGACGGACAATTCCGCCATCCGTTAATCGCATCTCGCGCACTTCCTTTTTGCGCTTGACTCATCGCTCGTCTAAGATTATCGCCCCGGGAGAAACGCATCCGGGGGAACGTCGAACCGAGGAGCGGATCGAACTCTCGAAGGAATTCCTTTGATTCCGCATCGAGATCGGCCGTTTTAATACGACCTTCCGCTAAAACGAGGCAAGACGCACCTCTTACCTCCTCCTCCTCCTCCTCCTGCCCCCCTTGATGGCCCTCTCCGAGGCGTGCTCTAAAATTAGCTCGGCGCTCGGCGCTGATCGGTGATCGACTTGACGCGAAGCTGCGCGCGTCGTTGGAAAGAAGGGCCCGTCGTTGTAAGTGCGGGCCGAAGCGAAGGAGAAAAGGCCGTACGGCGGAGAGTACACGTTCCGCCCTTCTCTTCCCTTCCCTTCCCTTCCCTTCCCTTCCCTTCCCTTCTCTTCTCTTCTCTTCGCGAGAGAGCCGGCGAGCGATCGTCGGCGACAACCGGGGTACGGTGCGGGGGCGGGTGAAAGGGTGGGAGAAGAGGCGATAGGGAAACGTTAGCCGAGGAAAGAAAGTGGAGGCATCGGGGCCCGAGGAAGCTCGCGGGCGCGCGCCGGTCAGAGTGCAAGCCCGTACCTTCTCTCTGGCGACGCGCCACTCGATTCGATCCCATTCTTCGACGCGTCGGCCTATTTTGCCGCGGGCCGATTCGCGATTTCCATCGATTCGCGACGCTCGTCGGGCGCCCGTGCGCCTCTCGAGATGCACCATCGACGTGGCGAGTAGCGCCGCTGTGCGGCGTACGGCAGAACCGTTTTGACGTCTCGCGTCGAGCCGGCTTCGATGGTACAGCGAGTATCGCGATCCAGAGGCGGCCACGTCGAACCGTCGCCCGCCTCGGTCAGCCAAAGCGAACCGATCGCTGGTGAATAACGAGACGCAGCCTTCGCGAGCGGCCCTTCCTCGGCGCCAGGACCCACGCGAGATCGCGATCGATCTTCGTCCATCCCAGCGACGCTCTCCGCACGGTGTGGCGATACTCATCCTCGCTCCTCGCTCCTCGCTCCTCGCTCCTCGCCCGGGCAATCGAATCGGCATCGAGGCTCGCGCGCTTCTATCCGCTGGATCGCGGCGCGCGCGCGGGGAAGAGAGGGGAAGAGGGAGGTGAGAGGGGAGCGGGCTGGCGCACGGGGTCCCGCGAAGAAGCGAAAGAAGGCCGTTTCGCGTGGCCTCTTCGTCGAACGGTGGCGAGCGCGAAGGATGACTCTTGCATCGACGCGTAGGTGCAGCCGGTGCCGCCGATTGGCAGGGCAAGGTGCGCGAGCAACGTCCGGCTCGCGTTTCCCTCGTTCCAGGGTCCGCGCGACGCGCAGTGGCCCCGGAAGCGCCAGCGGAACGCATGCCCCGTCCCCTCCCGAGGTGGGCCCGCGAGCCGGATTTGTTAGTTTGACGCTGCGAAATAAGAGCCGCTCGAGGAGAAACCGCCGCGGTGCTTCGGTCTCCCTACCGATCAAAACCCTTGTTAGCCCGGAAATTAAGCGTTGCTCGCCGGTGAATCCGCCTCTACTTAATTCCTTCTTTATTTCCGACCGACGTATATGACCGCCATTAAGATTAATCAGACGCGTGGAGCGTCGTTGGAATCGTACACGCTCGGCCGTGCTCCGTAATTATATCGCAAACGAGATTCCTTTGAGGCCAAACGAGCTCTCCGAGCGCGTCCGCCGAATCCCGGGCGGGATCTGGAAAATTTCCATCGTGCGAAATGGGGATAGATCGAACTCCCGCTCGCTCCTCCCTACCCTCCTACCTCCTACCTCCTCGACCGTCAGTTCGTTTTATCCCCAAAGCCGGTCGCGACGCTCGGCATCCGTGGCGATCCAAGTTCGGACGAATTCGAGCGGCAAAACTGCCGGTCCTCGGGCATAAATATCGGTCCCGGTGCCGATCCGCGGGCCGACGGGGACGGGAGTGCGAGGGAGGAAGGAGGGGCGGCGGGCCTAGGGCTCGGGCCGATGATTTAGACGCGGGCCGTATCGCCTCCCTTGGAATATTATCGGATGATCGCGGCGCGGCCGCGGTAACGAGGAGAATAACAAAGTGGACCGACGAGGGTAAGGGTAAGGGTGGGGGGCAGATAAGACCAGGCGTATCTCGGTTTACAAGCGGTGCATGCTCGCTTATCAACGGCTATCGGATCTGCGAAATCTGGTACTCTTATCTGTAATCTCGACAACTTCTCGGCAAGCTCCCGATCCGCGCGTCCTCGAAGGCGCACGTAGGCCGTCGGGCCGCGGTCGGCGGCTACCCGGTGGCCGAGAGAGGAGCCCTCCGCGGGCTTCGAGCCACCGGCCGTGCATGCACGTAGATAAAGCAGATGCCACGGCAAAGATTACGCCCAGGGGACCGGCCTGACGCGCAACAGGCCCCAATTAAAGCCACTGCAGGATTAATTGCCTAATTAATTAATAGTTAACCTTACGTGGAATTACGCGTCGACGAAATCGATCGGTGACAGATCTTGCCGCGCGCACGATCCGGCCGATCCGCCTCCTCTCTCCGGGAAATCCTCCATCGATCCAACTGCGGCTCCCGGCTGGAGCCCCTAGGAGGGAGCGGGGGGCAAGCGCGAGCCCCGATCCGCTCGCGACGGAGCCGAGCGGAGAGAACCGGCGGCCGGGAAATTTGACGGACGAGGAGCGCGGCCGCGGCACGCTCGCTATCGTATTTACCGCTGGCCGGACCATCGACCGGAGATCCTCTTCCCTTCCATCGTTCGATTCGATCGATCGCCCCTCGAGAGTCGGCCGCCGATCTCGAGTCGATCTCGAGTCCCCGTGGCCATCGAGGAACGCCGAACGCGACTCGGAAGAGACGGCCGCGCTCCTCTCCACTCGCCGACGCGCTTTTCCCGCGCTCCTACTTTGCGCGCCCACGCACCGTCCTTTCGATCGGCGCAAGAACGAGACGCGAATACTCGAAATTCCTTCTGCGGCCCTGCACGCGCATCTGTCCGACCGTCAACGACCCCGGAAAACCGAGAACGACGACTTTGCTGCCATTCTTCTCGCGTTTCCGTCCATCAATCCCGGACCGTGCTCGGCTGTCCGCCGAGGAATGCGCGCGGAATATCGCCCCTCCGCGCCTCGCCCGCTGGGCGCTCCAAGAGCGCCCACCAACCTCCCCTAGTTCTTCATCGAAATGCCGCCTCGCTAAACTTTACCCGTCCGCCAGCGCCGCGTCGTTCGTCCGCGGCCTTCCTCCTTGTTCGAAACTCTCCTCTTGCCGCTTCTTCCTTCCCGAGCTACCCACCACCGAGAGCCTAACCGATCTCTCCGCATCGCCCGAGTCTCGCAAGGCCGCTGGATTTTGGCGAGAGTGGTCGAGATGCGAGGGGCGGTGGGGGATGCGCTCGAACGATCGGACGATAAACGCGACCGACGCGAGCGGAGCCGTAGCTGCTCGCGGCTATCGGCGTGCCACCGCACGGCGCCGCGTCCCAGCGAGCGCGCCGCATCGGAGCTAACGGAACCAAACTCCCCGAACCAAGCTCCTCGTTGCTGCTCCTCGCGATTCTCGCCTTTTTGGGGATTTTCACGATATTATCTTGGCACTGGCCAGTGCCAGTGCCGGAAATCAAAGGAAAGGGCCGAGGCCGAGAAGGTTGACCGTCGAGAAGGTCGACCGTCTTCCAGCCTGCCATCCTCGATTTCGGCACGTACCTTTCTCGAGGTTCTTGCGGCTAGGAATTAAACGCGCAAGGGGAAGGAAAGCGCGATGGCAATTGCACCGTAGCCAGTGGGAGTGGCGCATCCTTGGCGAGGCACGAGAGGATTCGGTCGCGCAATTCGAGACCGAGTCACCCCCGCCGAGGAGGCTCGCGCTCGCGTATCCGCTCGACTTTCCTCCTGCCTAACGGTGGAACGCCCCGACGGCAGGGCCGGCCAGAGCGTTTCGCGTTGACGAGGGCCCTCTCCGCGCCCCCCTTCCCCCCTCCTGCCCCTGCCCCTGCCCCTGCCCCCCCCCCGGCCACCACCCTCTCACACTCTCCGAGCGCGCGCGCGCGTGTGTGTGCTCGCGTGCAAGAGGCAGTAACCCTGAAGGTAAGGCGAAATGCCACCTGGCAGCTTTTTGCGCCGCTGCGCGCGAGATACGATATTGTTTTTGCCTCCTACCGGAGTCGAGGAGAGCTGCCCCTGCCTCTCCGCCGCCTCCCAGCCGCCTCCCAGACGCCTCCCTGCCGGCCAGCCGCCCCCTAGCCCCACTTCCGGTCTGGGTAGGGCCACGAGCCAATCGTAGGAGGATACCACGCCTCCCCCACCCACGCGCACCTGCGTTCCCGCCCACCGATCCGAACGGACGCGCTACCTGGAGAACCGCCGGCGACGAGCACCGAGGAGAGCGAGAGAGGAGAGCGAAGAGAGGAGAGAGGAGAGAGGAGAGAGAGCCCGCACGGCGCAAGCCCCGACCTCGCCTTCCCCCCTTCCCTCCCGGCTGCCCCTTTTTCATCCACCTGCTCGCCCACCGCCGCCCTTCCCTCCTCCCGGCTTCTCCTTCGCGTCCTCTCGCCGCCACCGCCCTTTCCTCCTTCCCTCCTTCCCTCCTTCCCTCCTTCCCGCCTTTTCCTAACGCGCCACCCTCCATCGCTCCTCGTATCCCCTCTTTTATCTCTTTCCAAAGACAAGTCCGACCGCTCGGCTCACCCGCGACTCGACTCCTCTTCCCACCCCTTTATTATTAATCTTCCTCCTTTGGGCCCCGTTTTTCGCGCGGCTCCATTACCGCTCCATTTTTTCCTTACCCTTTTGCGCCCTTTATCGCGCCCCCTCGCCACCCGAGATATCTCTAGCCTTCCCATACTACCCATTCTACCCTCGACAATATTTTGCTCGCCGCCGCCGCCGCCGCCGCCGCCGTCACCGATCGGACCTTTTGCCAATCTTCGTCTTACGCCGCGTTCGCGAATCAAGGCTGGCGAAGGTAGCCACCTTCTATTCACGCGCCGATCGTCCATCGGCCAAGGGACGAGAATCGGGAGATGCGAGGCGAACCGCGGTGAAAGAATCGTGCGCGCTCGACGAAGCCGGACGCGGATAACGCGCGCAGCTCGCGCCTTGAACCTATTCTCGCACGAGGGAGGAGCAAGCGTCACGTACCACCGCGACCATTTTTGCAAAGGAGTTTGCAAAAAGGGCCTCGTGTCTGCCAGATTTGGAAAGCCGGCCGGACTTAGCGGAGGCCTTTTACGGAGGTGCCGACTACGCGAATGGCCGCCTTCACCTTGAAAATCGAGCGAGGAGAAGGAAGCGGGACGGAAGAGAAGAAGCAGTGTCAAAGTCGTGTTTTAGCGCCTACCCTCGAGCGTCTCCCGCGCTCTTCTTCCGTTCGCCAACCAGCCCCCCCCCCCGGCCGCCACTCCACGCCCCGCGCCGCCGCCCCGCAGCCCCCAGTGGTTTGCACACAGCCCAAGGTCCCTCCGACGGGCGGCGGAAGGACCGAAAAGTTCGGCCCGATCGCGGGAGGGCCCCGGCTTCGCGACTCGTTAGGCGGTGCGCGTCCGGCCCCGGGCGTTATCGCCTTCGTCGGCCCCTCGGGCGGCGAGCGCTCCTCGCAAAAATGATGTCCGCTCGTCGAGGGGGAGCGAGAGGCAGAGGGAGGGAGCGGGCGGCGAGGGCCGATACGTCTCGGAAAGCCGGTAACGGAATCTTTGCGCGGAATTATTGCATCGCGCGCCCATAACTCGCCGGTAGCGGAATTGTTTTTCTTAGTTAAACGAGCTAGGGTCGTTCCCGAGCAGTCGAGGGCTTTTCCAAGCGGAAAAACCAACACAGCCGGTTAATTTCATTCAGATTTATGAGAATTAATGAACGCTCCTCGTTCCCTTAATTTCCTTTCGCGGCGAGGCGAGCCCCGAGAGCGCTCCGCCAGTCTCTCACGAGTTTCGTAGGCCGCGAGGAGGTCATCGACGTCGCCGAGCGAGCGAGGTGTATCGGCCTGACGAGGGGCGCTCCGAGGTGGCGCAGCCCGGTGGCGTCGCCGGGCGTCGGATCCGAAGGGACGTCGTCTCCCTTCCCGTCGGCCGGCGCTCGAGCGAAAGGGAGCCAGCTCCCGAGGAGGGCGAGGCGGCTCGAGCTCGCGCCAGGTATCGGCGCCGCGGAGAGAAGAGAGATCGGACGAAAATGAGAGGAGGAAAGGGAGAGGAGGAGCCGAGCGCGGGAGAGGTTTCCGCTTGGCGTCGCGGCGAACGCAAGTGCTCGCGGCCGCCGAGCGGAAAAGTGGTGAGACGGGACGAAGGGGAAATCGGTTGCGCGTCGCACTTTCCGAGCCTTTTTGTCAGCCCGAGAGGAGCCAGCCGAGTTCTCCTTCGTTCGCTCTTCGCGAAGCGCCCCGTCGCTTTCTACGCCCTCGGGAAATCGGCGCGGATCCCGCTCGGCGAGCATCTCCGCGCCTTTCCGAACGCTCCTTCCGGCGCCTCGAAGGACCTCGAGGGAGGACGAAGGACGGCTCTGAGTGGGAGCGAAGCGGGCGGAGGATCCCGAGGAAGAGCTTTCCTCTCTTTCGGACAGCGGCCTCGGGACTCGGCGAAGGGGGAGGAGGAGAGGAGAGGAGAGGAGAGGAGAGGAGAGGATGGAGGGTGGGTAGTGGCGCGTAAGAGCGAAAGGATCGGAGGTTGCGCCGGGCAACGGCAAGTAGGGTAATTAGTCACGGGCCCGCGAGCCCTGCGCGGCTCGCGATTACTTTCGTAATCTCCTGTCATCGCGTTTTCCCGGTAATCGTTCGCGTTAAATCCATCTCCGCGTTTGCGGTAATCAGCGTGACCGAGGAGCTCCAACGGCCGCCGGCCGGCCGGGAGGGGCGACTCTCCGAGGGATCTACAATGTACATAATTAAAAGAGGGACTCGTAACTACCGTGGCAATTACACGTTGCGCGCGATATTAATTTATCCGTGCGTGGTTATTAAATTACTGGCCGCGCGAGATAGCGGATCCCACACGGCCCGAAGAAGGAAGGAAGGAAGGAAGGTGGGCGCTCGGAAAAGCGAGCCAGCCCGTCGCGGGCCCGTTCGGGCAAGAAGCCGAGTTCCGACCTCCCCTAATTATCGCTCCCGTAAACCGTTATGCACAGTTAGATACCACGATTCCGCAGGCCGATACTTAACGCCTACGATAATTACCAGCCGCGCGGTAACTTCGTTAGTCCGTTTAAGGGCTAACCGATCCCACTGGCCGCGCGTCCCGAGATTGGCGCGAGCGCGCCCGCCGACGCCGAAAACCGCCTCCCGTCTTTCGCCGAGGCCCGGAGCTGCCATCGCCGGATGCGATTCCCGATTCCCGATTCCCGCCGGAGAGTCCTCGACGGCTCCCGGCCGGACGAGGGCTCGCGACCAAAATCGACCCTTGGCGTCGCGCTCGCTGCCAACCTCTCCGTCCGCTTCCTCGAGCTCCATCGAGATAAGCGCCGATCCGAGAGGCGCCGCCGCTCTCTTTCGGCGTCTACCTTCCCCAGCCCCCGGTCCAACCCCGAGCCCGAGCCCCGCCTAGCGGTCCTCTCCTCTCTCCTAGCGGAGAGAGAGCGTAGGAGAGCGTAGGAGAGCGTAGGAGAGCGCGGGGAGGCTAAACGAGCAGGCCGGCGATGATAGGCGCTCGGTCCAAAAGCGAGCGAGATCGTTTACATCGGCCGACTAATTGCCGCAAGATTAGCATCGATATTACTAATTAATCGCCCGTTAACGACGCTCGGCTCTCCGACGCTTTGCTCAATTATCGCTCTTACCCGTTAACGACCGTCTTGCGTTGCCTCGCCCGACGCCTCCTCGCTTGGTTATCATTTTGTGCAACAATAAAAACAATCGGCGGGCCGTGCGCGGCGAAGTCGGGCTCGTAAACTCGCGCCTTCCTTCTCCCCGCGCGGTCGGCCCGAGGCACGAGTCCGCGCCTCCTCGCGCCGCCGATCCGCCGATATTCGATCTCAGCCCCGGCGGACATTGCGAGCCGCGCCGCGAGCGATCCGTCCGTCGGTGCGCGCGATTTAGGCGCTGCCGTCAATCTTCTACTCGCGTCGATCGCCGATGCGGAGGGAGGAGGGGGCGCTCCTGGTGGAATCCGCGAGTAATTTCGCGCAAAGCGCTCGTACGAGAGAGAGTGCAGGAGGACTCGAGGATTCGAGCTCGCGTTTCGCGAATCGCCTCGTCGAGGAGACCGGGGAGAAATATCGCGAACGCCGATCGGCGATCGTCGCGGAGACGGCCGTTCGGCGAGGCCAGTGAGATTCGAGGATGATATCCGCGAAAGCGCGCGGAGGGAGTCCACCATCGGCGGAGGGAGTTTCGTTTCGTCGCTATCCCTGCATCGAAGCTGTCCGCCCTCGAGAGAGGAGCTCGGAAGAGTCCACCACCGCGAGACATCGTGCCCCGCTCTCTCTTTCTCGCCGATTCCTCTCTTCTCCGGAGACGCGGCACGGCGCTCGAAAGAAGGGCCTTTGTCCGAAAGCCGCGCTCGTAAACACGATATCGTTTGTTCGCGGTACGCCACGGGGCGAGCGGCACGCTCTGGGTAAATCGCGGCCGTACGCAGAAGAGAAGCGTGTTTACATTAGCGAATTTCCAGAGAAAACAGTGGGAGCTCGGCCGCTCGTTTCCGAAGCAAATATCCCGATCGAGTAGACGGCATAGGAGACGGCCGAGAAGGTTATGCGGCAAAAGGCGGGCCAGCGGGTAAACACACCGTGGGCGAGTCTTGGGCGGAATCGATCCGAGAGCGTTTTTCGACGATACGCCTTGCTCGAATCGTTTGGCCGCCAATCGCGAGATTTTCCGGAGACGTCCAACGAGCGATGGAGGAAGCACTCTCGGTTCCACATCGACGGCCGCGACTCTGGCCGCGTTTGGTACGCATCGGGACGTGGACGAGGACGAGGGCAGGGCGAGGGCGAGGGCGAGGGCGAGGGCGAGGGCGAGGGCGAGGGCGAGAGGAGCGAGAGGAAGAGAACGCTGGTCGGTTATCGTCCGGCGTATCATCGGGGGTCGCGCAGAGTGCTTCGCGACGCGGATGGGTTTCGAAGAAAACGGAACTCGGACTTACCTTGCTCTGCACGTAGTCGAGGGCCAGCATGCAGTCGGAGTATCCGCTCTCCGTCTTGATGGTGGTGCCGGCCTGGCCAGGTCCGCCCGAGCAGAATCCGGAGCCGACGACGCCGACGGGGCCTCCGAGGCCCGCCGCCGCTGCCGCCGCGACGCTATCCCGGTACCAGGGGTACATTTCTTGCGAAGAACAATCACCACCAAAGCCACCAAAGCCACCGACGCGCTTCTCGATCTTACGCTCGACCCGTCCCTCGCGCGGCCAAGTAACTCTGTGCGAACTTTCGGAGTTGGTCGCGCAACCGGCACGTCACTCTCTCTCTCTCTCTCTCTCTCTCTCTCTCTCTCCTTCTCTCCCTCACTCTCTCTGTCTCTCTCTCTCTCTCTCTCCCTTCCTCTTCTCTCCTTTCGTCTAGCGCACTACACGGTGCGCGCCTACGTTGCAATCTCGAGCGAGGCAGGACGCGAGGGATGCGACAAGCCTGGTCTTCTCGGAGCGACGAGCGGGCCGGAGCGGAAAGAATCGAGCGCGGAGGGTTCCGCGAGACTCCAGCCGTTCCGAAGATGCTCCGAGGAGGAGCGCCAGGGAGCTCGACGCTCGTCGATCGAGTACCTCGCAGAGGCCTCTCTTCCTCTATCCTTGGCTCTCCCTCGTACCTCGAGGCGCGCGTTCGCGCATACCGTCTCGAGTGCGAATACGCCGACGATCGCCACGGTCCCCACCGAGGCGGGTTCGCGCGAGCAGCGCGGTCTCTCGACTGGTCGCCGGAGAGGAGCGGAGCCGAGAGGAGCGACGGGGACGGAAGCTCGAGCGCGAGGCGTAAACAGAGCCTCGTCCTTTGGCCGACTCGTCGCCGGCGAAGAGCCGATCGTTGCGCGCCGATAGATCGCTCCTCGTTGCTCGCCGAGCGTCGGATCCTCTAGCCGTCAGACTCTTCGGCGGCTTCCGCGATTCCGCGAGGCGCGACCTTCCTCTTCGTCGACGATAGAGCGCGAGAGGTACGACTCGCGGTAACAGCCATCGGGAGCGAGAGCGTCTCGTAGATCTCGTTTGCCTCTCTGACTAGATATTCCTTCTCGCCCTTCCACCGCCTCTCTCTCTCTCTCTCTCTCTCTCTCTCTCTATCCCTCTGCGCGCGCGTGTCGGTGTGCGTGTACGCGCGTTTCTCTGTCCGTCTGCCTCGTATCGCGCACTCGATATTCTCGCGTGGACGAACGGTCGTGGCGATCGGAAGCACTCGGAGAGTAAGCTCGCGATAGACGGCGAGTGGCGAGGGTCCTTCCACGTGGACGATAGGCGGTTCAGCAGGTAGGCGCAACCGGCTGGCCGTCGTTCGGCCGTCGGAGCCCTGGCTGGCGGCCCGTCATCGCACCGTCGCTGCTGATCTTCCCGCGTGTCGTGCTGCCCCGCCACCGCTTCCCCGTCATTTATCAGGGCCGATCGAGCGTTCCTCCCGCGGAGAGCGCTCGCGCGCGCGCGCGCTCGGCTCTCCTTGTGGGCGCGAGCGGAGAATCGGCGCTGTCAAGGGGCTCGCCAGCAGTCTCAGCGAAACTCCGCCTCGGCGGGTTCCCCGAAAGACACCGCGCCGCCGCGAGACCGTGGCCGGTACATTTCGCAACGCAAACTCACGACTCTGCTCGAGCACTCGCGGAGACCGATTCGCTCGGCCGACGAACGGAGCGGCGATCGAGGCGCGGATCAGCGGATGTCATCCGTGGATCCGTAAAGTCCGCTCCGTCCCGCTGCTCGGGCCATGCTCGCGGGAGGAAAAGCCGCGCGACTGGAAACCTCGACGTAGGCGGTAGGAGCCACCGGCTTAGGAAAAAGCTCCCTCGAGGCTCTCGATCCCGGATTTCGCTCGTTGGATGCCCAAGCGCCGAGGCGTGTCCGCGAGTGGCCCCCGATGACCTCCCGCGCGAGCTCCTAGGCCGCCTCGCGACGCTCTTTTTTTTTAGGCACGACCGAGCACGAGAGACCGGTGGAGGAAAAAACGAGACCGACAGGCCCCGGAAACTGTGAACCGTGGACCGCGGACGCGGTTTCAGCACTGACGCGGGAGTCGCGATTCGAACGCCCGTTCGGCCGTGCTCGGCCGAGTCCGCCGACGCTCGGGGCTGCCCCTTACGGGCCATCGCCACTTGCCGGAGCCGCGCGGTGGGGGCACCCGTCCTCTCTCTTCCTCCTTCCCGTCGCTCGCCCTCTCTCCCTCTCGCCCTCTCCCTCGCTCCTTCTCTCACTCTCTCTCTCTCTCGCTCTCCGACTCTCGCCCTCTCCCTCGGTCGCGCCGAACCGAGAACCCGACCCCACACCCACCGGCCGTGCCTCGCGAGCTTATCCACGCGCGCCTCTTCCTCCCCCGCCGCGGCCCCGTGGCCGCTTCCATGCCGCGGCGAGGCACGGCGCACCGCTTTTCTTCCAGAAATCCGACCGCTTAGGTCCTAACGCGATTCGAATCTTGTGCGAATCCGGGATCTTTGCGGCCGAGCGTCCTCCCGACGAGCCCGAAAGCGCTGCGCCTCGCGAGAGAGGATCTCGCGGCGCGAGTGCCGAAGCCAGGGCACACGGCCAACGGAGAATTTGTTCCCGGAGAATCGGTCGTCCCCGCTCCTTGGACGGGGATGATGCCAATCGGAATGGCATCGGTGGGCCGAGCTGCGAGTGTTTCGAGCCGGTGCCTTTGCCGGTGCGTTGGGACCTGCGAACGATGCCCTGACCTGGCGCAACCCACTTTCCTTGCTCCTGTCCAGAGGATAAGGTTGGAAAAGGTCACGAGCATCGCGAAGCGTCATGCAAAAAGCCGCCCCTGTTACGGTCTACGAATTCCCGAGGAATTTCTCGGTGGGTTCTCGGTGGCTAGGGGGAAAAACGGCTCGAAGATAAAAAGTCACCCCAAGGAGGAAAGGGTGGGGACCGACGGGATGGAGGAGCGTGCGCGGGTTTGTATCGTCGGATGGATTTTGTACCGTCTCCGCGGGTGGACGCGCCTCGGAGGTCCGTTTATCGCTCGTCGATGGCGCGAGGAAGAGACTCCCGGAAATTCCAACGCTCGATTCGCGCGGTCTCACTCGAGGACACGCTCTTTAAATCTGTCGGTGGTCTCGGCGGTCTCCTAGCGGGCTCGGAAGGAAAGAAAAGGAACGGCCCTAACCCCCGCGGCGCGAGCCAGAAAGGAGCTATAACCACAAATCTCTTTTGGCCAGGGGTGGAGATCGGCGGAAGGGGAGAGATCGCCGAGGGTCAGGGTTACGGGGTCACCGAATTCGAGACGCTCCAGTTTCGAAAAACAGACGGGCGTTCGATGTCGTTGGGGGACGTGCTAGGGGCGCCGAGGTGTCATCCTGCGAGGGAAAGAGGTCGGGGGGAAGGGCCGGAGAAGGACGGGCGGGCGGGCGGGGGCCCGAGGAAGGACAGGGCGTCGGAGGTGCGAGAGAAAGTAGGCGCGCGATCGAGGCGGTAGAGGATGGAGGAGACCTCGTGCGCGGAAGCTTCGTCCCCGACGACTTCGACGTCCCACCTTCGATCGCCTCTCCCTGGGCATTTTCCAGCTCCAGGAGCGGAGCTGCGGGGCGCAAGGTCCGCGAGCGCCGTGGCGCGTTGCGGCCCCAAAAACGGGCTATAACCACAAATCTTATCGGCCGGCCGACCGAAGACGGAGCGGAAGAAGGCGCGAGTCGGTGGTTGGTTAAGGTTCGAGGGGAAGTTTGTCCCACCTTCTGGGCTACCTAACAAGTAGCCTGTAAGAAGAGCCGTTTCGCCCGGTGATTCGTGCTCGTAGAGCTGCCGGCGCTCCTGCTGGCCCGCGGAAAAACTGCGACACGGTTTTTCGGCCAATGGGCCTCTCTCTCTCTCTCTCTCTCTCTCTCTCTGCCACTCTCCCTCGAAGTTCAAGGCCATCCACGAAGAAAGGAAAGGGGGGCTGGCTTTTTTGTTTTCGCTCCTGATTCCAGCGCGAGTTAGACCGAGAGACCGACAAACCCGGCCCGCTGCTTGGCCCGACGTCTAGCTCCTCGCTGGCGCCAGACCATTTTTTGGTCCGCCCTTCTTTTCGGATTCACCCCGAAGCTTTGCGAAACGTTTCTCGCGCCCTCTCGTCCCGTCCGCCGTCGAATCATCTCGTCGCTCTCTACGGGGCTTACCTTCCACAAGTGGCTCTAGCGCGCGCCACTCTGCCGATAGTGAGCGTTACCGGACGTGGATGACGAAAGGAGCGCGGTCGAAAGGGAGCCGAACCGTCGACGCGACGGCCTTTCGAAAAGCTGTCCTAGGAGGCTGGCGCCCTTCGCTGTCCGTCGCTGTCCGTCGCTGTCCCCGACGCTGTCCCCGACGCTCGCGGCTCGGGCGGGGTAGTAGCGAGAAAGCGCGAACGCGAGGGGATGAAACGGCCGCGGACGGGGATGAACGAGAGAGGAATCTGGCGGAAAGGTAAGCGGGGCGGTTTCTGGCTCGGAGAGGAGGCCAAAGCTTCGGGCCGTCGTTCGGGAGAGACCCTTTGTCCGCTCCGAAGGTCCCTCGCGAGCTTCGATCGCCATCGCGCCGAGGGCCGGCGGCCGAAGAACGCGAGCCGAGCGAGCGAGGCGGGATTGCAGGGGAGACGGGTATTCTCCTGCGGGTACGTCATTTACGCGGCCAAGACTCGCGCGGGACGTCGGAGCGGGGGTTTGAGGGTTCCAAAAAAGCGAAGAAACTCTTGGCCCCACCTCGGCGAAGCAGGTGCGCGGCTAGCGGTAAAGGATGCTAGGTAAACGGCAAGTGGCAAATGGCAAGTGGCAAATGGCAAATGGCAAGTGGCAAATGGCAAATGGCAAATGGCAAATGGCAAATGGCAAATGGTAAATGGTAAATGGTAAATGGTAAATGGTAAATGGTGGATAGTGGGTGTGCTCGCGAGCACGGCCGCGGCCCCTCGGGGCTCGAGCGCGTCGGCCAACCTCCGGCCAACCTCCGGCCAACCTCCGGGGCCTCCCCGGGGGTCGTTCGTTGGATCGTTCGTTTGGAAAATGAAATTGCAGAGCTGCGAGAGGGCGGCGCGCCATCGGCGGGGAACATGCGCACCTCGCCGCCTCCCCCCGGAGGACGGTGCCCGGAGGACCGGCCGAGGCTTCGATCCACCTCCGAGGAATCCTCTTCTTCCTAACCTCCGCATCGCCGGGGAAATTGCGGGTGGTTTTTGCCCCCTGCACCGACGTGCGCGCCATTTTAAAGCCCGTTCGAAGGCAGGTCCGTTTACGAAGACCGTCGCCCTGTTCGCGCCCCCTTTCGCGCCCCTCTCGCACCCCTCTGGCACCCCTCTCGCCCCCACCCACCTAGCGGGCGCTTCGAGTCGGCGTCGAGGAGAGCGCGGAGAGAGGCTTCTCCGAGAGGATTTGCCGGAGGAAGAGGGGGCGCGAGGAGAGCGCAGATCCCTCGGTGGCGGCTCGCCTCTCGGTCAAATCGCACCGCCCATGCGGCGCGAAGCCCGGGAGGATATTCTGGCGCAGCGGCCGCGAGAGCGAAAGGCTCGAGAGGCCGCGGTCGATCGGAGCCGCCGAGGCTCCGCGCCGGGACCGCAACCCCGATCCGCGGGAGCTTGGCCCTCCGGCGGAACCGCGCGGCCCGGGCGGCTCGGCGAGAGGCGGAAGGCGGGAGGTGGGAGGCGGGTGGCGGGTGGCGGGTGGCGGGTGGCGAGGGGCGAGGGCCGAGGGAGAAAATCGGCCGACTCGAGGTGGTCGAGCGAAGGACCGGCGAACGCTCGACCACACCTTTGCTCCCGATGCGAGACCCTTTGGCGGAGAAACCGCGCTCGCCCGCGCCTCTCGCGTCCTCCCTCTCCTTCTCCCACTCGCGGCCGCCCGTCCGCGCGGGTAGCCCGACGCGGATACCTTTCGATCCGTCTCGCGTCTCCTCGGCGAAACCGCAGCCCTCCTCCGCTCCGAGGTCTGGCGAGGTCTCGCGAGGTCTCGCGAGGTCTGCGCGGCCAGCGGTCAAGGGGCGAGACTCGGTCGCGAAGGGGGACGATGGCCGATCGGGGTGGAGCGGTCCAAGGCGCAGAGCGAGAGGGAAAGGGAGAGGGAGAGGGCGAGCGAGTCGGAGAACGAAGAGGACGAGACTCGGCCGGAGAACGGAGAGCGTCCTTTGGAAAAAGTCTGGCCGGCGGAGGGAAGAGGGATGGGGCCGAGAGGGCGGCTGCCGGCCGACTCGCGAGGAGGGTGGCGAGGGAGGAGGTGGTCGAGGGCGGGAGGGAGGGAGAGGTCGATGAGGGAAGCGGCTCGCGGCCGGCGGCGTGCTCCGATGGCAGAGGCGTTACCGCGAGCTCGAAGCGGATTGGTCGAGAACGGACCAGCCTGGTTTCCACCCATCGCAGGCGCAGCCTGAAAAAATGCTGTCCCCTCCAGGAGGAGGAAAGCGCGGGACGAAGGAGCCAGGAGGTAGAGGCCGGAGAGGAAAGGCACGGTGCGGCCAGCGTCGGGAGAGGAAGCGCTCTCTCTCTCTCTCTCCCTCTCTCCCTCCCGCCCGCCCGCGACCTCCGCGGGTCGCCCCAGAGGAGCCCCACCGTGGCTGGCTGCCGTGGCGGGCTGTCGCTGGCGCCCACCCTGCGCGCCCTCCGCACCCACCGCGCCCACCGCGCCCCGCGGCTCCATCGCGCCTCTCCTCGGAGGGTTGGAGGGCGCCCATTCGGCCTCCTTTCGAGAGCAGTGCGCGGCGAGGATCGCGAGGCGGCGACCTTCCGGAAGAGCGGGGAAATCCGGCGCCTCCGCGAGGAAAGCATCCTGGACAGGACGCGCACCGTCGTCCAGCCTCCCGAGAGTTTTCGGCGACCTCTCGCGATTTCGCGCTTCCTCTCGGGCCGCGAGAGTTTCGCCATCCTCGCCATCCTCGCCGTCCTCGCGTTCCTGGAGAACGTCGAAGCAAGGGGGGTCGGGCCGAATCCACCGAGAGTCGCCGCTCGCTTTTTCCGGCCGGCAGCGCTCCTTTCTTTCGAAGAAATACTTTGGAGCGCGCCCGGCGCAATTCCGCGCCCATCCTTCCAGGCGGGTAGTCCGCTGACGAGTGCCGCAAAAGGACGAGGAATGCGCGATCCCGAGGGGAAGGCCTACCTGCGGGACCACCGGAATCCCAATTCGATCGCGCGTCTCGGGCCGAGCCGAGCCGAGCCGAGCCGAGTGGCGTCGAGCGACGCCGCGTTGGGTCGGGGGCGGAGGAAAGGGACCGGGCCGGCAGAGGAAGACTCGACTCTGGAGGATCGGCGTGCCGGGGCGTGCTCGGGCCCTCGGTTGGAGCTGGACGTCCGCAAGGTGGCCGGGCAGGCGGTCGCGCGAGCGAGTTTCCCGGTGCCGATTACGGCATCGCTCTTCACCGGCCTGCTTTTCCTTACGCGGACCTGGAATTTCCTCGGCGCGGAGTTGAAAGTCCTTTGCCTCCCTGCAGTACCGAAAGATCATTGCCAAGGATGCGCGCGATATCGCCGGCGGAACGGCTTATGGCGCGTCGCCGTAGCGAGCGTTGCCGCCAACATTCCTCCGCGAATGCTCGCGGAAGATCCTCCCCCTCCGCCTCGCTCGTTCTCGAGGTACCCCGAAAGATCTCCTTCGCTCGAGAACGCCCGAGCTTCTTCCCGACGGATTTGAAGAGCGTACCGCGCGAGAGGGAGGGAAGAGACGGGGACCGACGGGGGCTGGGGCAAGTGGGGGGGGGGGGGGGGAGGGGGGGCGAGCGTCGAAAGAACGACGCGTAACGGTACCCTTGGACGCACGAGCCGCGGATCTAAAGTCCCTCTCCTGGGCGCCAAGCCTTTCTCCCCGAACTCGCGACGCTCTCTTCGCAGTGTCGTACCTCCAGCGGCCGTCGTTCGAGGTTGCTCGATATCGGTGCCGATGGCGAGATCGAGCTCGTCGGCCGCACGGCCGATGGACGGGCCCACGAAAGCTCGGCTCGAAGCGAAACGGCGCTCGAGAAGGCCTGACCGAGGGCCAGAGCGGGGGGAGAAGCGCGCGATAATTCGATCCCCGAGGTCGATTCGGCCGCTACTTTGGGGGAGGATCGAGCAGAGTCATATTCGCAATTAGTACGCGACCTAAGTTTGCTCGTTCGTGGATTCTGCCGCGTAATCTCTCCCGACTCTCCTCGCCGTCCCTCCATCTCCGACTCGCTCTCTCTCTCTCTCTCTCTCTCTCTCTCTCTCCCTTTCCCGTGACTCGAGATTTTTCCGCTATCCTCGGGAGGATCGTTAGATCGCGGACGCGCGAGGTGGCCCCCGGGCGTCGAATCGAAAACGATTAGGGCCGCGACGCCGACACCGAGGAGAGGTAGGTCCTAGAGTTAATCTCGCTCGGGCGCGGATTAGGCGAGCAAATTGCCAAAAGGGAATATCGAATCAAAGGGCGCGAGAGCCGAGAGGAAAACGAGCAAAGCCGGGGCGTCCTTCGGATCGCGTTCGCTCTCCGCCAGCGGGGCCGGGAGAGAGGTCGGTGCGCGCGATTAAAATTCCAGCTCGTCGGCCAGCAGCGCCGGGGACGAGCGGAAGCCGGCCCGAGAGGAGGTTCGCATTTACGATTTGCGCGATTATTCGGCATTCCCAATATCCCAATATCCCAATGTCCCTCGGAGGCGAGAAACGGCGAGCCCTCTCGCTCTCCTTCGCTCTTAAATTCATCCTCGCTTCTCCTCCGCTTCTTAAATTCATCCTCGCTCGGGCCAGGGCTGTAAAAGCTCGCGCGCGGCCCTTTACGAGTGCGAATGGACGGCCGTCCAATTATGCGGCTTCATTTAAATGGGATAATTGCGTCCCGGCTCGAAGTCGGCCGTCGGCGGTCGGCGGTCGGCGGTCGGCGGTCGGCGGTCGGCATTATCTCGCGCGGATCGTCCTACGCGTCCCGTGGCCAGAGCCTCGCAGCGCGCGGACGCGCGAAAAAGTACCCTCTCCCGCGGTACTTTAGCGGTACCGCGGGGGCAGAGGGAGCGAGTTGGAGCGATCGCTCGAGCGAACGGTCCGAGCAGCTCGAAGCCGGCCGACAGCGCTCGAAGGCGGCTTTGGTCTAGGCTCGCGAGAGACCGCGCCAAAGGAGTCGCGGAACTCGAAGGGTGGCCGTGGCTGGAAGTCGTCCGCGAGGGTGAGCCAGCGTGCTCGTCGACGCGCTCGGCTCCTCCGTTCGCCCTCCATCGATCGCTCCGCCACGAGTCGCGCGTCCTCTCTTCCGCGGCCCGTGGAATCCGCCGAGATACGGAGAGCCTGCCACGTTCGCGCTCCGCTCCTCGCCAGACCGATCCCCCTCCGCCCCTTCGGACCGGCCGCTCTTTTTATCCCCCTGCAGATCGCGGTCATCGCGGAGGAATGCTTTGCCGGCGGCGGCGGCGGCGGCGGCTCTCCGTCCAGGAAGGATCGGGGAATTTAAAAAGCTCCTCTCGGCGTCCCCCTCCCGATGATCCCCCTCCCGGCGGAGGGGATCGCTCGCGAGGGCCTTTCCGCCCGCTTTCCGGCCGAAAGGGGCCCCCCTCTGGGCGCGCTCTGGGAGCGGGGGCTTCGCGCCTCGCGCTCGATTCGCTCCGAGGGCTCGGCGCGCATCCCGGCCGATACCACGATACCACGGCCGCGATCAATTTCCTCCGCCGGTCGTTGGCGCGATCGGCAAATTGACGGCAATGTCGCGCGCTCGACCACTTTCCCACAAAGTTTCGAACCAAGGATCGGCTCAATTACGCGCCAGAGCGATAATTGCTAAATTTATAGTCGGCGCTGTCCTCCGTCTCGTCCGAGCGATCTTCTCCATTGGCCTGGGACGAGGAATTAATTGTCTAATTATCGTTAATACCGACCCCGCTCTCGAGCAACCCCCCGCCCCCGCCGCCGCCACCGCCCTCGCCCTCGCCCTCGCCCTCGCCCTCGGCCCGGACCGGCCGCTCGAGCGCCGGGCCGCGCAATTCTGCGATTTCGCTGGCTGGCGCCGGCAGATCGGCGGCGGCGGGACCGATCGGCCGGCCGCGCTTTCGGCGGCTGCGACGCCGCGCCGGGAGCCCTTCGGCTCGGCTGCCAATAGAGGGAAATGGAAGGAAGGTCGTTAACGAGGAAAGAGGAAGCCTCGGAAGAAAGGATGCGGCTCCGCCAAGTCCGCCGCGAGGGAATCGAGAGGACGGCTCGGAAGGCACGTTCGGCGGCGGTAGCGTCTCGCCTTCGAGATCGGTATTAATTCATGGTGGACGAATTAGAAATGGTAATTCGCGTTAAGAAGAGGACGATTAGTTTTTACCGATGGGGGACCGGCTCCGGCGACCGGTCGTGCTCCTTTCAAATTAGTTCCTCGCTGCACGAAAGCCCACGGGGGCCAAGGTGGGCTCGATGGAAGGCGGGAGGAGGGCGAGAGAAGGAGAGAGCGAGAGCGAGCGTGAGGGGGGTGGGGGAGGAGTGCCCGAGAGGCGGCCTCCGGGAGCATCACAAAGCAGAAGCGGGCAGCAGCTACGCCGACGACCCTTTGCTTTATTTCGCTTCCTTTTTAATTCCTCCCCGATTCCGCCGTCGAGCATCTCGGAGTATCGGCGATGGGTCCGAAAAACGGAAAGACGGCTTCTCGGGGGGAGGCATCTCGGGAGGCATCTCGAGTCCGGATCCGGATCCCGCCGATTTTCGCCTCGACGCGTCCGCTCGCCATCCCGAGCGGCGAACGATGGCCGGCCTCGAGAGCGCGCCTCTGGCCCGGCCCGCCGAGGGCTGGCGCGCCGCACTGCTCTGCACCGCGCCGCGAAGGACGACGGAGGCAGGAGCTCGGCTCGCGAGTCGATCCGGGGAGCGAAAAAGAGCGGCGGCCCTCCGGAGGCGTGGGACGAATTCGGGAAGCGCGCCGAGCGATGAATGCCGATTTGCACGTTTAGCGGGGCCGGGCAGAGCAGCTGTCACCGAGCTCCCCCGAGGGGCGCCGATCGCGGCCGGTTCCTCCGATCGCCCATTGGCCCACCTCCCGGCCCGGCCAAAAAGTCCCGCATCGGTCGCTCGCGGCCGGTTCGTGGAACGACGCTTCCAATTCGCGTCGCCGCGATTTTTTGTAATTAATCCGCCGACCTGGCGAGCGAGGGAGGGACGCCGGTGCGAGTCGAAGAAAGAAGACGCCGAGGAGGAGGAGGAGGAGGAGGAGGGGAGGGTGCCGAGAGGCTCGGAGAGGCCGCGCCGCGGGAGGGCGGGGGGAGCGGGAAGAAGGGCGACGGCGACGTGGATGACGGCCGTGGCGGCGACGGCGGTGACGACGACGACGACGACGACGACGACGACGGCGGCGGTGGCGGCGAAGGAGGGTGGGAGGGTGGGAGGGAGTGAGACGGGAACGCGGAGACCAGTCTGCCGCGGTGTATCCGGTTTTTGCGGGCGTCAGATGACAGTCGCTTATTTACCGGGACTCGCGGCCATCTTGCTGCAATCTGACTTAAGGAGAAGGCCCTACGCGCGAAAAAAAGGATCGACGGAGGGTGAAGGGAGCGGAGGCTCGAAGGAAGCATCGATGGACGTGGGGACTCGCGCGGATCGAATTAATCGATCGGTTATCGAGTCGCGGCGGATTCGCGGAAAGGAGCAAATGTGCCGGGGAGCTCGGCCGGCCCTGCCTCCTGCCTCCTGCCTCCTGGCTCCTGGCTCCTGCCTCCTGCCTCCTGCCACCCGACTATACCGGAGGGCCACTCCCGGATTAGCGGCCCGCGACCGGCTCGCGAGACAAAGAACGGGGGAGAGCCGCACGCCGCCCCCGCCCCAGCTCTCGCCAACGGGCCGGGGACTCCGCCTGCGAGGAGATCGGCGCGATTCGGAGGCTCCGCGGCTCCGCGGCTCCGCGGCTCCGTGGCTCGGCGACGGGGGCGAGGGGGTAAGGGTTGCTCGATCAACGCGCCGCGCTGGACCGGCGTGGATCGCGGGCCGCGAGGAGCCCGAGGAGGACGCGCCCTTCTCGCCTTCGGCTCCTCTTCGCTCGAAGCGGCCTCCAAGCTCGGAGCGCGCCATCGGCAGCGGGGAAGCGAGTCGGATAATGGGCGCGACGCCGATCGGCCAGGAGGAGGCGGGGAGCGGCGAGCGGCGAGGGGCAGAAACGAAACGTTTCTCTCCTCGGGGCCCCGTCCCCTCCTCGCGAGCGGGAGGGGAGCTCCCTTCATTTGTCATCTCGGCTTTGCGTTTGACTCGCCAGTTTCTCTCCCCATTGTCTGCGACACCGCCGAGATAGTTTTGACCCTCGCCAAGAAGGCGCGCCCGCCCCATCTCCTCGGCCGAGGATCCTCTCGGAGATGTCCGCTCGGCGCTGCGCTTGACGGCCGCCCCGCCGACCTTGAGCGGCCGATTCGCAAAGACGATGCTCGAGGCCGCCTCTTTGCCGCCGCGCTTCCTCCCTCGACTCTTCCCCAGCCCCCGCCGGCCCTCTCTCCGTGGCGCTCCCTCTCGAGGAACTCCCCGGAGCGGCTGCCAAAGTCCCAGAGGCCCGCAAAGTCCTCCTGGCCGCGCTGGAGCGTTGCCGGCGAGGAGCTCGAGAGAGCGAGAGCTCGATAGGCATCGGCCGAGATCCATCCGGCTATCGGCTCGGAGAGCGACGGGGAGGTGCGCTGGCGCGCGTATCTCTCGCGGCCGAGATCGATGTGGCGGGAGGCCGGGCTCGGGGCCGGGGCCGGGGGGGGAGCGGGCGCGGCCGCGCGGAGGCGTCGAGCTCGTTAATAGCGCGCACCGTTAGACGGACACGTCCCTCGTGGAAAACCGCCCCGTGGCGACGTTCCGTCAGGATTAACGCTCGCATGCGGGCTCCTCGTAATGCGAATTAGGGAAAAACCTCGGTGCCCCGACATTTGTAAGGATTAGAAGGGAAATAAGGGAAAAGGCGAAAAAGAGGCCGGCTCGCGGCGCGAGAATCCGGGCCGACTTCTCGGCCCGGCAGCGAGGAGCGCGGCGCCTCCCTTCGGAGCGGAGTCGCGAGTGGAAGGCGGAAGGCGGAAGGCGGAAAGCGGAAAGCGGAGAGCGTCGTGGGGCGGGACCGAAGGGAAACGCGAGCCGATCGCGCCGCTTTCCGTGCGGAACGAAAGACCGGAGCAAACCTCGCGGTAGCTCGTCCAGTTTACGGCCAAGTTTAATTACGCGGTGCCAAGTTTAATGTAGTTAGGCCCATTGAACTGCCGGCAAGATTGTTTTACCAAGTAAATGAGCCAAGGATGACTCGAGGCTTCGAGACCACCTAGCAACCCGTTCGAGTCCTCGCAGCCTCGCCCGTTAACTCCTCGCCAACTAATTAACGCGCGCAACCGTCGACGCGGCAGCGCTGCTCTTCGTCTATTCCCGCTGCCCTCGTCAAGCCACCATCGCCCCACCGTCGAGAGGCCGTCAAAGTCTCCTGGATTTTTGGAAGCGCCTCGCAAAGATCGATCGCCTCTCGCTCCGTCCGAGATTCCTCGCGGACGCGAGGAGGAGTACGTCCCCTGTCCTCCCGGCGGGAGGCGGCCCTTCGGTCCTCCCGTCCTCGCGCCCTCGCTCGATTCCTCCTCTACTCGGGAAAAAGGGCGGAGATCCTCCGCTCGAGGACGAACTCTCTCTCTCACGAACGGTACTACTCGCGCGAAACCTGAGAGATCGCGGCCAAAACCACCGAGGGGTAATGTATTTTATCTTTATTTCTTCGTTTCCGCTCCGACAACGGCCACATCAAGGGTTTTCGACATCTCCGCGCTGGGCGTATGCGCGTGTACAGGTGTGCGCGTGTATGTGTGTGCGTGTGGCGTGTATTTCCGCGTGTAAAGTGTCCATATAATACGATAGGTCGCGTACAAAAATATTTCACGTTAGATCCACCATCGTCGCTCGACGACTCGAGTCGGTCCAATTGGCTACTCCTTCGCGTCCCCCGAGGCAGATCAGCTCGGTACCAGCTCGGTTCCTGAAACAGGGCAAAGGATCATTCTTGGCGT
The DNA here is from genome assembly GCA_038496175.1 of Ampulex compressa. Classification (NCBI taxonomy): domain Eukaryota; kingdom Metazoa; phylum Arthropoda; class Insecta; order Hymenoptera; family Ampulicidae; genus Ampulex; species Ampulex compressa. The sequence continues at coordinate 92,267 of JBCFXI010000199.1, read as the reverse complement.
GGGCAAGAGGGGCGCGTCGTCGGCTTCCCCCCGGGCGGGCAGGGGACGCGGATCCAAAGCCGGAAACGCTCGGCCGCGGAGCGTCGAACCCGACCAACTTTTCTCCCGTCTTTCGAGACCAACCCCCGGCCCAGGCGGATCGGCTTTCTTGCCTTCGCGTCGGGAAGACCCTCTCCTCGCGGAGAGAAGAAAGCGATTCCATTGTTTCGCCTCGAGCTCTGACGGGCCGGCGCGTACGCCTCGCGGCCCTCGCGCTGCGCGGAGGAAGCGCGCTTCGATGGCTTTTCCGAATGGTTTTTCCCAGTCGGGGAGGAGAAGGCGCCTGCTTGCCTCCTCCCTCCGGCGGTCCTTCTGCCGGAAGTGTTTCCGCGATTCCACGTCGCGGCGAAAGGTCCGGCCGAGGGTCGAGCCGCAGCGAGAGGACGGCCAACGCGCAAAGCGGTCCGCGGCTCGCGGCGAGCGGAGGGAGAGGGGGAGAGGGAGAGGGAGGGTGAAGGATTCGAAGGCGGGCAGGGAAATCGGCGCGGCCGCGATGCCGCTCGTGACGCTCCTTAAAATCACATTAGGGGGGAGAGAGAGTGCCGCCGAAGATGAGGGGCCCGAGGGGGCCGAGGGGGCCGAGGGGGGAGTGGAGTGTCACGAAGGACGCAAGGAGGATCGGCGCGTAAAAGGGCTAATTTCGTCTGGAAGGCTACGCGCGGCTAGCTCGTTTCGAGATCGTTTTCGGGCCCGAGGCCGAGCCCGGGGCCTCGAGAGTGGCCGTGACGCTGCGCTTCTGCGGCGCAGGGCCGAGTCGAGGGCCGAGGGGCCGGGAGGGGGGAGGGGCCGAGGCAGGAGGAAAACCTTTCGAAAAATCGGAGCCCAGCCCCCCTCCGCCGGTCCGAGGGAAGAAGCGAGCCCGAGGACGCGCCGGAGATCTCCTTCTCGATGGAATCCGGTCCGACGCACCGAGTTCTTCGCGCGCGTTTCCCGATGGCGCCGCGGCCGCGCCTCCGATCGGCGGATCGAGCTCCGGATGCGGGTCGAGGTCGCGATCGCGATCGAGATCGAGATCGAGATCGAGGGCGAGGGCGAGGGCGAGGGCGAGGGCGAGGGCGAGGGAGAGAAAAGCGGCTGGGTCGAAAGATGACCCGTTTATCTTTCGGTCGGCGAGTCCCGTGGCGGAGGGAAAAAAAGCGAAGCGCGCCCGGTGGGAAAGGAGGATCGCGCGGTCAAATTGATGAGAAGGTTTTATCGAGACGGAGGGGCCTGCCGGCGCTGGCCGGCGTCGCGCACCGAACGAGCGCGCTCTTTCCGCCTTCCCGGCCGACTATGACAAATAATTGCCGAAGCTTAACGTAAGCCAGAGGCGGTATACTTAGCTAATAGCAAAAAAAAGTGGGGAGATGGGAGCGAGAGGCCGGGCGGAAGGAGGCTCGAGAAGCTCTTGTGGGAAGGCCGGGCCGAGCGCCGAGAGGGAAAAGCGGCGAAAAGGGCGCTCGCCTTGGTTCGGCGGCGGCGGCGGCGGCGGCGGAGGCAGCGGCGGCTCGGGAGGCCGGGAGGAGCGCAGCGAGAGGTGAACGCTCGGGGCCGAGAGGAGCCCGGCAAAGATCTCGAGGATTCCTCGGCGCTTCCCCCGAGAGCGGAGCCAGCCACCTCCTTCCCAACTTATACTTATTATTGCATTAAGCTGGCCGGAGCGCTCGCGCGGAGGACGATGAGCGTCGGGGGGAGCGGCCGAGGGGGGAGGGGGGGGGGGGAGGAAGGAAGAGATGCGTTTCGCGGAGAAGGGCGCGTCAACGGCATAATCCGTGCGCCCATCTCCCAGAGAGCGCGACAGGTGCGCGCACGGCGGACCCACGACCCTCTCTCGCTTCGGGCGCCTTAAACGCGGCCAACCATCGCGCCCGGGTAATGTCTCGATTCCTTTTTGCCGCGACGCCGCCAGCGGCTACGAATGCCGCTCGCGCGGAAAGACGGAAAGACGGAAAGGTGGAAAGGTGGAAAGGTGGAAAGGTGGAAAGACGGGGAAAGGCAGCACGAGAGCGGAGGGAGAGAACGCGGATCGGCCGCGGCCGAGCGCGCGATCCTTTTCTTTGCCGGGGCCCTTTCGCGAACGCGGCCGCGCGGAGGAGGCCAAAGCGAGGGGCCTCGCCCTAATTCGAGGGAGGCGGCCTCGCCTCCCTTCCTTCTCGGCCGAAGCTCCGAGGATCGCTGGAAAGGAAACCTACGCTCTCTGGCGAACGTCTCTGGCGAACGTGCCGCCGAGTTTCGTCAGCTCCCTAATGAACCCGCTGCGCGAAAACCATTAATAACCGGAGGAGTTTGCTAGAAGTACGGCGAAGAAAGGAGGGGGCGGGTGTCGAGGGGGGTCGGAGCCTCGAGGGGAGGAAAACGACGAGTCCTCTCCCACGGCCCTCCTCTCGGGGAGGGCGCTTCTCCGGAAAGGAGGCTCGCGCGTGCACCTCGCGAACGGACTCCTCTCTTTCGGGAGCACGCTTCGAACGCGCCTTGGACGCGTGCATCGAGGTGTGCTCCTCCTCGAGCGGAACTCCGGGCAGAGTGGAGAGAGCGTAGGAAGAGGACGGGGCTCTCGAGAGGACGGAGCGATGCGCGGGGAGCGGCGAGATGAGCGAGAGAGGCGTTAAAGGGGATGTCCGTCGACCCTAATGCGACGTATCAATATACGTGGGTGCCGGTGATGGGCCAATATCGCATAAGTGGCTCGATTCGCCGTCATTTGTTACGTTTTGTTCGGTCTAAGTAATTTAAGAGTCACCCCTTACGGAGCTCTGCCTCCCCCCGCCCCCCGCCCCCCCCCCCCCCCACGCGCACACACGCTCAATCACACACAC
>JBCFXI010000199.1:0-89423 GCA_038496175.1 Ampulex compressa | reverse complement strand
CCCACCCCTCCTCTCTCTCTCTCTCTCTCTCTCTCTCTCTCTCTCTCTCTCTCTCGCCGTAGGGAGAGAGAGAGGGGGGGTGGGGGGTGAGGGTGGAGGAGGCAGAGGGAGAGCGCAAACGACGGAGACTGGGGATCCTCGGATCGGGCCGCAAGTTCCCTCGACGGAAGGAGCAAAGGGGAATGGGTGGTGCACTTCGCCTCCATTCTTCGGCAAATCGTGGCATATTTGTCAGATTTTTGTTCTCGAACAAAACCTCGTCTCGACCTCCCTCGAGGAGCATCCGGGGAGGGAGGAGGGTCGGGGCTCGTCGGCTAAGTGGATTGGTTTCGTCCAAGAGCCCGTTGCCTACGCCTTCGCGCGACGCTCTTAATTCCAGCATCGCGCCGGCTGCCCGATATCTCCCGATAGCTCCCGCTCTCCCGCCTCCCCCCAGCCCTCGGGCCGCGCGCACCCCGCAAAGCGGTATGCCTCCACTCACCTTTGAAGCCCTTTTCCGGCGACGTGGACTCCAGGCTCGTCGCGTCGTCCTCCACGTCGGCCTCGTTCTCTATGGGCGTATCGATCTGCAACGGAAATGTCAGAGACGCGCGTCAGAGATGATATCGATGGCCGATAATTCGAGGATGAGGGTGAGGAGGTGAGGGTAGGGAGGTAGGGAGGTAGGGAGGTAGGGGGGAGGGAGGGAGGGAGGGTTAATCGTTTTTCTCGAGAGGCCGCTCTCGAGAAGGAGAAGGATGCTGCTCGCACGGAGGACAGGCGCGAACATCTGCGCGGCCGGACTCGAGAGCGAGCGTCTTCCCACGCGTCTCGCCGGATCACACGTGGGATCCGACGCGTTTGGAAACCCTTCCACATGGGGCCCGCGCTTCCACGGGCGAGCAGAGGGCCGAGGGGGCGGCGCGGGGGTGAGCGAGCCTCTCCCTCGGAGCGGCCGTCTCGCTTGGGAAAGAAGGGTTTACGAGCGAGAGAGGCAGCTACGGTCGGAAGGCCCTGGCCGGCGCATCGCGCGTCGGGAGGCGAGGATGGTCCGACGGGAGGCCAGAGTCGCATCGGAGAAGCTCGGCACGCGCTCGCCCTGAGAGAATCCGAGTCCGAGTCCGAAGGCGGAGGCTCCCACGAACGAGCGGAAAACGAAATACTCCGCCTCGGATCTCTCGAAGGGCTCGGGGTTCCCACAGAAATAAATTTACCGAGCCTCGGCCGCCGATCTGGACGCACATGTCCCGTAGGAGCGCCGCTCGGCCGGCCATATGTGCCGCGGCGGCCAACTATCCCGGCCCGCCTTCCGCCATATCATTTATTTTCAATAGCGGAATCCGACCGCTTCGTCGGGAGTGCCGCGAGTCGAGAGCCGCGGACCGAGTGACGAGATGGACGGATGGCTTCGAACGGCGGTCGAACGTAGGCAGAGAGAGAGAGAGAGAGAGAGAGAGAGAGAGAGAGAGAGAGCGCCCCTTTCCTTCCTTCCGGAGAGGAGGATCGCTCCCGATCACCGCCAACGCCGTTGCTGCCGAGGGATCCGCGTCGAGTTCCCCGAAGACGAACGCCCCCCGCCCCGGAGCGGTCGCTCGAGCATCGTTCTTGGCCAAAGTGCAAATTCTGCGGCCTCCCTCCCCCGCGTCTCGCGCGCGCGGCACTGCGCGGCACTGCGCGGACGGAGGGGCGGCCGTGGGACGGGGCGGGGCCGGTAAGGAGCCTCTGCTCGGCCACGAGGAGAGTTTTTAAAAGCCGGGCAGTATAGCGAGTTCGTTACGAGGCTGGGCCCGACGTGCTATGGCTCGTAATTGTAGACTCGGGCCTCGAACGGTTAACCTGCGGGCGCTGGCTTCTGGCCGACCGAGAGCTATTGTCCGCGGGAAAAGCGCGGGCGCAGGGCCCAGGGGGCGGAGGAGGGCCGCGGAAAGCTTCGGAGAGGGCGCGAGGAGGCCCGGAGGGGGCCGCGCGGCTCGCGGGGGGGCTCGGGGGGCTCGAGAAGGGGCGGAGAGGCGCCGAGAGGGGCCGAGGGCCGGGGGCCGCGCTCGGACAAAATATTTCAAGGCCGAGGATGAAAATTATTAGCCGGGGAATGTCTCAATCCCCGGCAGCGGAGCCTCGGCTCGCGGTCTTTGGCTAAACGTAAACCTTTTTTCTCGGCCGTTCGCCGAGGGCACTGGACGGAGCGGCGCAGCCTCGGAGACGAGGTTAAGTGGCGCGGCGCGGCGCGCCTCGAGGAGCCGCGCGAGACGCGAGAGTTTTCGAGCGGTCTCTCCTTCTCCTCGAAGCGTCTTCTTCTTTAACGCCTTCGAGGCTGGCGGGAAGCGACGGCTCCCTCGGCTCTCGCGGCCCACGCTCGCAGCCCCGCTCTAAGTTATTCCCGAGCCGTCCCGGGTTATTTATCCATCCGCGCCGAGGGGACAAATCTTACACCCTCCTCTTTGACCGCGTCTTAATACCACGAGCCGCAGAGTTAATAAACGTACCCTTTCCGCGTACCTCCGTGCGGATTAATTCGATCGCGCCCTCCCCTCGCCCCGCCCCGGGTAACCTTAAGCCGCGAGGCCGGGTAAGGGGAGGGTAAGAGGAGGAAAGGCGCGCTTTCTCCGAGAGCGGCCCGAACACGTCCGCGGCGCTCCTCGCCGGCCGTCCGAAGCGAGGGGCCCAGGCCGCGCTTTCGGTCGAGTCTTCGGCGCGCGCGCGCGCGCGGGTCTGCGGGTGCGGGTGCGGGTGCGGGGAGCGGGCGACGGCCGGAGAGAAGCCGATACGCGATGCCGCGCCAAATTACGTGCCGGAAAACCGCGCTGTGTATAAATTCAAAGTAGATTAATATCGTCCCCGCGGCTGTCGCGGCGCCAAACTTATGGCGCTAATTCGGCCCACGAATTATTACTCGGGGCTGTCTCGAGTCTCCCCCAGTGCCACTCGTGTGTTTTGCGCGTGCGGCCTCGGCCCGGTGTCGCCGGGGAATGGGGGCTCGGGGGCCTAGGGGGGGAGGCCGTAGTCGATAGAGGCCCTAGGTGCCCTACGAGGATACCGAGAAGCCGGCTAGACTGGCTTGGAGGACCTTCCGTGGTGATGGAGAAAAGGAGCGGGGGGCAAAGCTCGGCCTGCCCGCGGAAAAAATATCAAAGTAGGTTGCTCGTTAGCCGCGAGAGGAGGAGCGCGAGGAGCGAGGCGACGATCGGTGTAACCTGGGAGGGACGAGAGAATTCCGGAGGGTTCGTTAAGGAAGTCGAGGAGCGGTCGCGCGTCGACCGTGGCGTCTGGCCGGGAACCGAGAAGGACGGCGGGAACGACGGCTGTTTAGCATCCTCGATGAAAAAGCCCTGGGTAATTATTCAAATTATTCTCCAGAAGGGCCGCGCTTTTCGCTCCGGCATTCGGCCCGACCACTCTCCGCCGGGGGTGTCTCGATACGGGGCGCGAAGGAAGCAGGGCGAAGGAGCGAGCCGCGGACCCTTTGGCAGCGGCGGAAGACGGAAGCGCGGCCGAAAAGGGAGCACAAGGGCCGCTTTGTGCGGCCCCGCTCGCTCGGGCCGCGTTCCTCGGCTCGGCGGGCCCGGCGCGTCATCGGCCGGCCTCTCGACCGAGCGGACCACGTTGGCAAGAGCTGCGGCCGCGGCGGCGCTTCGACTCGTCCGAGAAAGGTGAGAAGAGGGAAATTGGGAGGGCGAAACGATTGGCGAGGAGACAAACCGGCCGTTCTCCCCGATCCCCCGGCCGCGCCACCGCCGAGAGACCCTCGACGGAGACGAGTCGAGCCGAGCGCGGTCTGGCAAATTGCGAAAGCTAAGATATCGCGGAGGATTTGAACCTCGAGGCAGGAGCGCGTCGAGAGGGAGGGAGGGAAGAAGGGAGAGAGGCGAGTAAACGGTCCAGGCTGGTCTTAGTACGTCGCTTAGCACCCTATCTGCGGGGATCTTCTCTCGGACCAACCCCCGCAGAGGCTGTCCTCCTCCCTCCCTCTCGCACCCTCGCTCGGCGTATCTCCTTTTCCGGCCTCTGGCCTCTTCGGTCCCTCGGGGGCTGCGTTTGTCGTGAGCATTACTCACTTTCTAGACGCCTACTCGCGAACCCCATCGTCGAGCCGTCCCCGAGGCTCGCTGACTACATTAGGGGACAAATCTTCCTCCTCCCGAGGCGTCCAGGATTCGGGAAGAGAGTCGAGCCGAGCTCGAGGGGCCAGCGCCTCGACTTGTCCGGCCAATCCTCCGGCCCCTCTCCTCTCCTCTCGCGTACGCAGCCTGGCCTACGCGGCCCGACAGAGAGACAGAGAGAGAGAGAGAGAGAGAGAGGCGCGAATGCGCGCCCGCAGATTTACGGCCGGCCTGGCCTGGCCTGGCCCGGCTCGGCTCGGCTCGGCTCGGTCGCCGGCTCTTCTCCGGGAGCCTCTCCGGGAGCAACGGCCAGGTTCGCCCCACATCCTCCTCCGTCGGAGTGGAAGCGAGCGTCGGCGAGCGGACATTGGCAAGCACGAGGCGGACCTACGCCCCGAGTACCGAGATCGGTCCAAAGAGATACGCCTTTCGCGATACGCGCGAAGCTTTGGAAGAGTCGCTCGCGAGAGGTCTACGCGCCTCGCGGCCGCCTTCGGCATCGTCGGCACGCGCATCCAAGACCACTTGTTCGAGAGAGCAACCTGTAGAGGCTGACATTCCGCACGGCTCGCGAGTGCGTACGGAGGAGGAGGGAGGGATTCAGGGTTAACGGCGGCTGCGGCGGCGGCGGCGGCGGTGGCGGCCAAATATAGATCGGGGAGCATGTGGGAACACGTGTACGCGGCCATAAATACCCGGAGCGAGTTTCCTGGATGCGCGATAACGGCCGGGCCCTTTGAGACTCGAGGAGACGCCCGACGGACGCGCGTCCCCGTCGAAGGGTTCGCCGTGCAAGGGGCAGAGCGAGGGGAAGGAGTCGAAGGGGCGCCCCGAGTCCGAGAGCTCGCGGGCGCAAAGACGATGGAGCGCTTCCAGACGGAGGTCGTAAAGCACCGCTCTGGCGCGCGGCGCACATGTCCCTCCGCGAGGCGAGCTCTTCCCCGCGTCGAGCGCCGCGCGGAAGAGAGGAGGCCGAGAGCGGGCCGAGGAGGGGGGCAGAGGCCGAAGGCCGATCCGGCCGCGATGGTTGGCCGGCCGCGCGGCGGGGCCAGCGTCGGCAAACAGAAGCTCGGTTGTGCCGCGCCAGGATGCCAGGGGCGTTAAGTGGTGCCAGGATATGCACTCGGCGCGAACCACTACGCAGAAACCTGACGCGCGCTTCGGATCTTGGCTTTTATTGCCGCAGAGGTCAAATTGGAGCAGAGCCGGCCGGGCGCACCTTCGGCTCGCCCCCCGCGCCCTCTCCCCGCCTCGCAGCCCGGCCAGAGAGGAGGAGGCGAGGAGAGAGAGAGAGAGAGAGAGAGAGGTCGGACGGCGCGCGAACGACGGGCCGATGCTCGACGCCGATCCGAGAGGCCGCGCTTCCGTGCCGATACTTCCAGCGCACCAAAGTGCGCTGACTATCGAGCGATAGCCGAGAGCGCGAATACATTTTCCCGCTGGACCATAACTTATTCAGCGTTTAAGGGAGCTCGATACGGGAGAGGCAGAGAGAGAGAGGGGGGGGGGAGAGAGCGGAGGGGGGCTGGGGCCGGGGGAAGGAGGAGGAGGGGGCAGCTCGTAAATCATGGCATTTTCAGATTTCCTTTTATCAGTGGTTCTCTAGTCGTGCCGCGGTTGTGACCACCGTTGACCCACGCCCATAAATATCCCCATTAATATTAACTCAGGCTAGGCTAGAAGGCGAAAATCGCGAGTGGCCGAAACGAGGCGACAAAAAAGCCGGGGCAGGGCTGGCCGGCGAAAAAAAAGGGGGAAAAAAATCTCGTATGCCAGGGACGAATCTCATATAGGTCGCAGCTGGGAATTGGGCGGTCGAAAAATTCATGGCGAGCCGAATTTCTCGGGGGGTCTCTCGCCTCCGCAGGCACCGCAGCCCCCGCAGCCCCCGCCTCGACCCCCTGCCTCCCGCCGCCGGATCGGCCACAGCCGGTCGGAGCCGAGCGCCCCGCACCGCGCGGCCGAAATACGCAAAACGCCGCCGCCGCCGCCCCGAGGATATCGCCCTTGCCCTTGCCCTTGCCTTCCTACTCCGTTCCTTCCGCGCCAAACGAGCCTCCCCGTACGTCCACTTTCTCCGCGTTCCTCCCGCGACCCGACGGGCCTTCCTACTCCGCTCGCGCTTTTTGCGCGCGGAGGCGAGAGGCGCGAGAGTCGAGGCCGGTCTCGGAGCCCGGCGACGAACGCGCGCGCTTTCTCGTCGGGCGTCAGGGCCGTCGGGGCGGCGGGGGGGCGCAAAAAAGTCCGCGATGCGCGGCGCGAAATAGAGATCGCGATGCGTGAAACGCGAACGTCGATACAGACATCACGGGCACGCGCCCGGGGAGGCCTAATCGCGAGGCCAAAAACTGGGCCGGTCGCGAGCAAGAAGAGCTTTCGCGCCGTCTCCCCTCTCGACGACCGCGACCAGAGGCGCGCTCCGCTCGAGAGAACGCTCTCGCGCGCGCGAGAGTTCGACGCGTTCCTATCCGAAACGCGACCGATCTGGTCGGCCGGTCGGCTTTCACCGCGGCTGCGGCGATGCCTCGATCGGCGCGCAGAGTCTCCCTCTCCTCCCTCGGTCCTCGTCCACCGTCCACCGTCCGTCGTCCGCCGTCCGCCGTCCGCCGTCCCTCGTCCTTCGTCCTTCGTCCTTCGTCCTTCGACCGCTTCGGACTTGAGGCCGAGCAGGAACGAACGACCGAGAAGGATGACGGTGCCGTTTAGGGCTGCATCGGCTTAATTGATTTATTTCCAAGAGGGCCCGCGGTCGGGCCGGCGAGGGGCAACGAGGGGCGACGAGGGGCGACGAGGGACGACGAGGGGGGAGCGAAGGGCGGGCAACGGAGCGCGTCCGGCGAGAAAGGGCGCCTCGAAGGCCTGCGAGGCCCTCTTTCCGTCGGAAGCCTTTCTCCGATCTTATCTCCCGGAGGATCGCCGATTAAGAATTCTAATTACGGTGTTCCGGCTACCGATCTCTAGCTACCGGTCTTCCGAACGGGAGAAGGGGTCCGGGCCGCCAACACTGTTGCTAAAGCGGCAATAAGAGCAAGGCCTTAATAACGGTGATGCGTCGGTACTTAATAGAGTAATAATCGATCGGCTTTTGTCCGCGGCGAGGAGCGCGGTGCGATAATACCCGGCGAGTCGTAGGCATTAAGGAGCCCTCTTCGCAGCGCGCCGGCCAGACGGGAGAGGCCAAGGGGCCAAGGGAGCCGATGCGGCCGATCGAGGGCGGGGGCGAATGCGCGGCCGAGGAGAGCTCCGCTCGCGGGCCCTTTTCGGACGATGCCGGTGCGACGCGTCCGCCAAAGTCCTCCCGCGATCCTCCCCCAGTCGCGTGGGCCGCGAGGCGTCGGGAAACGCGCTCTCCGGCCCGCAGAATTGGCCGACGGCCGCGGCAAGAAGCGGTCCGCGGCGAGGCGAGCGGCGACGCGCGCGCTGCTCGAGATAGGTCGGGCCAAAAAAGAGACGGCCTCGGATGCGAAAGGCGGGAAAAGCGCGGATCGGCGTCTCGACGGGAGCTCGGCTCGCGCTCGCCCTCCGATCGATGCGCCGATCTCGCGGTCGATCCTCGCCCGGCCCGGCCGCCCTCCGCTTCTTGCTCCGACCCGACTCGACTCTCCTCCTCGCGTCCGGCAAGGCGCTGCCGGCCCAAAAGCCGCGACAAAGCGACGGCCCGAGGAGAGGGATTTTGGAAGATTCTGGCAGAGGAAGGTGGAGACGAAGCCAAAGCCCGAGGGGGAGCGGAAGATATGCGGGAGGGAGGGAGGGAGATGAGTTCGATTAAATGGGGAGCTAGAGATACGTGAGGCGAGGCAGGCGATAAAGGTGGAGGAGCGGGGAAGGCAGGGGGAGAGGAGCGCGTCCAACGCGGACATTCGTCACACGACATCAAACGCGGGTGCCGCCCGTCGGAGAGTCGACCGACCGACTCTAAAGACTCGGGTCGATCAGCCATGAAGAGCGCGGCGAGGAGGAATCGCAAAAAAAATGGGGAAAAATGGGCCGAGGGGGAGCGGGAGGGCCTCGGAGGGACTCGGAGGGGCGCGGAGGGGCGCGGAGGGGAGGGAGCAGCGCCGGACTCCGCGTCGGCCCTCGTTATTCCCCCGTCGGCCGGCGAAACGGCGCGGATTCGGCGGACGGTTCGCGCTCGAGGGAAAGAGGAGCGGAGCGGAGCGGCGCGGCCGAGCGCTTCCGATCGGAGAGGGCGCGCACCGGCGGCAGGGCCGTTTTCGTCTACGGCCCTATCGGACTCCGGGGCTCTCCGTCTCAAAATTCCATTACGTCGGAATCGTCGGTCGAATTCCGGAGAGCTCGCTCCGAGATCCTCGAACGAGTCGGAAAAAGTGTCCGACCGCGATCGACCATGAAGAGTAATAAGTCCGTAAGGGAATGCAAAGAAAAGACGGAGAGGAAGGAGAGGAGGCAGGAAAGTGGAGCAAAAAAGCGCGGAGCGGGCGGGGCGGGGGGAGCGCGTCGGTCTTGTACGGCGAAATGTCGTTGATCTCTCGCGAAGCGGACTACTAGGCGGACGAAAAAGGGGCATCGCGCTCGCGCGCGCCCGACGCGGACGCGGATGCGGGCGCGGGCGCGGAGGCAGCCGTGGATGTAGATGCGCGCCAAGAGGCATACGTATTGACTTTGTAACCGCGACCTTGGATTATTGCACGGCGGATGACGCGGCGGTATTTAACGCCTCGAAAGACGCTCCACGGCCGAGTCATCTCTGGCCGATCGTGGCGCGCACGGCCCCGAGCCGTCGGAGCGAGGATCGCCGATACGACCACTTCGCCGTTCGAGGGCTCCGTGCGCCGCGATGGGGCCCGCGGGGGCTCGAGGGGGCTCGAGGGGGCTCGAGGGGGCTCGACTTCCGGAGCTCCGCCAGAGCTCGCGAGCGCAACTCCTTCCGCCGAGAGTGGAAGCGCGCCAAGAAGACGCGAAGACCTTTGGCTGGTGCGAGGCCGCCAGGCCGCGAGAGCTCTCGAGGGACGAGAAATGCCTCGGGTCTCCTCGGAGCGACCGCGGCCAAGGGTTCCTTGGCGGGGGGGCCGGGGATTTTCCGACGCCCGGTCGCGAAGAAAGCCGAGGCCGCGTCCTCTGGGCAAAGAGTCGCGACGCCGACGCGGGCCTTACCGGCTCGAATCGGCTGCGGCGCGAGCGCGAGGGGAAAGAGCCGCGAGGAGCGTATTTGGCGGCGGCAGGCGAGCGGCGATCTCTCTCCTCGGTCGCGATCTCGAGGCCTCGGGACGGCTCCTTCCCCGAGGATCGAGAGCGGCCGCCTCCGGGGAGGGCCGCAGAGCCGAGAAAGGAATTTTTCGCGAAACCGCAAAACCGTCCGAGCGTTTAAATCGGCAAGGTGCCAATTAGAATTCGCGTCTAGCGTAACCGCGGCCGTGCAACCGGTAAACCTCCTCCCGCCCCGGGCCGCGGATCGAAGGCGGACATAACGGTTTGGTCGGCCGATGCTCGGGCGCGACTCGCGTCGAGCGCTTTCGTAAGAGCGCTCGAGCGTGAACCGAGGCGAATGCGTCCGAGCGCCGCGAGTAGCCGACGAGCCTCGGAGGCAATTCTCTTTCGAAGGTTCGTCCCGGCGAGAGGACTCGCTTTTGAACGTCCAGCCTTTGAACGACTTTGAAGGAGCGGCCGAGCGGCGATGCGGAAAGAGACCGAGCGCGTTCGTCGGAAAAGCCTCGAACGGCGCTCCTCGGCCGGAGGGCTCGCGCTCGATCCTGCGAGGGCGCGCACCCGCGGCGGGATAAGCGGAGAGATTTTTCCCGAGCCTTGCCTCGGCGCCGTCTGCCCGCCCACGAGGCCGCGCGCACTCCAATTAACGCTCCTAATCTGGAAGCGCGGCTCTCTTCTCGGCTAATCCCGCTGCAAAATCGGCGGTCTTGCCCTTATCTAGGGCCGCTGCCTACGTCGCTTATCCATTGTCTCGAGCTTAACCGAGATGGTGCCGAGATCTTAAATCTAAATTGCACCTGTTTGTCACCGTCCCCCGTATCCGAGCGGAACAAACGTATCGTTCCGAGGACAATTAGGGCGCCGCTCGAGACGATCAAGCTTTTTCTCGCGCTTTGTACCGCGGCCAGGACCGGCAAACCTTTGGAAATGGAAAGAAGCCTCGAGGGGCGGAGTTTCCTCTCGAGCTCCCGAGGAGGCAACCTCCACGGAGCTCGGCCGTGGCGGCGATGGCCCCCCTCGACTATCTCGGCCACGGCCAGCGGTTCGCGCGCCTCCGAAGCCGATCGAGACGATCGGGTGGGCGTATCGTTATGCGTGTACGCGTTTTTTGTTTTGTATATACGAAAGGGGACGACGGCTTACCTTTAAGGTGAGAAGCGCCCCAGGAAAGATGCCGAGCGCCGCCAAGCTCTGACTGTGGTCCGTCAGCTCGTGCTCTCCCAGCATCAGGTGCTGATCGTAGGGCCCGGCGCCGCAGATCTGCATCGTCTGGAGGGCAGAAAAAGCGAAGCTGCGCTCTAGAGGCTCGCGGGTAAGGCCGTTGGAGGGTGCGAAGGCGTACGCACGGAGGGGGGCAAACGACGAGGCGAGCTCGCCAAGTCGGGGAAACTCGGGGAGCGACCAATGGGCGCTTGTGTGATTCTCGGCAAGCCGGCGCGGTATTTGCGCCGAGCGTGCGTCCGCGTAATTGCTTAATTTGCAGAGCCAAACTCCCCGAGGTCTCCCCGGCCCCGTGCTCTCGGTTTTACGAGCGCGCAAGCGGGCCCCGAGCGGCTCCGCTCCGCCGGGCGGGGGGAGAGAGAGGCCTCGCCGATGCACGCGTCCATCTACTCGGCCGCGAGGAGGAAATCGAGCGAGGATGCGCGGGGGGCGCACGGCCCTCCTTGGAATCTGCGCGATATCCGAGAGGGCCGAGAGGGGGGGGGGGAGGAAGAAAGGAAGGAAGGAAGGAAGGAAGGAAGGAAGGAAGGAGGGAAGGAAGGAAGGAAGGCTTCGCGCGGTGGGGTCAAGAAACTTGGCGCTTCCTCGTTAAATCCTCTCGTTCTGGGCGCGAAGGACGGGGAAGGTACTCGGGAAGAGAGATAAATAGAGGTAGGTTTAACAAGCTCGAGAAGCGGAGGTAGGCGGAGCGGGAAAATAGCCCCAGGCCCGGCAGGTTTGATCCGCTCGAGGTGCCCGTCCGCGCTCGGACGGAGGGCGAGGCGCGGCGGCCGCGGAAAGCGCGTCGAGCGGCCGCCAAAAGGGGGGAAAAGCCCCCCCGGCGGACGCGGCGAGTCTGTCGGCCGTCCGGCTCGGCCTCGGGCAGCGAGGAGGCGAGAGAGAAATCGGGCGGCCGCGGAGCCGAGTGGAAGGAGTCGCGAAGAGCGGGCCGGAATGCGGTAGAAAGTAATATTTACGTCCAACGCTCGGCGCTACGGCGATTACGTCAAACTGCCACGCGGCCAAGCGCGCTAGCATTGTCCCGATTTGCTCGCTTGCCCGCGACTTGCCCGCAGTCGACCGTGAAATTCGCGCATTTTTGTCCGCTCCGGCTTTTTCTGTTCGAGCGTAAAAAGGCGCGAGAGCGCGCGGCGCGCTCTCCTTTTTCCCGGCCAAACCCCCGCAGCCCCGACTCGCGCGCTCGGCCTTTTTCCCAACACCGGAAATGCCTTCTTTCCCTCCCGCCGCGCGAGCCGCGCCAACCTGCCTCCGCCTGAGAAGCCTCGAGGACCTCTCGCGCCCTTCCCTCCGTTCGTCCTCGACTCGGCTTTAAACCACCGAGATACCCCTTTGCCGCCTCGCCTCGAGCGGAGCTCGCGAGGGGCGGGCGGGAAAGGCGAGGAACCGGAGGGAAAAGCCACGAACCTCTCTCTGCCGTCGAGCCTTTGACGCCACCGGTCCTTCTCGCGGGCGGATATTAAAAAAGGGCACGGTCCGGGGTGTAAGGAGGTCCAAGAAAGGGGAGCGGGCGAGCGAGCGGGCCGGCCTGCGGGCGGGTAGGCGAGGCGATAGGGGAAGGGGGAGGGGGAGAGGGGAGGGGGAGTGGAGTGGAGCGAAGCGAAGCGAAGTGGAGTGGAGAGGACGGAGGCCTGTTATTAGCGCGAGGTTTATGCTCTTTCGGGTTTTTGCCGATGGTCCCGAAGAAGGGAGACGGAGATGACCATAGCCTCGCAATATAAATACGCTTAATAGTTTAAGCACGCTGCCGAGGCCCGGCCGTATGCTAACCAGCCATAACCACGCTTTACTGCCTTCGTTCACCAAGGCGGCGGCCGAGAGAGAACCGGATAGAGGCGATTTCGGCGTTACCGCGAGGCCGGAAGGCTGGCCCCTCTCGCGCCCCTCTCGCGCCCCTCTCGCGCCCCTCCGCGCATCGCTCCAAATTCGAGGCGTCATCTCGTCGTGGCGCGATACGCGCTCCCAAAAGGTCATGGCGGAGAGGCTTGACCCGTCGTCATCGATCCTCGCGAACCGCGCGTACCGCGACGATCGATCGATGAATCCTCGCCCAAGGCGATTCCGCGGGATCGTACTCCCGACGCGGGACGCGTCCGCTAGACTCGCGCTCAGCCATGACCGGCATGACTCTGCCCGGATGCCGGTGAACCGGCAAGGCGTTAACGAACGTGCGCGCCACTTACCATAACTTTCAGCTCTTTCAAGGTGGTCTCGGAAGAAACCTTCAGCTCGTGAGATCCTTTTAATTTCCTCCTGGTCCTGGACGGTCGCGGGCTATCTATCTTGGGTCTCTTGGCCGCCACCTAGGAGGAAGGAGAGATGAGTCGCGCGCTCGCGTCCGCCACCTGCGATACGCGGGGCGATGCGAGGATTTCTCGCGAGCGAGAGCCCTGCCCTCGTCGCTCCGGCCCCGGGCCGGCTCTCTAGGGTGCCGGTGACGAATCAAAAGTGGAAAAAGGGGGCAGGTGCGCGTCGAAGATATCTCGAGGCAAGACGTAATGACGATTATTACGGTCGAATGGCGGACCGGAGGGGACCGAGCTTCTTATCGAGCGGCATGGATCTGCCCGGCAGGGCTCTCGCGACCGGTTCCAAGGATCCTCGCGACTCGGCCCGGCTCTCGTTCGACTTTAACGCGTGCACCGCCATGCACAGGCCATCCGTGACCGGCGCCAATCTTAGGACGTACGCGGGCTCGCGCGCCTAGGCGGCCGAGCCGTAGCCCAGCCAAACGATCGAGCAGGACCGCGCGGCACGAATCTTGGAAATCGTGGCCGCCGCGAGAGAGAAAACGCCCCCCCCCCCACCCCACCCTCTCCTCTCACCTCCGGATCATTTTCCTGCTTCGAGTCCTCGCTCTCGTCGAGGCACTTTATGTAAATGGTCGCCCTCTCGTACTTTAAACTCTCCAAGCGTTCTTGCTCCACCCTCGCCAGCATGCAGGCGGCGCACGAACCTGAAACAAACGATCGTCCGTTGCGTTCTATCGCCATCGCAAAAATCGGCCGCCGGTCCGGACGCGTCTCTTCCGGAAGGAGCTTGGCTCGTTTCGTCGTCGGGGGAAAGTCGGAGGAAGCCTCCTCCCGACCCTCCCCTACCCCTCCCCTCCGAGGGATGTCCGAGAAAGAGCGCTTTCGCCGGAAGGGAAACGAGGCATAATTCGCTTCATAACGACTCGATCGTACGCGGCGTGACCGATCTTAAAGTTCCTTTAGCACCCCTTTGCTTTACCCTCCATCGGCGCTAATGTCCACAGGGATCAGATTACATCGGCACCCTCTCCAACGTCGGAGTTGGGAAGCCAGGGAGAGAGGGCGATGGCGAGGGCGATGGAGAGGGCGATGCGGAGGGCGATGGCGAGAGCGAGAGAGGGAAGGAGGGAGGGAGGGCGGGGGCGAGGTTTGACGAGACCGTGCTCGGAAGCAGTGGTGGTGTAGTGGTGGTGCGGTGCTGGTGGGTCTTATCCCATGTATAATAGATTGCTTACGGCCGGCGAGATTAATACAGTAATTAATAATATACGGTGACCAGGAGGTCGTAAGAAGCGGCCATTGTTGCTGGCTGGACAGTACAAAAAGCGTCGGGGCAGGCTCGTAGCCGAGGTACTCTCAGGAGCGTTGCGTCATGTTCAGACAGTTTTCCAGCGAGGAGGAGGGGGAGGGGTTGGGGTTGGGGTTGGGGTTGGGGCTGGGGGTGGGGGTGGCCCGGCTCCGCGGCAGGGTAGTTTCCTCATTGGAAGCACGCGGGAACCCTCGAGGGGTCGAGCTGACCCCAAATGAATTCGGATGTCCACCCGGAGGACTCCTAATTACCGCGCTGCACCCTGGGTATCGAGGTGGAAAGGCGTCGTTTTTGGCGAGGCCCCGCCGAGGAGCCGAGAAGAGGCGCGGAGGAGGCGCGGAGGAGGCGCGGAGGAGGCGCGGAGGAGGCGCGGAGGAGGGGCGGCGGAGCGTCGCGGTCTCGGGGATCGAGCAAAGATCGATCCGCGAAAGGCATTCCTGGCGCGCGCTTCGAAGGAGAGAGCGGAGCGGGCGAGCGAGTTTTATTGACTAATAATAGGCGATAGGCCCTATCGGTCGGTCGCGGAGCCGAAGAGCGCGCTCGGGCATTTCCCTAAAGTGCCATTCGAGGGCGGTGGAACCATAAACGGGAGGAGTCGGGGAGAGACAAAAAGTTGCGCGGAATCGAGAGCCGGTACAAGTTTCCCGAGGGTCGCCGGGGTCCGATTCCTTCGGATTTTATCCCGGCTCGCCTTTAAGCGGCTCTCTCCGCCTGGCAACTCGGCGTGGATTAGGGTTCGTCGGGAGTTTGGCAGGAGTTCCGCGCGAGGCTCGAAGTTCTCTCCGTCGAGAGGCGCCGAGAGGCCGCGATCTTGGCGACGCTCTCCCCGCGTCCGCTCGAGCCGATCCGAGCCAGCCCCGAGACAGTGCCGGGGAGCTTTGGCTCTGCTCTCGGCGGCTAATCGTGATCCGAGACGATCCGTCTTGCCGCCGAGCGTCGATCGAGCCGCGCGATTACCGCAGGATCGGCGAAGCTCGCGCGGGAGCGCAGGATTGCGGGGAAGGAGGTTGCACCTGGGCCTCGGGAGGAAGTATAACCCAATCGGGGGAGGGGACGGAGCGTTAACGGGATTGCCGGGGGTCTCGGGGCCGATTAACGTCGATAAATCAAAAGCACCGACGGCCGGCTCCGCGTCGAATCGCCTCGGGATTCTTGGCGAGCGGGGCCGCCGGAGAGAGCGCGGGACAGCGCGGAAAGGTAGGAGGAGAGCTTGCAAAAAGCGCCAGCCGCGCAATCTCGAGGACGCGAGCCCTCGAGCCTCCGCGCGCGGCCCGGGCGCGGCCGAGGTCTTCGATCAAAATGGAAAGTGCATTAAGCGCGGAGGCAGGCGACGCCGACGCCGACGCCGACGCCGACGCCAGAGTTCCTTGGCGAGCGGAGCGAACTCGCGAACGAAGGACCGACAGACTCCGAGAGGCTTCGCTCCCCCCGGCTCTCCTCGAGATGCAAAGGCGCCGAGCGGTTTGCCGTGCGGGTCCTTCCGGCGGCGAGGAGGACGCCCCCCGGGCCCCGGAATCTGGCCGATGCGCCGCGGTATTTCGAGGAGCGCGCTAACGATGCCCGGCGAAGAAGACGACGAGAAGGAGAGGCAAAGTCGCGGCCGAGGAGGCGGAAATTCGCCCCGCTAATAATGATTTCGCTAACGAACGTCTTCGGGCGCCACAACAAAGTAGAGTCGAGAGGCGTAATCCTCTTAGGCGGCGCCGTGGGGGCCGAGGGGGGACGGGGCGGCGAGGGGAGCGAGCTCGCGGGCTGCGCGCGTAATCGGGTCTTAAGGCGGCATTACGCGCGACTCTCCGGATCCGCAAGCGACGCGGTCGCCTTCGGTAAAATCGAGAGGGCGCCGATTCTCCGATCGGGGAAGGTGGGGGGGGCCGTGTCCCCTCGACGGGCACCGTTAATTAACCGAAGCCTCGCGGCTCGCGACGCTTCCGCCTCTCGGCCACGCACGTCCGCGAGAACTTCGAGGAGGATATTCCGGAGTAATCATCGGGCAGATCGCGCCTCGGGATTAACGAAGGAGGGAGGAAGCCTCGCCCCTTCCCCGCTCGCCCTGGGACGCCCCAGTACGCCGTCAGGCCGACGCTCCGACCGAGCTTTATCCTTGTTTTATCTTGTTTCCCGCCCCCGCCCCCGCCCTTCGGCCAGCCGGCCGGCCCCGAGGACGCGCATCGGTCATCCAGGCGCTCCATTTAATCCTGAAGGAAGAGGACCCCCGTGGCGCAGGGACAAGTGGGGATCTCCGGCGGGATAAGGGAAGAAGGGCCAAGAAGGATCGAGGAGAAGGGCGGCGCGGGGAGGGAGCGGAAGGGGCGGCCTGGCGCCCCCTCAGCCCGGCTGGATGTCGCTAATTTGACCCGCAAACTTTCTCCTTCTGGACACTTTGCGCCCCGCCCCTCCTCCCGCCCCTCTCGAGTTCTCGAGAAGAAGGAGGAAGGAGGAAGGAGGAAGGAGGAAGGAGGAAGGAGGAAGGAGGAAGGAGGAAGGAAGGTTGCATCGGTAACGAATCGCGAAAGAGCCCAGCTCGCCGGACCGTGGATGCATATATTAAGACGCGTCCGGCGCACTTGTCGCCTAGACGGACCGGGGGTGCCTGACAAATGTCCCTCCTCGAGCGCGCGACCTCCGCCCCGATAACTCGGGCCCCCTCGGGAAACTAAATCTCGAGTCCGACCGACGACCGACCGACCGACCGACCGACCGATCACGCGCCATGCCCGCTTTCCAGTCGCGGCATTTGTGGAAGGCGCGCGTACTGCAGCGCCGGCGACCGCATCCTCCGGAGGAAACTAATCAGCAAATTCGTGTTCTAAATCTAAATCGCCGTCCGAATATTAATTCGAGGCCAGCGTCTCCCCGTTCCACCCTCCTCCCGGCCGCATCCCGCTTCCCATCCGCGCACTCGCCTCTCCGCTCTCCGCTCTTCGCTCTCCCCCGAGCCCTCTCCTCTCCCTTCCGCCTCGATCCTTTCGCTAGGTTTTGCGATACAGGCGATGCCGTAGTAACGCCGGGGACGCGTCCGATTTGCAGCACCGGCTGGCGCCCGAGCGATATTTACGAGGCTCCTTCCCAGAATCGAAAGGCCGCGCGGGGCTGGGCCATTTCCAGAATCGGTTTTAATTACGCGCGATTCGGCGCTTCCGAGTAGCGATTTGGTTCGATTTCCAGGCCGGCACGCCGCTCGCCGGCTTATCGGCGATGTGGCCGAACGCGCCAAAGAATCCGGGAAGGTCGATAGCCCGCCGAGTAGGAGCTCCCTCGCGCGCGACGATTAGGCGAGTGCGCCGATACGAGAAACCTTTCCTTCCTCTCCCCCAGGTCGGCCCGCTTTTTCACCATACCGCCTCCGTCCTCCGTAGCCCGTCGACGCGAGGACAATTCCGAGGGGTGGCCTTCGATCGCCTTATACCTCCGGCGTGGAGAGCGTTGGCGTCGGCGTCGGCGACCGCGACCACGACCACGACCACGACCACGATCACGACGACGATCGCGACGACGATCACGACGACGATCGCGACGACGATCACGACGACGATCGCGACGACGATCACGACGACGACGACGACGACGACGACGACAAGGGCGAGACGAGAACGGCGGCGGAGCTCCTACCAGCGGGGTTACCACCGAGTGATTGATACGAGGTTGGACGGTACCTAATGCGAATCCGCGAGGGAGAGAGGAAGAGCGAGGGCCCGGGGGTGAAAGGGAGAGAGAAGCACCCTTCGAGGCTTTGAGAGAGCGGAACGATCGTCCGGCAAACGCTCGTTAGTCAGGGCCGTATCAGTCACCAAAAGCAACCCCCCTTTTTTTGCCCGACGATGCTTCCCCACCCCGGAGAAATCCGGCCACGACGAGTCCTACCCTTAAAATAAGCCAAATTGCCCGTTTGTTTTGGCCTCCCTCTCTCCCCCTCTGAGCGGAAGGTGAGCCTCGCTCGGAAGAGGCGAAGGCGACATCTCCATCGGCCGCGAGGCCATTCCCGATCCCGCCTCGATTTGCTTTCCGCAAGAGCGCCGCGCACGGGGGAGGGGCGCGGCCGTGGGGGCCCTTTGCAATTCAAATGTCGGCTCGCCGGTGGCGGCTTCCTCGTCCCTGTCGTCCTGGCGAGCGGCCTCCTAGGCCGTGTCGACGTCGACACGGACGTGGACATGGACATCGACATCGACATCGACATCGACACCGACACCGACATCGCCATCGCCATCGCCATCGCCATCGCCATCGCCATCGACGTCGACGTCGAGAGCTCGTGTCGCGAGAGCGAGCGCGCGGCCGCGGCCCCGAGGCAGGGCCCTGACAAATGTCGGGAGAAAAAAGCGAGGCGGCCGAGCGCAGGGGCGGCGGGGCGGGAGGGAGGGAGGGACGGACGGACAAGACAATGGGATGTTTAGAGATCTCTCGGCTCTGTCGCGGCCGCGCGAGGACCGATGCGAAGGCCGCTTGGCCCGACGCTAACTCGCCTCGGCCGAGCACCTTGGAGAGCCAATTTGCCTGCAAAGGTTAACATATATCGGCGGCTCTTGGCCCCCCGAGTCGGCGGACACTCGTCGACCGCCTCTCCATTCCTTCGCCCCTCCTCCTCTCGGTTCCTTTCCAGGATACTTCTTAATTGTAACGAGAGACACTTTGGGGCGTGCCGGGGGAGCCGCTCGAGAGAACGGAGGGGAGCCCGGAGTGGGGGATTTATGTAAATCGCCGGCTAATGTCTTCTGGCATTATTCCCTGGGTTAAGTTGGCCCCGCGGGGGGCCAAGGGCCTACGCGGCCTACGCGCTCGCACTTTCGGCGCTCCGCTCGATGCTCGAACGCGAGCGTTCCCGAGCGCTGCGGAACGAGGAGGAAGGGGGAGGGGGTGGGAGAGGGTGGGAGAGGTGGCGCGAACGTGGGGCAGCTAGTAAGAATAGACGTGCGGAAAGGGCAGACTTACTGGGATCCGTCTTCAAGTCCCTCTCGTACTTCTTGATGGTGATGGGGTAATCCACCTCGTAAAACTGCATCAGTTTCGACCACTCCTCGGCCGTTACTATACTGTACCTGCAACCATGTTTGTTTTGGAAACGTTACTCGCCAAAGGTCGGACGGGACCTTTGAGGAAATATGCTCGGTAAAAACTTGGGCGTTCCGCAACTTTGGCTCTTGGAGGATTTGAAATTCGTCCGACCGGTGGGAAAACCTGGCCAGAGCCGACCGCGGAGTCGACGGCGCGTACTCGTAAGGTGAAATTCACGATTTTCCGCCGGCCGACGTAGAATCCGTGGTGGTTTTTGCCCCGCCTCCCTTAATTATACCGCAAATTAGAAATTTCTTGCCACGCCGCGGCTCCAGCTTTTTGCTCGGCGATCGCTCGCCCGATCCTGGCGCGGTTCCTGAAGCCCAAAGCCCAAAGCCCAAAGCCCGATCCGCGAGCCTCCTACGGAGCCACGATCGATGCTATTTTTGAGAAGGTCCGTCGCGCGCGAGAGAGCGGTGCTCGAGAGGAGAGGCGCGGCCAGGGCGGCCTCGCGTCCTGCCGAAAGGAAGAGGCCTCGACTCGCGCGCGAGCGTCGAGTGGCCGGATCGGGTGGCTTCGCGCGACGAGAGCATCGCGCCGCGAGGAGGGGAGGATGGCCCTCGACCGATAATTAGTTGCGCGACATTAATTTCGATTCAGCGCAATATGCCGCTCGGTCTCATTTGAATTTTCACGAGGCAAAAACGCGCGGACGAGCTTGTAGTCTCTCCCGTGTATTTGCCTAACGGCGAAATAATGGTGGGCGCGCGGAAGAGAGACGTCGAAAGGAGAAAAGGGGCGCGATCGCGAGGAAGGATCGCGGGCCCGGCCCGACCCGAGGCTCGGAAGAGGAGCCGGGCCCGCTCCGCTGGGCCTCGAGCGGAGAGGAGCGGAGAGGAGCGGAGATATCTTGGAGTGGATCGGCGCGTCCGCGCGCGCCCGCCCGGCGGAGGGCGGAGGGCGGAGGGCGAAGGTCGGGCCGGGATAAGGAGGGCAAAAATGATTTTTTAACGGTCTCGACGCGGCCGAGGGTGCAAGCGGCCCGTGGCCGCTATCTTGGCCAGATAGTGGACAATGGTTTAGCATAATGCTCGGGGAGGGATCGGCCTCGGGGGCGTGCGGGTGACGTTTCGGCGTATCCATCACGCGAGGGGGTCGCGCGCCTCCGGTCTCGGGGGGAGGGCGCCGCCAAGGAACGGCGAAGAGGCGGAAAGACTCGGCCGAGGGACTCTCGGCTCACGGTTCGGCCCCGTTCATCCCTCTCCGCCTACTCCCCTTCGCGAGGATACGCCGAGCACCGGGACTCCCGACGCCGCGAGCCGCGAGCCGCGAGCGAGGAAGCCGCCGCTCTCGCTCCTCGGCGTGCGAAAGGAATACTCACAATTCGTTGCTCGTCGTGGGCCGGTATAAAAATCCCTTGTGCGGCTCGCAGAGAAGCGAAGCGTTCTGTATACTGGCCGGCGGGGTTCTGGAATGGACTTCTGCGTATCTGGAATAGATCGAGGAAACGTTTCGTTAAAGCGCCCACTCCGCCTTCCCTTCTCCCCCCGCACCCTCCTCCCTTCGCTCCCCAGCCCCTCAGACCCCGATCCGTTTCTCTCGAGCGCGCGCGATCGACGAAGGTCGCGCTCCTCGGTCTTTGCGATCGGCGGCCCTTGGACGCTGCTAGATTCTACCCCGACTAACGGCCTGGCTGGGCCGCGAGGCGTCTTCTGGGTCACGAAAGATGGGACCTGAAAGACGGCGGTGAGGAAGGAACGCTTCCTTCGGGACCCGCCGGGTAGACTCGCGCCGGGGGATTGGGGTTGTGCATCATTTTTCACATACCACGAGGGGGCGGACGGTTTTTGCCATCTCCCCACCCGAGGACCCGATCCGGATAATGCTCTTAAAGACGGATATCTCTGGCGGCAAAGGGCCCAGGTATCGGCGCAACGACGCGATGCCCGCCGGTTTGCCCTTCAATTCTCCAGAGCCGCGGTACATCGACCGGTCTACGCATCGCTCTGCGCCTCCTTCGATGCGATCGCGGCCCTGCGGGCACAGGCGCAAACGTACGAACGCGTAAACACTCGGGCAAACGCGAAAGGTTAAGGCGGAGACGCAACCTTCCGGAGCATCGGCTCGGAGCGGCGAAGCTCGGAGAAGGCTGTCGAGGGCGCAGGCCGAGCGAGCACCGAGACGCGGGAAATATCGAGCGCAAAGCTAAAGACAGAAACAAAAAAAAGAGGCACGCCGGAAAGCCGGCGTGGAATTTGAAAACCGCGAGAATGCCTAGAAAGAGCAAATATCCGTATCTGGATGGTAAAAAAAAAGTCTCCTCTGGTGCACGAAACCTAACCCCCGGTGCGTCCCGCAAAAGCGAATACGCGTATTAATTATGAGCCTTGTTCAAACAGGCGCACGGAGGAGGCGCGGAGGGAGAGAAAGGAACGAGGGTGATGCGGGAGAACGGTCACCCTTATTACAGCCGAGCCGGGGACACTGTGTTGTGCCCGCTCTCTCCATCCCATCGCGTCCTCCCTCTTTTTTACTCCTCGTTCGGAGCTTTGTTTAACTTCCGTCGCGGAATTTTTCCACCGTGCGACGATTATTGCTCCCCGGAGATCGCCGAGACGTGGGAGGAGGGCCGGAGGATTCGATACTCGCTTCCTCGGGCAGGGATGGCCACGGGCGCAGCCACGGGCGCAGCCACGGCCACGCCGAAAGCCTTCTCTTTCGAGAAGGTTGCCGAGCGCGCAACGGCCTCCGCCGCTTCCCTTGCGCCTCGGAAACTCGCTCCGAGATCGAGGTGCGCCGTTCGCGAGGCACACCTCTCTCGCGGCCAAAGAAATCGGTTTCTCCGCTCTGGCCGCTGCGCGGAAAAAGAGCAGCGCGAAGGAGCGAGCGGGGAAGGGGGGGGGGGGGAGGGGGGGGGCATTCGACAGAATAAGAGGTTGGCGCACCTTCGAGGAGCAAAAACCCATGGGACTCTTTGCGGTTGGCTTCTCATTATTCCGTGGCTCTACGTAATATCCTCCCGCTCTATGCACGAACGAATCTGGCGACAACGTTGTCCGCCGCCGATCCCGCGCTCTTCCCCCAATCTCACGCGCAAAACATCGGTCGGCCTCGTCTCGGCCCCAACCGGTAACCTCGCGCCTCCTTCCTCGCACAGGTTTTCCGAAGGGCCGCTCACCTACGTCGTCCTCGCGTCTCTTTGCTCTCCTCTCTCGCCTCCCCCCCCCCCCCTGCGTTCCCAGGCTTCCCACCGATATCGTCATCGCGTATCGGGCTCGTGCGCGGCTCGCGCCGGCCCCTCCCTCCCGCCCCTCCGGTAGAAATAAATCTTAGGTTTTCGCGTATAAGCGGCCTTTTAATATCATCGGGCTTGATTTACCGGGCTGGACGGCGGCGCGCGTACGCGCAAGAGCGCCCGGGCCACCCTCCGCGCTCTCCGTTCACATTTGTCTTCCGCCAAGCCGGCAGCAAGGAAACACCACCGATTGTCCTCGGCCTTTTCCCGATTTAACCCACCCCCGCTCCCCGGCCGCGCGATATTTGACTAAACGTTTCCGAATCTCAGAGGTAGGAGGGCCGCCGTCGCTCGGGCGCCTTCCGCTTTCAGCCTTCCCACCTCTCCGCCCTTCCGCCCTTCCGCCCTTCCGCCCTTCCTCGCCCTTCCACCCTTCCACCCTTCCACCTTTACGCCCCGCTCACTCGCGGCTCACTCGCCCAACTACGCTTCGTAACCCATGGGAAGGGAAAACGTGGAAATCCGAGAAACGAGATGAGTCGACACGGAGGACTTTCGCTCGGAGAGCTTACGCCAGCCTAATAAAAGGAGTGAGATGTGTGTGTGTGTGTGTGTGCGTGTGTGTGTGTAAGCAACGCGGCCGGAGATCGTGGAGCCGCACTGGCGTCCGAGAGCGTCGAAGCGTTGCAAAGCTCGTTACACAGGCCCTTATCCTCCTCGCTTCCTAGCGTCCTCTCATTCGCGACCGATACGGCCGCGAGAATGAGAGACGAGGGCCGAGAACGAAGGAACGTGGCAAAGCCAAAGGAAATACCTAGGCGACGGTCAGGCGTCCCCGAGTGAGGAGCGGACCCTGGGAGAATCGAAGAGACGGACGGCAACTCGAGTATCCGCGTGCGGATACTGGAAAAGTATCGCGGAAGAGGAGGAGCCAGAGCTCCTGTCGGCGAAGAACGTTGGCCCCAAAATTTGTTATCGTGCGTAGTCGTGCGCGATACGATGCAAGGACGGAAAGAGTTCCATCGAATCGGTCCCAACGGCGTTATTTCCGAGTCCGTCCTTCGGCCAGGATCGAGAGTGAGGTAGGGTGGTAAGAGGCGGCGGTAAGAGTTGGCGGCAGAAACGGTGAGCGTCCGAAAGACGGAAAAGGGCCGGGGATTCGGGGGAGAAGGAAGGAGCGCGCAAACGAGGCCGAGGATCGCTCGGATCGTCTCGAAGGAGCGGCGGAAGGTGGTGGCCGTGGTACGCGCTAGAATAACGAAAGCTAATTATGCGAGTCCGAGTGGGGAAAAGGCGGGCGGGCGGGGGAGCGCGGCAAAAAGCGTCGATAATCGACATCCTGCCGCAGTCGGTCGGTCAACATCGAGCCAGGCGGCATAACTTTGGTCGATCGTCTCCCCCCCCCCCCCCTGCCCCCGCCGCGAGCCGCGGGCCGCGCGTCCTCTCCCGCGTCCGACGAGTCTCTCTTCGAGACAAACGAGCGGATCGCCGGATCGTGGTCCGTGCAAAAAGGGAAGCCGCGCGTCCTCGAGAACACGCCTTCCTCTCGGCTCGAGTTTTCGAGCATTCGAGCGAGTTCGAGAGCGAGTTCGAGAGCTCGGCACGGCTCGGACTTTCCTCGAGGATCCGAGGATCGCCTCCGAGGCTAGGCCACCGACTCGCCACGATCTCGTTGCTTCGCCCATGCCCCCGCTTTTTGCTCGATTTCTCGAAACCGATGAAGCGTTCCCGATCGGGGGAGCGAGGCGCGCAGGTTGCACACCAGGCGTGACCGTCGGCTACCGCGAGGCGGGAGGAAAAACCGCGCCGGCCGCCATGCTCGGTCGCCCCCGTCTATTTACATTGGCACCGTTGCGGAGAGCGCGATCGTTTCGGCGCGCACACCGCATCGAGGCGGCCGACATTTTTGCCGCCGATCCCCGACGATGCCCAGCTTTCTGCGCGTACGTCGGTGTACCCGCGCATACCTCTACGTGGGAAAGAAGACGAGTGCCTCCGCGGGACGCCCGCTGCCTCGGTGGACCGTGTCTCGATCCTGCGTGTCGCCGCGAACGAGAGCGTTCCGGCGCTGCGCCCTACGACGACCGTCCGCGAGCTTCCTCGAGGAGGTCTGCCACCGGGAGTCTAGCCCGAGCCGCGCCCGCGCCTCCCACATATCCTTCCTTTCCCCACCTCCCCCCTTCCTTCCTGGCCGGCGAATAGAACCAGTCGAGAAAGATCTGCGAGGATCGCGGGGCCAAGTAGTCTCCCATCGACATCCGGTGCGCTTCCATTTCCTCGCGAGAAGGGAAAGCCAAAGGACGCGTAAGCGAAGAAAATGCGAGCGAGGGACCGAGAGGGTGGTTGGGTGGGCTGCGACTGGAGGCTGGAGGCTGGAGGCCGAAGGCTGAAGGCTGAAGGCTGAAGGCTGAAGGCCGAAGGCTGGAGGCCGGAGGGCGGGGAGGGGACGAGCGAGCGTAGGAAAGCGCAGGAAGGCGAACGAGCCGAGCGTTCGGCTCGCCTTGCCGAGCACTGATGATAGTTTTTGCCCGGCAAGATTTTTTGCCTCCGGCCACCCCCGCGGCCACCCCCAAGGGGTGAATGATATATGGCCGCCCCCGAGACACTGGCCACCCCCGGGGGAAGAGAGGGAGAAGGGAGCGGGAAAGAGAGCGAGGCGCAGGGCGAGGGGGAGATACATCCTGATTCCGGAAGAATTCCTTACGTAGCTGTGTGCGCGCCTGCACACGCTCCTGTCCGCGTAGGAATTCCGTCGTTGGCACAGATTTCTCGAGCGCGTCCGCAAACCGATCGCTGGGATCGGGGGGTCGGGGAGGTCGGGGAGGTCGGGGGAGATGGGCCATCGGGGCGTCGCGCGAGAGGCGAGCGAGAGGCGAGCGAGAGGCGAGCGAGAGGCGAGCGAGAGGACGGAGCGAGAAGGGCGAGAAGGGCGAAAAGGGCCAAGGAGGGAGCGCGAGCTTCGTGCTCGCTTCGCGGGCGGCGTACGACGCGAGGACGGAAACACGTCCGGTCGAATCAGCGGGACAAAGCGGATCGCCTCTCGGGTATTAGCAAAGTACGAGGGAGGGCACGGCGAGGCAGGGAGGCGGAGCGGGGAAGAGTATCGGGCGGAGGAGGAGAGCGAGAGACTCGAGGATGGGCCGAGTTTATGCCGGCTGTAGAGCTCTCCGGGCAATGAATCAACTTATTTAAGGGTAGTTGGATTTCGCGAGTCGATGCACGACTACCAGGTCCCACCCTACCGACTCCCCCGCGCCACGTAGAGCGGCGTAGCACGCCTCGTAGAATGATTTATCGTTTTTCTTCCAGCGCTACCCGTTCGCCTAGACCCTCGCTGCGCTACCCCCGGCCGACCTGCGCGCCCCTCCCTCTCGCTGCAACCTACGCGAGCTATCCGACTACGTCTCTGGGCCAAATGTACGCAAAATAGTGGGAATTTGTTCGGCACCCTCGGTGAGGAGAGACGAGCTCCCGTCCGGAAGAGGGGCGCGTCCTTTTCGAGCGTTCGAGAGACGCCGGAAAGCAAGGAGCTCCCTCTCTCCCTCTCCCTCGCGCACACGCACACGCACACGCACACGCACACGCACGCACACACACGCGCACGCGTAAGCGCGCGCGCGCGCGAGCGGCAAGGTGATATTTTCCAAGCTGCGGCTCGGAAACGGACAGTAGGAGGGCAATGATTAGTCATTTACGAGGCCGTAAGTGGGTCCGCAAATCGCTCCTTCCCGAAGGGACAGCCGCGCGGACGGCGGCGTTATCTCAAAATTATTAATCACATCGTAACGCCTCGCGTTAGATCGAGGGGGAGCGCGAGGGGCGCGCGAGGAGGGTCGGGGAGGGGAGGAGGAGGGCGGTGGAAGGGGGCGAGAAGAAGAGAACGACCGAGGAGCAACCGACTCCATGGACTTATCCGACACCTTAATCAATTCCAAGTTATTAATTATGGCTTCTGGCCTTTCTCCGGCAGCGTGTCTCTTCCACCGACGTCGTCCCGGCGCGCGCTTCCGAAAGCCACCAACCTATTGTCCGCGGGTTACAATGTGGTGTCAACACGATCCGAGTCACATTTTCGGCAGGAAGGTCATTAATACTTATTAGCCGCGAGGGGCGATGGGCGAGAGAGGGCCGAGCTGCGGAAAGAAGCCGCGGCGGAAAGTCCTCTCGTCATGTCCGATCGGCGTCTTTTTCTTATCGTTCCGCCGCACGGAAGGGGACGGGGGAGGAGAATTCCGATGGCGAAGAGATAGGCCTCCCTCGCGAGCCTCGAGAAATCCGCGAGGCGCGGAGACGCAGGGCGGACGGAAGTAGAGCCGCGCGCCTCCTGCAGAAATTGAGCGATCGGCTATGCAAATGCTAATCCTTTCCAAGATCCATTCGGCCGACACTGACGAATCGACGGAGCAGACGAGGAGGACGACAAGGACGAGGCCGAGGAGGGGGAAGACCATTTGTTTTCTCGCGGCGCGGAGTTCGGCACGCGAGAGGACTCGCCGAGTTACCGCGATTAGCGGGGCTTCGTTAATCGCGCCGATAAAGAGAGCGAACTCCGAGGGGTGGTTTCTGCGGGGAAAGAGGGCACGCCGCGAATCGGAGCGAGCAGCGAGCGGCCTTTCCCCGGCGAGGCCTCTCCTCGAGGGCGCTTCCTCCGGTGCGCTCGGCGTCGATCGACGGTCTCGGATAAATTCCTAGGCGATCCCAGAAGAAACAATGACGCGCGGCTTTCCCCGAGACGAATAAAGCGAGACGGCCACCGGGAACGATTAGCGGCAGCGTCGGTGCGGTGGCGCAAAAAGCCGGGCATGCCTAGCTTGCCGAAAAATTAATCACCAAGCTCACAAAGGACGCGGAGAAGACAATGGCACCGGGCCGGAAAAATATTTTTCAGCCCCTCGGCGCTCCCCTCGGCGCGCCCTTTTCGAAAGGGGCCAAGTTTCGATAACGAATCGGCATCGAGGAGGAATCGCTCTCGGCGCGAGCCAAGGGTCGTTGGCTCCTCGCGATCGGGCGTCGAAGGGCTCGTCGCAAAGCTCGGCTCTACGCCGGAGGAGTCTAGAGAGGACTCGAAAAACTCAAGGCTCTTCCCGATCCGTCTTTCGGCCGACGAGTTCTTTCGCGCGGCCTCCCGGCCCCTACACCGAAATCATGCGCGACATGACGCGCCCGTAATCCACGGAAAGGGTTGATCCCAGTTTAGCCGCGCGCGTCCCTACGCCCCGAGACTTAAGCCTCGGTAAATTTGAATCCGTCAATCCCGACTCTGCTCGGGCCTCTCCGTTCGGCCGTGCCCGCGCGTCGCCGCATACACCTCGCGCCACGTACCTCGGACGCGGCGAGAGCTGTCCCGCTAATACCCTTCTGGACATTAACGACCCTTTTTTCCCGCTATCGGAAAGATCTCTCTTTGGATCCTGGACGGGCCAGGCTCCCTTCCAAACCGTAGAAATGCATTTTTTACGCCCTCTAAGCCTACCGCGCGTCCAACTCTCTCCCTTCGCCGGCGAGGGATTTCGATCCGGGATCCTTGTCCCCGAGTTTACGCACGCATAGCCCGTCGCGCCCGAATTTCGCGTTTGCGCCCAGACTCGCGCCCTGGGAGCGCCCCGCGCCGGCCCACGACTCGGCCCGGCCTCGCACGAGAAGGGAAGAAGAGGCGGAGCGGGAAGCGATGGTGAGATGGTGAGACGGTGAGACGGTGAGATGGGAGGCTTCGAGGGTGCGAGGGGGCGGCCAGTGAGAAGCGGCAAATTGCATCCACGCTTCCGAGCGTGGAGCAAGGCGAAACGGTATTAAGACGTCGGGCTCCTTCCTCGAGGCTGATGTATCATTTGCCGGCGGGTCGTTAGGCGGTTTCAATTAGTTTTCCCGCTAGCGCTAGCCCCCCAGCCCTCCCCGGCGCGAAGCACCGAGCGGCCAGCGCACCGGTCACCGGGAGGGGAAGGCCCGCCGCAAGCCTTAATCGCGCGCTCTACTTTTTTCTCATAATTAGGAAAAGCTCGTTAATGCGCCCGGGGTATCATCCCCCCGTTCCGCTCTTCCCCCCGGCCCTCTTCCCACCGCTCTTACCGAAGGCCGCCTCCGCACCTCTCCGCCGGCCGAAGGTCTACGCTCGCGAGCTTTCTCGAAGCGCGAGGGCGACTCTACGGAGATCCCTTCGACGACGGAGCCTGCCGAGAGCGGCGGGCCGATGGGAAGAGAAGGAAGGCGACTTTGCTTCTCCGCTCTTGGGCCTCTCGCGGCGAACAGACCGTAGGCGCTTTGGCGCTAGAAAGAGGATAAGGAGGATCTCCTACCCAGCGGTCGCCGAGGAGACAGAGATACGCCAAGAGGAGCGCGATGAAAAGGAGGATGATCGAGCGGAGAGGAAAGCTCCATTGACTTTCGCTCGAGGAGCCCCATTGGCGAGCGCCGATCGGTGCGCCCATTCCTAACGGTCCTTCGCGCTAGGAAGGGAGGCGCTACCGAGCTTTCTCGCCGTTCGCCACTCTGGGAGACATCTGACGAGGGACCTCGAGAAGCTCCCCTGAGGCGGGCTTACCGACCGACCGACGCGCCACCGAGGAGCCCGATTAGCCTCGGCCGAATCCTCCCGTGACGGCCGGCTCGCGCGCGCCTGCGAGGCCGCCTCCTTTTCGACGCACGCGGATAATTCGGCCCGCGCGAACGGAGGGCAAGGGGAGCCCGAAAAGTTTCTTCGGAGGACTTACCGAATGAAGGAACGCCACCCGTCGAGGAAGCTCCTCTCCACGATGTAGAACAGCTTCTCCGAATCGTCGCACTTGGATATTTCGTTTCTGTTTCTGGCATAGTACAGGTCGTTCAACTCGTCCTTCTGTTGCTTCGCCCTTATCTTGTCATCCTTCTTTGCCCTCTGCGCGTTTTCCATCTTTTCCTGGTAAATCGAGAAAAAGTGGAAAAATGGGAGGGGCGCGGGGAAGGAGCGGCATCGCGTCGATCGTAGGGCGGGGAGATCGCGGGGGAGGAGCGCGCGAGAGAGAGAGAGAGAGAGAGAGAGAGAGAGAGAGAGAGAGAGAGAGAGAGAGAGAGCGCGAGAAAGGGTCGGGTACCTCGCAGACACCGCAGGACGCCATCCCCACCGGGTACTCCTTCGAGTTTGGGAAGTATCTCCGTAAAATCGCCCACGCCTCTGCCGGTACGACCTTTCTGCTCGAATCCGGAGTCTTTAGGGAACCGTGCTCGCAGAGCAGATCCTCGTTGAAATCGATCACGATTTCGTTCTCCTCGCTCTCGTCCACGTCCCGCGGGCAGTCGCTGTGCTCCTTCCTCTCGACCCTCGTGCCTTCCTCCCCGACCACGCGCCCGTCTTGCCAATCCTCCTCCCACACTACCTGCTCCATCTCTTCCATGAATCTCTCCATGGCGAGCCTTCGCCAGGACCGGAGCGAATCCGCGCCGACCACGTAACTCGTATCGGTTCTTGGAAAGAAAAGCAGAAGAGGAAGAAGACGAAAGAGAAAAGAGGAGGGAGGAAGGAAGAACTCCGTCGCGGGCAAGAAAAGTCCGATCTGGGCGGAAACCGTCTTGGGTTTCCTACCCAAATCGCCTATCATCTTGCGCCGCCAAATGATCTCCGTCCTCCGACCTAACCAAAGGAGTAAAGTGCACGTTGCCGAAACCGTGTCGTGCCGCCAAAGATGGCCAATAGGTATTTAGCGAGGTAGGCGGCCCGTAGGAGCGCCAAACACTTACGATTCTTTAAAGTTACGCACTAACTCGTGGACCTCCTTGTGGTCTCGTTCGAGCGCGATTTTAAACCGAAGTAGCTTGCAGCGCCGTCGTACGCAGATCTCGCAGAGGGAATTCTGATCCAAGCGAGGACCCCCGCGGTACTTTTCGTAGAGCAATTTTGCGGCGGACGTGGGTAAGCATTTGGCACGATTGACTTTGAGTGGATCGAGCCGATAGTGCGAACACATAATGGTGGAATTGTCGATCGGCGGGACACCGTGGTCCGGCGTAGCCTGGCCGTTGAGCCACCTGAACAGCCAGTCGGTCGGTATCCACTGATACTCGCTCCAAGACGTCGTGGTCGCGATAATGTTATACACGTCCAGAACGAGCTGCCTCTTGAAATTCTGATCCTCGATCTCCTTTTGCTGCGTGTTCGAGGGGAAGCGTGCTTTGAGCTTGCGCCGAAATTAACGTCTCCGGCAAACCGACATCTCCCGCTTTTCCCTTACCTTCTCCTGTTGGACGGCCAGCAAGCCCAGCTCGTGCTTCACGTTCTCCTGCCGGACGATATCCCGCATCGTCTTGCTCACATCCCAATTTTCAAATTCCATCTGGAAAGGGGTCCCGCGATTTAGATGTAGGGCTTAAATGCTGGCGTACGCGCATTTCGCCTCGAGGTTGGCCCTCGAGGGGTTCGATTATCAAGGACGTACCTCCTCGTAAAAGTCGCGCTCTCCGCAACTCATAGCCCTGTGCGCAGCTCCGTTCAGCCGACCGTAATCGATCTTCAGCCCCCTCGCGGACGCGCTTTTCTTCGAGTATAGGCCTTCCTTTTGACCCGACTTTGCTTCCGTCTCTTGCGCCTCTTCCGCCTCCTCCGCCAACCCGTCCAATTGACCGCCATTCGGCTGATCGGCGAAGCTGCGGACGGCCTCGCCGGACCAGGGAACTGCACTTTCCTCCTCGCAACGATCCAGCATGTCCTCGAGCTTCGTCGAGTCGTCCGACTCGAGTTTCGGCTCGATGCTCATTCCAGCTATCGTCGTCGTCGTCGTCGTCATTGTCGTCGGCATCGTCGTCGTCGTCGTCGTCGGCGTCGTCGTCGTCGTCGGCGTCGTCGTCGTCGTCGTCGTCGTCGTCGTCGTCGTCGTAGTCGTCGTAGTCGTTGTCGTCGTCGACGTAGTCGTCGTTGCCACCGCCGCCACTGGCCTAATCCTCGGCCTGATTCTCGACCGGGCAACGTCCTCTGGACCACAGTGTTCCGGGAGAATAGGCAAAACTTCTGGCCCGTTTTTGCGCTTCGTCTCCTCCACCGAGTCCAGTTTGTCTTTGACGGTGAGCCTCTCGATACACACGGTATCGTTGCAACTACTCGTCTCGGTTTCCGGCCTTTTACACTTTATTCTCTTCCCGTTTGCCGGCCTCTTGTCGGTCGTTAATCTCTTATAGACAAGCATATAGGCTGTGTTCGAGGAAAGAAACCCTTTGGGCACGCGGCCACGTTTGACGGTCTTTGGATTTTCTGTAAACGAGATACGGAGAGAGTGCAAGGTGCCATGCAAGGTGATCCTGGCCGAGGATGCGGGCCGAAACATTTGCGTCGCTTACTCACCGCCCACTCCATCCTCGATCCTCTTGTTTTGCATTCGTTCTACCTTGTCGTCGCTAAATTGATACCACTCCCCCGTCGAGTTGCATATGTTGGCTATATAATGCCCAGAGTGTGCCGATGGCCCTTTGTGGCTCAGCACCGCGACCAAGCTGTACAACTGAGTCTGAGCCGGGCAACCGACGTATTCGGACATATCGAGATCTTCGGGAAATTGAATAAAAGACTGCAACTTCCTCTTCTGTCCGGAGTCCCTGCAAAGTAGCCAATTGTTAGCGATAAAGATTTGACCAGTTACGAATGAAACGCGCATCGCGGCCCACCTGTGAAACACGAAACGCATCAGCTGAATGTTCAAAGTTTCCGGAAGGCATTCCAAACGTATGAACCGCCTGGCGTCCTTTTTATCGTTACACGTTACGCAATGATACTGATTCGCACCGGTCAGCCGCTCCTCCGAGAGGTATTTCTCGATGGCCTCCTTGAGGGTAGACGCGAGCTGCAGGTCCAGCTCGTAGAAGGTCGTCGAGGTGGGATATTCGGTACCGCATGTCGAGCAACTGCGTCAAACGTAAAATTCTGGTTAACCAGGAGGAACGTGTCTCTCTCGGCCAGATCAGTTGATCGCACCAGCCACTGTAGCGAGCAACGTGTCCTACCATGTTCTCATCGTCATGATCATCGGCATCATCATCGTTTAGGACAATTCTCATTTGTTTTCCACTTCAGAAAACCCACCAATTGATATAGCTGTATTTTCCTTGAGTCAGCGTCTGCAGCATCTCCTTCAGCCCCGAGTTTTGTTGCAGCTTTCCTTCTATATGGCAAAGGAGCAACTTGGAGAACTCCTGAGCGTCTTGTTGGGTCCTAGTATCCAGAGAGAGCGCAATAGCAAGATTCATTGGATCAAGGAGACGCCGATTTCCAAATTGCATCATGGCAAATATGTACTGCAACTGACCGACCGCCGTCACCGGATGGTAAGGATGGCCAGCCCCTTTGGCCTGATACATCGTATCCCTTTCTTCCAGGTCCTCCATGATGTCCCACTTATATATTATTCTTCTAATGAAACAAAGTTAATCTCCTAGAATTTTTCCCGACGAGCGATTAAAGGAGATAAAAGACGGCAAACCTCATATCCTCGTTGTGGAACCACATTTGAATCAGACTATTCACGTAGCACGTAGCGCCTAAATTTTTTAACCCGACATATTGCGTCGGATCTCGTAGTTCTGACAAGGAACTCTCCAAGGACATCACCTCCGCAGGTTGAGACTTCATATACTTCTCTTCTCCCAAACCCGTCAAACACTGCGGATTGTTCACGCAGTTTCGCCTGAAAGATCAAGTTTCTAAGCGACAGGCAGAGATTAGACCTTGCCGCCGATCCGTACAATTTCACAAACAGACAGCTTACTTGCAATTTTTACAGCCTTTCAGACCTATTCTGTAAGAGGTCTCTAAGTGTATCCTATCCATTTCGTCCGGACCAACCGATTCCACCCAGGCCCACGCTAGTTTATCTAGGTCAGTCTTCTTCGCCGGCGGCATTTCGCTTTGAAAAAAGAAAATCTGGAGAGTTAGGCGTTCCTCTTACACCGTCAAAAAGTAAGCGTCGCAAGGATCTCCCACGGTAGGCAAAGGTTTCCCCTGTGTTTCACTCTCATAAACGTACAATCAAACGCATACGATCATGGCTCGTTTAAGACGCGCCGACATTTATTCTGGTCTCCGAAGGAGAAGATCTTTGCTCCGATTACGAGTACACGTTTCGTTTCACGCTTTAAACCGCAAGAATGGAGCAGTTTATCTTTGGTGATTGCAAGCGCCAAGAAAGAAACGTAGGGAATGATCGTATAGGCAGATCACCGCAAAAGAGCACGAGTTTCCGTTCGCGAAAATGCCTGCCCTTCCTCGATGGCTGTACAAGGCTGATGCCAAATTGTTTGGAGTCACGAAAAAATCAGGATGCGTGGAAGAAATAGCGAAAAAAGATTGCCGTAACGTTGACTCAATCCGCCGATCTTTTGCGGCCTTAAACCGAGGCCAGGAAGGAAACACTGTGGTTGTGCAAGGATATTGTCGCGCAGTAAATCATCGAAGAAGGTGTAGGCAAAAATGAACCTGGTGCCTACCTGTGTCGAAACAGTGCGATTCACCGAGCTCGTTTAAGGTTAAGAGTACGCCGCTGTTATCTTTATGCCATCGTACACCTCCTTCTCGATGTCATAGGTGCCAGAAAGTAGTACGATGCACTTACGGATACGGGGTATATCGCTGCTCGGGAATAAATCGTGGATTAATTGCCAAGAGTAGGATAAAAAGGGCCGATAGGATCCGGCGCGCATTCGCCGCGCATTTACTGGCATACGCAGTCGGTCTCTACCGAGACGCGCGTCAAATCAATCGGCGGACAACGTGCCAGCTTAGGCGTCCTCCTTTCACCACGCACCGCGCCAGAGCACACCGGAGTTTCTACTCGAGGATCAATTGTTCAGCTTGGCCAATCTTATTAATCGCGACCAGACGATTACGGTGACCGATGTAAAGATCCCCACACTTCGGCCTGTTGTGTCGGTTTACTGTATCGGCCTACTTATTTCGGACTCGTTGCCTATATTGCTTTTCCTGCAAGCATAGCATCCGAGTATTAATGCCTCGATAATTTGGCAGGTTGCACGGATAACCTTCAATCTCCCCGAGATCCTGCTTTATTCCTATGACCAGACCTGTAGGAAATAGGACCGGAATGTCGCAAGAAAGAATTGGTAAATACTCCTGTAATGTACTTTGATACACTCCGATCTTAACACAGTGCCCTTGCACGATACCCATCAACGATATTGATTGGTGTCAAAACGTCCAAGAGACGTTTTCGGCGGTCACGTGAATTTTTGGACTATTTGTGGCTAAACAGAATGGAACGGCGATTCATGTAGCTTCTTGCCTTATAGTGGGGAACGACCTGTTACTGGAGTTTCTGGAGGTGGCGTTCAACCATATTCTCTTCTTCAGAAACCTGTATCCAAAAGAGATTTTTTCCAAAAGGAAAATATATGGGACTATAGT
This sequence comes from Ampulex compressa, assembly GCA_038496175.1. NCBI lineage: Eukaryota > Metazoa > Arthropoda > Insecta > Hymenoptera > Ampulicidae > Ampulex > Ampulex compressa. Next base: position 54,802 of record JBCFXI010000199.1, on the reverse strand, counting down.
TTACGTTTGCGACCATCCCGAACTTGGAGAATATCTCAGAAATGTTTTAAGTGCCATTAGAGAATTGACGCTGGGTGACGAGAACTGCGTGACAGCTGTGGAGCTAGTTTTCTACGACAAAGATAGAGCACCCGTCGAAAAATTCGTCTTTGATCTCTCCAAATTGAATGCCAATGCCGTATGGTAGGGAGGGCAGTGACTCGAGAATCGCAATGCTCCGAAAGTACCTTGATTTAAGGATTTAACGATGGGTGCATATTTTCAGGAAGGACCCGTATTACCTGAAAACCGAAGAGGCCTTGAGGGTAATTTGCCTGAAGTTGTCGACGTGTGGAACGTACTTAAAGCCTCTACCGGAGCGATCGACATTTGCCATCATGATTAAAACTTCCGAAACTGCCCACATTGCGCTTAGCGAAAATCCACGTTGCGAGGAGTTTCCGTGGATAGCGGAGGAGGATGCACCTATTATGACCAGTAAAGATCTCCTGCCGCTGAAGCGCATTACAAATGATTGTTTCGCTCTAGAAATGTTCGCGATCGAGGATCGCGATAGGAAATACGCAGCTTAACGCGGCTGGCTTGCAGATGAAAATTTCACAGTGCGCGCCTTTCGGCCCTTTCGCCGAGTTCTGTCGGATAGTTTCTAATTATCTCGATGTAATATCCGTCGAAATTCCCCTGCCGCCCACGAGCCACCGAGTTTCTTCTCTGGTCCCACTTTTCTTGGTTTACACTAATAAAGCGCATACGTAAGCCGCGCAGGGTTTAAAAAAGAGCGCGCGCCATGTGAGCCCGATGTCAGCGCGGCCAACCGGCCGCAGAGAAAGCGTTGAGGGAACGATCCGATTATGATAGAGCAAACTTGGGGAAGTGTCAAAATCCTACCCAATGCTATTCTCCTTTGGGGTCTCGGCGATTGGCTGAAACTTTAAGGATAGCTGATTGGCCATCGCGATTCCCCAAAACCGAAAGCGCTAGCAGCGCCCGCTGGCCACCAGGCCAGAGAGAACTAGTTTGGGTACGCGAGAAAAAAGAAAGCGCGTCCTTTTTTCGTATCTTTGTTAGTTGTTTAACTAGTCGGTTAATAAATTGTTGTAAAGAAGCCTAGTACGTTCTTTCCCCTGGGCAAGAATCCGATCTAGTAATAGAACACGCTACACTCCGATTTGCTCCGTTATCTTTTTACTGGTGTGCGCAAAGTTTAATCGGTGAACGTGCCTCGAAGATGATGGAGGACATAGGAGAGACCGAGGCGGCGGCTGTGCGATCCTATGAAGAAAAAGAGAATGGGTAACCCCTTTTTGCCTACGGTTCTTCATCTGGCTAAATCTCTCCCGCGAAACGGAATTCAATCTTCGACGGCGTTACCCCAGTTTTCTTCCTTCCTTCCAGCATCAATCCAATCAATTTAGCCAAAGCGACAAATAAGCTCACCAAAGGATTTCTGGATGTTTATCGGTCACCGCTCCAACAAGTCAGGAGAGAACTCGATGAATTAACGTAAGCACAGTGGATGAGTCGGATTTATAACGCATATTTCCACCAGCATTTCTCCTTTCTGTTTAGTGTAAAGCAAGAGACCTTACTCGGGCAAATGCAAATAGAAAATGAAAAGCTTCGCGATACGTTCGACGATGTAGAACTCGATCAAATGGTAAGGAATGTTCCTGGTAAATTACTCCTCTTTATTTTTTCGTGCAATATTTCTGTATCAAATAGCACGTACAAGATGAGGTACAGTGACTATCCGCACAGACACGATAAAACATATATTACAGTTTTCTACCTTAAAACTCTACCAAGGAAAGCTAGCGTCGATGAAAAAAGAAATGTCCTCCATTCACGAACGAACGTTTAAGCTAAAGGTAAATCGCTATACCAAATTTCCAATGTCCGTTCGATAGTTTGCTAACTGTTTGGCTCTGAATACCGCATATGCATGCAGAAACGGGCGATGCGCTTCCAACAAGTGAAGCAAAAAGAAGCGTTGCACAAAGAGCAACACCGAGAACAAGAACTTAGACGCGAACAAGATCTGATTGGTAAGCCTGCAAACGATTAGTATATAATAAAGGATGAGAAAACCAGTTCAAAAGGGCAAGGAATATTTGCGATAGGGAAAATTTGTACGAATGGGAGAACGCTATACAGTTTCAATCTCTATGGTACAAAAAGAGGTTGGGAACATTCAAAGCTCGTAACGTCTGCTTCACCATATTATTTCCCATCGTCCAGTCCATTCGCACTTTGTCGTGCTTTTACATAAACGGTTAAACGTCGTTTCTGGCGGAAAGCCCATGATTTCCCTGTCTTCTTGTATTCTAAATGTAAAGGTGGATTCGTATGTTCCTATAAAGTACCTGCCATAGAACATCGTAGTAGATTTTAAGTCGAGTCGTTTATCTGTACATAAATCTTCACAAACTTACAATTAAAAGCTAAGCGTTAAATATTACCTGGCGTGCGAACATATGATTTGATCGACAATGGCCACTCCACCATCTTTGTACTTTGCTAAAATCTCTTTCGATGGCTCAAACTTGAGAACGCTGTAGTTCGATAAATATTTTTTCAATTGGTCAAATTCTGAAAAATATCCGATTTAGGAGAAGAGACATGGAGGATCTCCCTCTAACTTTGCGGGCACGGGCATAAAAAATATACACTAAACGTTTACCATGTTCCTCTGCATCAGTGGCGACGAACACCACATTTAATCCAGATGCATTCAACTCATTTTTGATCTGCGATGCTGCAGACTTTATCGTCGGTACAGATCCAGACCTGCCCATAAGAAAATCGCGCCTTCTGATGTGAACAGACAAGTATGGCCCTCCATTGACAGTCCTCTTCTCGCCCTGTAAACCCAGATGCACATTTTGATACCATCCATCGTTTGATCGATTTTTGTAAAAGCAAGTTAAAGTACATTCTCGTCGCTCCAATCTTCCGACCGTTCAATTCCATCTTCCTCATCCGTAGAATTAAGAAAATTCCTCCTGTAGATTCTTGCAGTACGATATAATTCAGAATTGTAACGCATGCTACGCCTCGCTAGCCAGTATTCCCGAGAGCCATAAAAATCGTGCAGCGCAATTTCCATATGGTCAAACATTACAGACCTATGGAATGTTAAGCAAATTATTTATGTAATGTGAGATGCAGAAACTGATGCACGCCATACTTCCTTCCATCTTATAAGCGCTTCACCTATAGTCAAACGGTCTGAGATTTATTTTCAGAGCCGATGCGCTGCCGTGAAAGACAATACAGTCAACACGCTGAGCAGTCACATTATGGTATCCCCAAAAGTATCCGGCGTATCTTTCGACGCCAACTTTTTCGTACCGCAAAGATTCGTTTCGACAGATTGTCAACTCATTTTTATCCTCGAATCTTCCTGTCTTAAACATTTCCTCATCATTCTGCAATACAAAAACACGGTCCAATTTCGTTTCATTGCCGATTCTAGGATATTCTGCAAAAAATTGTAATTAATGGTACATTACGGACGATCATCGAGGGAGAATAGCGTATGCTTGTACCTTCCAAAAAATTGTACATTTCCATAACCGGTATGTATTTTTGTAGACTATCGATGTCGAAAAACATGCCCCAGGGCAGCTGCTTCTGTGGTCCAGCATTTTTGCTCCTCCAGTGATACATATCACCTATATTGCGCATTATTAACTTGATACGTACTTATAAAGTTGGAAAGATATTCGTTATAGGGCGTAAAGTGCCCGTACAGATTGTCTAACGTGCTCTTATAAAATATAAGTTCATAATCTTGCAGTATTACCCCATGGTGGCAAAACCAGATGCCACCGAAATTCTTTTTCCTGCTGAATCAAATTCTTGACGAAAACTGCAATGCGTACATATACGTCCCGCCGTAGGTTAAAGCCTTCAGGAGGATTGATGTCATAGAGAATGTAGCTGAAAGAAAGATTTCCCTTGAGGGCCACCGTTGCTTGAGCGGTTCTGATATATCGAACCTCTGTAACCTCTAACCGATCTCGCCAAGAGCGCGTCTCATAACATCTTCCCCCGGCGCTCTCCAGCAATTCCTCCGGCCTCTCGCAAAATTCTCCTTGTCCATTTACCAAAATGAAAATAATTAAAGCGAGCATCAGATACCATACGCCTACTTTCGAGGAACCGGCACACATTTTGAGGTTATAGCAATGGTGTAATATTTCCAGAGAACTCTCCGCATATGTGCGTATATATAATCGAACGAGATTACTGCCCGCTTCTTTATTCAGATTCGTTCCTCGAACCGATGGGGCTTACAAAATCCCATTTGCCTCGGTGAGTCAATTAATTCCGCGAATTCTTGATTATTCGAGGAGAATCTCGACCGGGGAACGTCTCGCTAATACCTCGGGCGTAACCCACCATTTTCTTTGCACCTTACTTCCCTCTTATTCTTAACCGTAGCACAATTATTGGGAGTGCCGCATGTTCCCGAATCGGACGAAATGTCAATTAGAATTAGAATTAAAATCGGGCATGGAACAATATTCTCTTCAAATGATAAGGGAAAGGAACGCGTGTAAAATAGAAAATATCTCAGTCCCTCGACATTTGCTAATGTAAAGTGTGTCTCGAGTACAATAAAATAGAATAAAACTCTGTTGATATTTTTCATAGGTCGAGTTGTATTACCGCCAAGCAAAAAATTCCAATTTCATTTGTCCTTTCAAACTGTGGCCCGTTCTTATACACATATAATGTCCATCCTGGTAGCTAATATTTTGACGGCAACTTCGGGCGGTATTTTGCATACACCAACGTCCGCCAGTATTTCTTTAGCTACACTTTCTTCATTAGCGTGTAAAGCTTCGTGAAGTAACATGGCCGAGCCGATTAAAATGTTTAACAAGATGCACGCTTCCTTGATGCTGAAATGGCACCGGGGAGGACATTGGATTATCTCTAGGATTTATCAGTCGAATATTTATATATATATATATAAAAAATATATTATTTATTATATATATATATATATCGAGCAAACACACTTACAGTGGAAAGTAAGACTCGGGTTTCCCGACGTAGAGGCCAAAGACGGAAAAGAGGCTTCTGAATATGTCGTGTTGCAACTGCTCAGCCCCGCCGACATTAAAGTTGTTCACCAAAACAACCTCCTCGAGTAGAAACTGTAATGAGGGGGGAATGGGGTGACGAAGGGGAATTACACTAGAATCGATCGATCTAGCAATGCCCGAGGCATGGTGCTCTCTGAGAAAAGTACAAGGAATTGAACTTGCTTGATCGAATTGAGCGGCCAGGCTCTTCCAAGCTTGGTGAAAGAGCGGCAGAGCGAGAGCTTTGTGCAGAACGTGAAGGCGACTGGCTAGTTCTTGAAACATGGGACAGCCGGTAGGAGTGACCGAGAGGGAAGCAACGTCTTTGCTGGATTGCATAGCGAACCATCTGGAAACAAGAGTGTCGTGTCAGATGGTGTAATCCTTTAAAGCGCTTCCTGGTACACTTACTTGTCCGTTCTGTACGGTCTGCTCTTGGCCTTAACGTCAAGCGCCACAGAATCGCTGATTTCGTTTACAAGCTCTTTCTCCAGTCTTCTTAAGAGTGCCACGGCCTCGTCGAACACCGAACCGTCCACCTCGCTGTCATTTTCCCTAAGACTGGCCCCTTTGTCCGTCGCACTTTCGACAGCTTCAAATTGTTTTTTAAAAAAGTAGAGCTGCAGAAAATGCTGGAACGGATAAAATAGAGGATATATAATAGAACGGTATAACGGCAGAAATGAAGGGCGTCGAGGAAGAGTGGTAAGAGGCCGATCAGTACTTACAACAGTGACGCCCCACTCCTCCAATACGCTGGCCACATAGTGGACCGAATTCAGGATCTTTGGCATGGTGGACGCCAGAGGGTCTTCGTAGTCCTCGTGCAGCAATTGCAACAATCGAACTCTCCAATCGTCTATCAGTTCGAGTTGTAATTCGAGAAATTGCAGTCTTGGGAATCGAGGGAGAAAGAAGCGTTGGTAGGTGGAATGAAAAGGTAAGCAATACCGGTAAAGGAATCTAGGCCGACCCGGTAAGATTTGCCGGTGTGGCCGTACGATTTACCTATGTCCTGGCTGAGGCAAATGCTTGTACCGATCGGAAATGGTGGTGAGAAGCGTTAAGAAGGCATCCGCGGACTCCGTCACTTTCATGTCGTCCACGTCGGGACCCGACACCTTTTCCCACGCCGTTGAAGAGCTCAATATCGCGTCCATCTTTTCAGTGGCATCTAACACGGATACGTCCGCACGTTAGGTTTACCTCCTTCGCGTAAGAAACCGTACCAAGGAGGATGCTCACACTTCTTTTCTATGTTAATCCACTTGACGAAAATGTGCGCCTGCGTAAGAACAAAGACGGTAGCCGGTTGTGTCTGTGGATACAGCAGTGTCTCTCTCAACTCCCTTTCGAACCCTAGGGCTTCGTCCACCAAATGAGCAAACAACGCATCGTCATACTGCACAACCGGCAACTCTGTATGAAGTTTCTCAACGGCAAGTTGAACCAGGGCACGCATAAATTCGGTCTGGCAGAATCGACAAAAGTAATATCCAAGTTATTCGTTAGCCGGTCGGTCAGTCCCTCACCTTTTAGCCTCTCAAAGAAGCGTCTCTCGAACCTTTGCGTCTATGTCGGTGAACCCCACCGAATTCGCGACCGGCTGTACGTTCTTTTGCACCCACTGAACGTGATCCTTGATCCAAGTCAATACTTGGGTAAAAAACCATTCCGGTTTGTCCTGGCGATTGGTCAGTTTGCTACCCATAAAATGATAAATGAATCTTTGCCTGAGCGGCCGTATTAGCAGCGCGATTGGCAAACAGACTGGCGCAAAGTCCGTTAAAAGGGCGGACGTCACCACAGGCCTAGCGGTCTCCTCTCTACGTTCGCAAAGTTAAGGTTCTCCTTTTCAGAGCCAATTCACGCTCGCATAGCGCCATTGTAAGTCGAGCTTGCGTTTGTCGTTGCGAACAAAAAGGATACGGTAATTGTAAATGTAGAAGATACTCGGTGAGTATTTTGAATCTGGTTATCGTTTCCGGTACGGGAGCCGCCATTGCGCTTCCGCTAGATCCACAAAACGGCCACTTAAGTACCTTCAACACCTCGTTGTATTCTCTGTAATTTAACGCTCGATTAGAAATCGCGCGTTTAGCTCAAGATAAATGTTAAAGTGGCACGCGAAGCGCTAACCTACTTGGACAACTTTTCCTTTATCAGATTATGCCAAAAGTGAAGGGTTTCACGAACGTAGTTTACCAGATGATGACAGCTGGATGTTTGCATTTGGCAACCGATATCGGTCAGACTGGCGTACAAGGATATAACGGAGGCGTCGTCACCCAAAGACAGGGAAGTTTGTATCTCGTCGCTAGAAAAGGAATTTAGCCATAAAGAATCGACAGGGCAAGCGGATAAATCGGGTACTTTAGCCAACATTACCTGAGATCCTCGACGCGCTTAATGAAATTTAAATACGAGAGCGATTTATCCAATCGACCAATCGTGTCTATCATTTGCCGAAGTTCCAAATTTTTGTCATTCTCGTACTCTGTGTTTCGAATGCTCTCCCTCAAAAGGAAAAAGGAACCTTGCAGTCGCTCGACCTCGAGACTTGCCGATTCCACGCAACCGAGCAATTCCTTGATCTTCGAGGGTGCTTCGGTCGAAGCCATCGACAGCTACAATGCGGGTACAACATAGTAGAGAGCCCTGAGTATCATCGAGGGAATCAAACCGGTCAAGATGCTCGAACCAAATCTGTACCTACGGACTTTTCAATCTCATCCTTGTCCGCGCTCAAACGCTCATGGAATTCGTAGATCTTCCCCAGGGCCTTCAAGTCCGATCCCAACTCGCTGTTAAATTTCTTTATCACCTTTTCTTTGATATCCATCGTAGCCGTACGTTCTCTCGTGGCAACGTCAATCGAATTATAGCCGGAAGCTGTGCGCACACCTGTTCGAACAAACCCTTGGTGGAGGCGAGACACGACGGCACAAAATCACTTTTAACAGGACCCGTCCGCGACTCGAGCAGAGTCCTGACCGGCCGACGAGCATACACCCGAGGAAAGGTCTGCTCTCGTGGCGCTTGGCGGCGCGACCGGATCAAATTCGAGAAGCAGCGGGAAGCCAAGGTACAGCAGAGATGGTAACGAGAGAGGCGCGACGCTCAGCGCCGCTAGGTGGCAGAACGGGTACTGTTTTGGTCGATCAACGCGCGCGAAGTTCCTCTCTTGGCCGACCGGAACCCCCCAGAAATAGAGCCTGAGCAGGAAATGACGGGAGAGCGAGGAGAATATACTCTGACATCGATCCTTGTATTGCATTACGTTACAAGTTTAATTAATCGAATACAAACGACGGAGACAATCACACTTTGCAATGGGAGTTTAGGTAGTGGATTATGTATCATTAGTCTGTAAGAGGGCAAAAATAAGTATTTACTCATCCGAAGGCACGTACTATCTTGTTCGATTCGCGCGCCCGTTAATTCGGCGGACACTCGCGCGAACGATCCTCCGATATCTTCCGCTCCTTGTCATAACGTATCTTCGCGAACAACTCTCACCGGTCACACGATTTTTACATTATCCGGCAACTATGCATTCGCAGCTACTCTACGTTGTGGACGGATTCTGAGAAGGCCCGAATCGGAGTTCAAAAATCGACACACTAATTCGTCTATTTAGTAAGTACATTAGGCGCTAATCTGATCGTGTATGGTACAAGTGAGAGTAGAATAGAAAAACGTGCATGTAAGGTGTTGATCGCACTCTCGGCGAGCGATCGGCCTCTTTCGGCGGCTTTTCTACCGTCGTGGATCCGAGTCTCGGCTGGACTCGAAGTATGTGCCTCAGCGGCGGGCACCCTTTCTCCCACAAACGGTGCTTCTCTCTCTCTCTCTCTCTCTCTCTCTCTCTCTCTCTCTCTACATACTCGGATGTCGGACTCCCTACGACCCGTACGCTGTCCACGAAGAATTTCTCTTGGGCCGACTGGTTGGCCATTTACTCTCAGCGCGTTCACGATTAGCGCAGGGGCATGTCGCCGGTTGCTCGCGAGGTCCGCTTGGCCGAGGCGAGTACCTCTCCTGGGGCGCAATGGCGTGGTAGTGAGGGGATGGGCTGTGCTGGGGCGGGGCGGCCAGGGCGGGCCAGGGCGGGGCGGGGCGCGGCGTTTAGAGCGTATCGAGGAGAGAGTCGAAGAGATCGAGTTGGTTTTCGTCCCAGCCGGCGGTGGCGATGAGCAGTCCCGTCAGGTCGTCCTCGGTCAAGCTGACCTGCGTCGTCTCGGGAATCTCCGAGAGGGTGTCGGGGATCGGCGGCGACACGCTGTTCGGCGGCGTCTCGTATAGGGCGGCCAGGCAGGCGGCGGGGGGCGGGCCGCAGCTGCAACCGGCGGCGTTGTTGGAGGCCTCGTTGCTCGCGTTGTTGCTCGCGTTGTTGCTCGCGGCGTTGGTCCCGGCGCTGGCGAGCCGCGATCCTCGGCTCGCCGTAGGCACCGCGATCTGCTGCTGCCTCTTCGAGCCCCGAATTCGCTGAGACATCGACGCGCGGCGCCTCGACCGCTTGCCCTCCTCCATGCGCTCCAAGTCCAGCTTCCAGAAGCCCCCCTTGCCCGGTTCGTCCTTCGAACGTGGAAGCTTCACGAAGCATTTGTTCAGCGACAGATTGTGCCGAATCGAGTTCTGCGCAAAATAATTCGTAAGTTCCTTGCGGCCCTCCCGACCACGCGAGTAACGGATGCAGCGGGAGTCGTCTTACCTGCCAGGTCGGATCGGCGTATTTGTAAAACAAGAAATTTTCCCGAATCCAGGCGTATATGTTGGACAAGGACACCTTGTTGTTGTTCGCCCTCATCGCCAAGCATATGATCGTGGCGTAGGAGAACGGCGGCTTTGCGTCGGGATCCGTCCGATATTTCTCGGCATTTTCGGCGAGATCTGAACGGAGAGGATAATGCGACTCATGGAAGCTTGACGCACGATAAAGATCGACGTAGTAGGACCGAGAAAAGGATACTTTTGCAAAGAGTCCGAGAATTAAAAGAAAGTGGTCGAGGGTGAAGCACGCACGGTGCAAACGCACGAGCGTGGACCGTTTTAAATAAAAACTCGGCGGAGCAGGAAAGGATAGAGTCGGGCAAGGGTGTAGATGTGCTCGGCTCTAGGATGGACGTCGATGTGGGTGCTCGCGAGGAAAGGCGCTTCTTCGACAAAGTCGCGGGCAAGGCTGGAGCGCGAGTGGCTGGCGCGAAGATAAACGGGGACGTGATAAAAGTAAAAGGTGTAACGATCACCGTATAAAATCTCACCCAGCTGAGCCTTGAGCAAGGGGGATAATTTCTTTGGGGGCTGCCTCGTAAGCGGCGGCGGGGAGGGTGAGCATGGCGGCGTGGGCAAACCGGAGGCACTGGTAATGTCGAGCGATTGAAGCCAGGAGAGACTGGTCAGCTCCGCCTCGACGCCGTAATCTTCCGAGTCCATGCTGTCCGGCCCGGGGAGCGGGCCGCCGCCATCCGTCGATGCCTCAACGTCTACCGCTTCCGTCTTCGTTCTCGCCATCCTTCATCGTAGGGGAGACTCGTCGAGAGGCACGCTTCGGTCGAACCTTCTGGCCACGCTCTCGGACACGCAGGCCAGGATTTGCGCGCGAGCCGATTTTCTCGCGCTTTCGAAACCCGCGAGGACGATTTTTTCTCGAGCCGACGAATGTCCGCAAACACGATTCTCGCCTACACTCGGCCTCCAAATCCGCGCCTGCGTGCGATTACTTTGACCGCTTTGACGTATGTCCGCGAAAAGGAATCGCAAGTGCGAGATGGTCGAGGCAAAAATGCCTCGTGCGTTTGGCGTCGGCAACGAACGTAATCGCGCCTCGCGTTGGGGTGCTCCGCCGAAGGCACTCGGATAGGTACGTAGGTATGTCGCCTCGGACGGACGGAATCACTTTCCGCGGCGCGTAATTCGCAAGGACGAATCCCGCGGGCTCGATACGCGAGGACGTATGCTCCTTATTCCTTCACCGTCCTACATTCCGGCAGTTCCCCGAACGTAATCGGCTCGCGACCAAGGGACGAGCTTCGCGTCGAGGTCGATAATACTGGCCGAAGACGCTGGATCGGCCGAGCGGGCAACTCGGCTTCCTTGTCAAGAGCGTCGCACTCGCGCACCTTCCGCTCGGGTAAGACAAAACCGCGGGTGCGGAGGAATTGGAGGGACCGAAGGCAAGAAGGGCAAGTATGGGTGCCAAAGGGAGTATCGGTAGAGGCAAAGACGGTCAGAAGCGTGCGGCCCGCCTGACCATTCGTGCACGACTGCCGGCGAGGGGTACCAGAGGCACTAATAGCCCCTCCGGCGAGCTGCCCATACTCGACTCGGCTGCCACTGGCCGTACTAGCTGCGCCTGCGGTGACAGGTGTTGGTTTCCTTTCGCAGGTGGACCCCACGTCCGTCGGCCGGCCGGACCCTTACCCCTTCCGCCTTGCCCGCCTTGCCCTCCTCGCCCGCCTCTCGCCTAGACAGGAGGGTGCTCACCCCTCTGCCGGCCAACTACCGAGTTTTACGTTCGACGATTAATCGACGGCTCTTCGACTTGGCGATGGAGTTTTACCGCTCACAGACCAACGGAGAATAACCGATCCGCATTTTTCTACGCGAGGGAGGAACGCGTGCGACGGCAACGGAGAGAGGAGGAGCCATTCGGAGGAGACAGCGCAGCGCCCGAATTTCCAGCGGTTCGCATTATCCGTGTCTCGAGAGGAGACCATCTCGCTCGCGTTTCCGCGCGACAGCTCGTGCGGATGAATCGGTGGGAGCAGAATCGGCCAATAAATTCCGCAGGAGCGTAACGAGCGAGAGGGAAGGCGCCCGCCTGGATCGCCGAAGGATCCTGGAAGAAGGGAAAAGGGGAAGCGGGCTGTGTGTGTTAGGAAGTTCTGGTAGAACTCCAGCGGGAAAAGGACGAAAGGAGGCAAAGACGAACGAGAGAGTAAGAGCGGAGAGTAAGGCTAGCCAGGTGTCGGGAAAATGCCGAGGGCACCTCCCGGTACTTTACGCGACTAATCGCCGTCACGCGCACCTCGCGCTAATGACCGAGTCAAGAATTTCTTCGATAGGCCTCTCTTTCCCTCTTTCGTCCTTCGCGCCGAACGAACCAGGCCCGTCGCCTCGAGCTTTCGGCCGCTCTGCGAGATACGTAGTTCGCGTGGAAAAGCCCAGAGGCAAGGGCTCTAGAAGCTGCTACCGGCGAGGGGCGTACTCTGCGAGCACGTCCCTAAATCCGCGCAAGCCGAGTGGGCCAGCCGATACTAGAAACATCCCTCGAATCTTCCCGAGCCATCTTCGCGAATGCCTCCACGCGGACGTATGTCGCGCGCGTGCTTCCCAGCAGCTCGTCCCGGCCTTTCGCCGTAAACGGCTTTCCGATCGAAGATTATCCGCATCAAAGCTGTCTCCCGATACGAGAGGAAGAGGCTTGCGTACGTTGGGGATGGGTATTTGCCAGCGACGGCCGCTCAAAAATCGCGGCGGTTTTCGAACGGCATTGAGGCTTACGTCGAGATCGAGAACGAGGTTGAGCCTTGGCGAGCGGGTCAGAGGGCGGCGGGGGTTGGTGCCTTGGCGGTACAGGTGCCTCCATTGATCGAATCGGGAAAGCAGCCGGCAGCCAGCGGGTACGATATCGGCTGGCCAGAGAGGGGAGAGAGAAGCGCGGCCATTCGGCCGGGACGGACATGGCGCGGCAGAACGCCGCTAATCCCGCTCGTCATTGGTCGACGCCCTTCAGGATCGTTAGGAGCAAATTTGACCGGCAGGATGAACGCGCCTGGGCGTTATCCATCGGGGGGTTGGCCCATCCCCTCTGAGCCTCGCATCGCTTCGGCCGCAGCAAGATGGTCGAGAGAGAGAGAGAGGGGGGGGGGGGAGACGAACGAGGGTCGAAAAGTATGACGGGTACCCGGTAAATACACCCGGAGGGGAGGACTACCTTGCGCGCGACCGCTCTCTTTCGTTCGATCGAATCGACCGAATGCGATCGTTTTCTCGATAACCAGTCGCGCGTTATACTCATCCTCGTTGTCGCTATTGTGGGCATTCTATCAAATAACCTTCGAGAATCTCGAGCGCGCGTAAGGCGATAAAATCGGCCTCGCTCCGTCCTTGGAAACGTCGCTCCTCCATCTGGATATTCTCTCCTGAGAAAAGTCAAACTCGCTGGACGAGTTCTGGCAAGGAGTCTGGAGAAGATGGAAATATTCTCGCTCTCGCGAAAGCCAACGCTGCGACCGTGTCGTCGCGGAGAAAGTATCTGGGTGCGCGATCAATAATCTCCTGGGAACATCCGTCCCCCTGCCGGCATACCCACCTGGCTACTGGTGCGCCAGCGGTAGCACCAGCACCACCGACACGGACACCGGCACCGGCACCGGCACCGGCACCGGCACCGGCACCCACAGTACCACCACCTGCCACCCTCCCCGTAACGCGTCAGGTCGTGACTCACCTCCACCGGCACTACCACCAATTTTCACTTTATTATTACCGAACCAGAGCCTTGCCGAGCATCGCCCATGTGGATCTCGTAAACCGAAAAGGCGCCACCGTGGTTCAGCCTTGGTCCCGCAAGTCCGTCCTTTTGACACCTAGCGAATACCTATATCGGTTGCACGTGCATCGATTAGCCGCATCGAAGTAGCTCCGATGTCGTGTTTGAGATTTCCACCGCTACATCTCTCATTACATACCGAGCATCGCGGCCAATTTCTCCAAGCAAAGCTTCCGCGACCTTAAGCAAACAGCGGTTCATTCCGCGCAACGCTATCCTCCCTGATAAAGGCTTAATTATTATCCCATTAATCTTCGTTTATACGTTATGGCCTTTCTACGAACCGAGCCTCCATGCTATTAGCTAAAATAAGGCTCGAGTTAAAATGGTCGAGAGAAAGGTAGACGCGTACCATCGCATCCGAGATAAGGCGACGCACCGGTTCCTTGAAAAGTAAAATGCAACGTTCGTTTCACCGATCCCCCCCTTCATCGAGCTTCGGTTATAGGTCATCGTCAAAAGTATGATGTGGACGTATTCCAATGGGTGACTAGAAGACCAGATTATACCGGAAGGTTACGGATATAGCCGCGAATCCGAGTACCTATAGTTTCCGGAAGGGCGGAGGCGCTCGCATAAAATATTCAAGAGAATTGATTCTACCGAGCGCGGTGTAGCGGTAACAGTAGCGGTAGCACGGCCAGCACCAGCACCAGCACCAGCACCAGTACCAGTATCGGTATCGCTACGAGTACCAGCGGCAGCGGCTGCGGCTACAAAAGCACCCACTAAGGACAACGAACAACACCTTTGCGCGCCAAAGGATCCTCGCAACGGTGCCGTCGACCATCCTCCTTTGGTCCTCCTTAAACCGCATATACCTACTTACCTGTCCACTTACTCGTGTACTTTCATTCGTTTCTCAGTCTCATGTTTGCCGAAAAAAAAAGAAAAGAAAAGAAAGGACGCGACGGGGTCAATTTTAGTCGTTGTTATTTGCGAAAAGACCCAAGAGGATGCCTTCATTGTCCTGGGCAACGGCACAGGCCACCTTGTTACTTTGCGTTTACGGCTAATCGTTCTTCGGCCGCAAAGCTTAAAGAGCCAAACAAATCCGTACTAAAGGCGACAGTAACGACGAAGGAATCTATGGAAATCCACTGGTTTTCCCCGGATAATTGAGACGATGAACCGTTGCTACGGTCGACGGTCGTTGGCAGTATTCGTTGGCGTCCGCTCTCATACCGAATAAGTAATCGCGCGAAAATAAGAAAGGGGATAAAATTCGGTCGATCATCGGTCGCCGATCGATTCTACCCTCGCAAACAATACCAGCTCACTCCGGCCGCAGAGTTTCTTCCCGTACCAAAGTATCGGTGCAGTTTCCCAAAAGAAAAGCGGCCCGACACGGCGGTAGGTGCCACCGTCGGCCCATTGCTGGCATCCTTCCGCCGCCATCTTTCGAGCTGTGGAAACGGTACCCCACTATCGCGACTCTAGACGACTAGTTACGCACACAGCCCACGAAGCCGATCGATGGAGTTCGCGAGTCATTCTTAACGAGTCTGATGTCACGCGGCGCGTCAGGACCGGTCGTCGAAGTGCGGCTTCATCCTCGGGCAGCGATCTCCATCCGGTGGCAGGCCACTGGAAAAGGACCAATCTTTCGATATGTCCGCCCTTTTCGCTCTAACATCCATCGACTATACTCCGGAGTTTTGCAATCACGGCCTCGAGCCGCTTAACGGAATCTCGGCTTTCGCTCATTTCTCAAATGTATCGCTTTTCGAGAGGAGTAAGTGCACGCTTGGGTACCCAGGTACTGGCCAAGGCTCGTTCGAGCCGGCACTCGCGTAGCGGCAGTATCGAAGTAAAGCGATGGAGGGGAACGTGGTAAAGGTATTAGGGCGACGCGAAATGGAGAGAGGCGTGGAAGAAGGTCTACTCGCGCGGGGCACCTGCACCCGCAGCCTTCCGAACGGAGGCACGAACCAAAGGAGATAGCGGCTCGTTATCCCAAAGTAGGGACCCGTCGGAGTGATTTCGCATAGGGGCGAGAAGCACCGGGGTCGGTGCACCAAGGAACCAATTGCGAGTGTCGATCGTTTATTTCCCTTACATTGTATAACTCCTACCGTTGCGCAACATCCGGTACTCGTAGTTTAATCCGTCTAAGAAAATCGCCAGGAGGAGCCATGGCGATCTTCGGCGAGATCCATTTTGGGAGTTGTAGGTGCGTTTCGCTCGAGCCGATTCGGCTCCTTAGAAAAGTCGTGGAAGTGAAACCTTAGGCGAGATATTATCAGGCGTGTATGCCTAGGCCGCGGTCGAAGAAGCAGTGCGCGATCGGCGGGGGGAATTGGGAAGGAAGGCTCCTGGCGCAAAAAGGCCGGAGACGAGACGAGCCTCGCACGATCGCATCGCTAATTCGTATTACCGTGCATCTTTGGGTATCATCGGCACGACAGCTGTGCGTACAGAGGCAAAATCCTTTGCGAGGCTCGGGGCTCGATCGAGCCGGTACCGACACGCCACACATATATCGCTATCCTGCGCTCGATCGTAAAACTTTCCAAGGCTCTCGCATCGCCAAGTACTTTGGGCCTAGGATTCTCTCACTTTCTCTCTCTCTCTCTCTCTCTCTCTCTCTCTCTCTCCTCGTGGTATCGGTCCGGCGCGGGGAAGATTCGTTGCATTTAAAGTTCGAGGCACTGCTGTTTCGACCGCAACTCGCATCGGCGGCTCTATATGCGCGCATTGAAATCGCAACAAATTCATTCGGCAATGGTCGTTGCGAAAATGCAAACAGGACCATCTCATGGGGTCCTGGCCCGCACGGCGCTCGTCGTCCGCTTCGAGTCGCGCAACAGGGCCGAAAGGGGCGGGTGGGGCTCCAGTGGGTCTAAAGGAGGAGGGGAATTTAGGCGCGCTTTCCATTCTTCCCAAATCCATCCTTCGGTGGATCGCCGGGTCTCAAAGTGCAATCTTGAGCCCCGGCGGTCGTCTAGCTCGAGTAGCCGGCATTCTGGCTATTCTGGCTAATCTGCTATTCTGGCTATTTTGGCTACTCTGGCTATTTCGGCTATTCTGGCTATTCCCCCTATTCTCGCTACACTCGATACACCCGCGGGAGCGGCTTGTGGCGAGGGGTCGGGCTTGGGTCGGGGAGAGGTTGCGGTAAGGTCTACGCGATACGCGTTCCGTCGACACGTAAAAAGATCGGCGCCAAAATCGGCTAAGTCTTGGTGGGAGCAGGGCTGGCATCGCGGATCGTGAATCGCGGATCGAGGTCCGAGAATCCGAGAGACGACCGACATCGGAATATCGAGGTAGGGGCGTGGACCAACTTCCCCGGGGCTCTTCGGTCTCTTTAAGGCTGATTAGCGGTGAATGGCGTCACTCCGTTATTGGCCATATTGTCCAGAATACCGCTGATGTAGGCCGCAACGTCGATCGTGGCCTCCTCCGCCCTCCTGATGAACGAGTGCTCCAGCAATTTATTGTACTTGGGTCGCTGCGTCTCCTCCTTGATTAAACTTAACGAGAAGGAAAGAATTGAGAAGCGCGCGAAGAAGGAGAAGCCTCACTGGGGCTGCGAGGCGCAAATGCGAGATTCGAGATGTACGCGCGTAGAGATAAACCGCATATGGTATTCTCAAAGAGGTTCTTGGAGAACCGTCTTACCATGTATTTACGAAATTCACAAAGTCCATGGTGAAATGATTCCCATTCTCATTGGGGGAGAGCCGAGGCGGATCACCTTGCACCACTTGATAGAGCTGCTCGAATACCGAGTTCCATTTCGGATAGGGAAAATACCCTGTTGCCACTTCCATCAACGTGATACCCAGTGACCACACGTCGCTTCTTACGTCGTAGCCGCGTGCACGCTGCGGATCTATCCTCTCTGGCTGAAAGGAGAGAGAGAAAGGGGGAGAGAGAGAGAGAGAGAGAGAGAGAGAGAGAGAGAGAGAGAGAGAGAGAGGAGACTATCTCCGAGTTTAACGCGACCAAGTACTTTATCGGCCACTCGTTTCTAGCTGATTCTAACTCGCTTACGGCCATGTACGGTCGACATCCGGCATCCCGTGTTCGCGCAATCGAGTCCACCAACTGACCGGATATACCGAAGTCGCAGAGCTTTATGTTACCGCGCCGATCCAGCAATATGTTGCTAGGCTTCACGTCCCTGTGAATTATCCGCAGTTTTTCCTTAAGGTAATTCAACGCCTTCACGGTGGCCACCGTAATTTTCCCGAGAATGCACTCTGGTATCCTCTCGTTTAATTTCTCGTAGATAAATTTGTAGAATTTGTCCAACGACGTGTCCATCAGTTCCATACAAATCCAACAATCTCCCTATAAACGAGGAGGCAATGTCTCCTTGAGCCATTCACCGAGCGGATACCACCAAGCAGAACGTACCTCCTTGAACAAGGCTCCGTAGAATTGTACGATGCACGGGCACTCGTTCGACTTCATTACGACCTCCAAGTCCATCAACAGTTGTTTCTGCTCTCTTTCGTCTACCGTCGAACGAATTCTCTGGAAAGATTCTTCGCTGTTTTCTACGTACCACACAAGCGCCAGTTTTCAATAATGTTTGGTCCACGTACCTTCACAGCCATCACGGTATTGCTTATCCTATGAATCATTTTATTTACAGTACCAAATCCTCCTCTTCCGATTTCTCCTAGATCCTGAAGATCCTCGCTCGTGAAGTCGTACACCGTGTCCGGAGTTAACTGGAGCTTTCCGGTACTTTGCATCGACTGACACATACGTAATTTATCCCTGTCGTATACGTGGAGTCAGTAAGCCATTTTGGTACAAGGATAGTATGCACGCTGACAGGTATGCGAGAACACGAACCACGGTTTGTCTCGATTGCCTCGAATAACTTTGTTCTTCCGTATTTAATCAGGGAACGGCCCTCGAACGTAATTCGATACCAAAGACGCAATTGCTCCGTTCTTTGTTTCCAGGCCGTTGGGAATAATTTGCGGCTGATAATTAGCAATCTAATGAGTAACGCGAGAAACCGAAAAAGATTGAGTCCCAGTTTAGATTGCAAGCACGCACCCCCCGAAAAAAGGCATTTCTGATCATCCAAGGAACGGCAAAGTTATTTGAATAATCTGCATTGAAAAATAATCATCTACGTTAATACTACACGTATTAACAATAATTTGTATACATTGTAGACCTTGCTTTATCGGGGAGAAATTCAGGTTGCTGCATCGCCGATCGGTGTCTAACTGGCAGCTTAGGTAGAGGTAAAGGCAGACTCGGTCGCGATGATCTGTTTTCGCAAAATAAAAGAATATATCCAGAAATATAGGGTCCAAGTAATGCGTACTGATTGTTACTAGTTCTCTTCAATAGCCATCTTACATTGGTGGACAAGCGGATGCTCCCGTGGAATTTGACAGAGAGGAATTTGTAGAATTAGCGAACGACAAATTACTTCCTTGCGTTTGAAAACTGAGCTTTAACTGTCTCCGTTTCTCTGTTGCGTGAAAGGTACGAGAGACATAATTGTCATGAAACACAGAGTGCATCAAATCAAAGTCGGTTAAAATGCTTGTATACCTGACATTTCATTTTGAATATCGTTGTTCGACCGAAAATCCAGACGTTGAAAATTGAAGGATCTGCCAGAACCTGAAATGCATTCGCTGGTTGACAACGGTATCGGAGTACTTGGTTACTCGTCCGGTTCGTGTACCCGAGGCCGCAACTTTTCCTCCGAGCTCGAGAGGTAAACAACGAACCCGCGACACAACCTTGCGTTTTGCGTCAGCAGACAACAAGGTCTAGGTTAGGTTCCACGGTACGGGCACCGTACTAGCACGGCCCACGGGGATTCGATACCTTGATTAGCTTGACCGGAGGAATTTCCTTGGTGCTCCGCCATCTCGAAGCGGCCTCGAATGATTCGCTGACACAGCCAAAGTGGTGCACCAAACCTGTCAAAGGCGCTCCTCTTAGGAGACCTTCCTTCCGCAAGACTTCAGCAACCTGACATGTGTGCTTTGCGGCGCGTGCACCATTTGTGCGGTTTCCTCGACCACCGGGAATGTGCCCTCGGATGTGTGTGTGTGTGTGTGTCTGTGTGTGTGCGTGCGCGTGTGTATGCGTGCGTGTGTGTGTGTATATATATCTATATATCTTTATCACTTTCTCTTGAATTTCTCGCTCAATTGCACTTTCTCGCGCTCCGCTCTCGTCCCTGTTACCGCGAATATGTCCCAACCTCTCCCTAACAAACGTTCCTCCACTCGACGGTGGTTTACACTCCGCATATTTCGGCGGACGCAGCCACCGCTAATGCCTGGTCCCCAAACCTGCGGCCAGCTGCCGCTCCAGAGCTGATTGGCGCTTGGATGGGCCGCGCGGCCAATCCACTGCCAACGGCCAATGCCAGTGCAAACGCAGAAACGAGCTTGAGCCACTGTTCCAGCATAAGGACGATGGTCATTTCGATTCACTTCTCGAGGAAACGGCACGACTTGAAAGCGCGCTTGCCCTATCATTTCTCTCGGCCGTTCTGCGTAGATCCGTGTACTCGTGTTCGGTCCGAAGCCCGTCGGATCGTGTACAACCGATCCTTCGGCGAAGGGATCTTCGGTGACGATGGGCATCGAGATTGGCAGGAGGAGCCGAAGTAACACCTCACGTTTATCGGCGCTCCCGTAGAATGACGGCCGCTTGAATCTAGGAAAACGTATTTACGTAGGCTACATCTCCGTTAGCCAAAAAACGAGCCCGTTCTTTAAAAGTCAGCCATTTCTTCTATAGAGACTTTCTTTCTTGCAGCTACGGCCTTAATCTCCAATAACGGCTTCGCTGTAGAAAGGGCAATGTCCGACAGGGGGGACGACACCGCTGCTGCGATCGAGAACCCGGCCAAGTCCGAAGAGATAGTGGATCAGTCCACCAACGAAGATGCGCCCACCAGCTTGGAAGCCATTGTTCCGGAGGCAAACGCGACGAGGAACGGAATTTTATCCAGCCTGCCCAAGGATCGAGCAAAGAGTAATGGGAATAGTCTCAGAGTCCTCGTTGGCTCTATTTACAATAACGCTTTCCCAACCCCCACCCTCGACGACGACTAACGCACGCAATGTACGTTATTACCCTCTCTAGTTGACATACTGTTAAAGGCAACTGGCAACGCTCCGATAATGAAGCAAAAGAAGTGGTCCGTCAGTCAGGATTATCACATCGGGCGCATATCTGATTTTGTCAGGAGATACCTAAAATTGGATACTGGCGAGCGACTGGTGAGTGGTTCTTTTTACTTATTTGTCTTTTTAAGTTTTTCTCAACTTTGTCAGGATGTGCTTTCGACTTGCATCTTTCAACTTTTATCGCAGTTTCTCTACGTCAATCAGACATTTGCACCTGCGCCAGACCAAACGGTGAAAAACTTGTACGACTGCTATGGCGCGGATGGAAAGTTAATCATTCACTATTGTAAAAGTCACGCTTGGGGTTAGACAAAGGTTATATATTACTCCTTCGGCGCTTCTTACTTTCCACGTATTTGAACGTACACATCTTCCACTCCGAAGGGTTACGCACGAGTAATAGGTGCACGCAAGTGTGCTCGTGTAGAAACATGGAAAGGACCTTTAGCGTGTGAACTCTGGTGTATCGGAATTGGTAATTACATGTACAAAAACCAACAGAAAAATAGACAAAGTTACATAACAGAGTCTACTTCCAAGTCAATCTTTTTTTATATGCAACGATCAAGTAGAAAACACCGATAAGGTTCTGTTAGATTTCTTCGCAACTGCGGTAAAATCTGACCACAGAGTCAGCGCGCATCGTCGATAGATTCGTAAACCTCGGATGGACTCTTCCATATGGCGATAGAACCATCGGCTGCTACGGTGACGATGTGACGACCATCGGGGCTAAATCTGCAGCCAGTGATGGTGCCAGCATGAGTCAGGCCAATGGCAACCATACTGCCTGTGCGATATTCCCAAAGTTTGACGGCAAAATCATTCGATCCAGTGACAAAGTATCGGCCGTTGACATTAAAGTCCATGGAGTTAATAGTGCCAGCGGTAGATCCTTCGATTTCTCGGATCAAGGAGCAGTTCCATACTTCCCAATAGGCGATCTTGCGGTCGGTGCCACAGGTTAAAACCTGAAGGTTATCCGGAGTAAAAAGCGCCGTCATGTACATGGTATTTCCCGTAATCACGTGTTTTCTCGCGTACTGCCTGGAAAGTAATATGGACGATTATCGTCCCCACGTGTATCTGGATAATATTACCGTAAATTTCACGTATCGTAATTTTGAAACGAGCGGTATGCCATAATTACATCAAATCCCAGAGTACACAGGTTCCATCCAGGCTGGAACTTAATAGAATTGTATCATCGTGCGAGACATCCAGAGACGTTATCGGCCCTCTGTGTTCCTTAAGTACGCTAATCAATCGCCTGAGCTGCGAGTCTGCGGCCCATACGCGTACCTGCGAACCATCCATTCGGAAAGGCATCGCGCTCGCTCTCGCAGTCTAGAGATCGGCGTACGTTAGTTGTCGGCGGTTACCTGACCGTCGCATCCACCGCTGATGCACCTTCTACCATCGGTCGTCACCGCAACTGCCGAGACAGATTTCCTATGCGCGTTACAAATAACGTATCTCTCATTCCCACCAGCCGAAGCAAATGCCCGTATTACGCCATCATTCCAACCTTGGCAGAAAGCGCAAGCGTTTTAATTCAAACGCGGTACGTCGTGAAGTACCGAGTACTGAGTAGCGATAGACAGGACATTAGGATCGCACCGGAAATGATCATTCGATCGTCGTGCGTAAAACATAAATCGGTGCAAACGAAATTGGTCACGTTGATTCTCAGAAGCTCCTTTTGCGTCCTCAGCCCCCACAACCTGATGTCATTTTCGCTGCCTGTGGCGAAAAACTCGGAGGATTTCCTGAAAGATCAAGCGATTGACCATACTCTGATTCCGTAAACGCGTAAAGGTGCTCTTGCGTACTCTTACCGTGGAAAGGCAATAGCGCGTATAGAAGTGGTATGGCACGTAACAAGCAGCCGTACGGCAAAGGTGGACAGATCGATTTGATAGATTTCACAGGCACTCGTGCCGACGAATATCGAGTCTGTTCGAAGCAAGTCAAGCGACGTTACTGCATTACATACGGTTGCGCGGCGATGCTGCAATGCAATCGAGATTTTGGGCCTTGGTCGGAAACGGGCCTTTGCAGAGTACGACCAACCGACATCAGGTCAGGCATATTTCCAGCGTACTTCCAACGTATTTTCTCCGACAGAGAGGGACGGGGACGGGGACGAGAGAGGGGGGGGGGGGTGCCGAAAGACATGTCGGACTACCTACCGCTATTATTCGGGGTGTGGTTGGAAGAATACTCGTCTTACTCGTGCCCGCGGACGCACTGGGTATTTCCACCAATTCAACGGTCCCGTCGCCGGCACCTACGACCGCTCTCCCGGCCTCGAGTAGCAAGAGGCTCTTCACTCCACCCGAGTAGAGAAGCCCAACCTCGGCAGTCTTGGCTCTCTTCGGTCGCGACACCTTCGAGTAGCAGCCGATCATCACGAACGAGCCGGCTTCGTCGATCCCCCCGAAATTTTGCGAGAAGTTCAACCTGGCCGAAGACAATACCCGTGGTAGGAAAAATAACGCGAATGTGCCAGCAAAGGTGCTGGAGGATATCGAGGGTGCGAGGAAGCGTAGAGGAGTGACCTCGCCTCGAGGATATCTCCGGAGGATGTACCGCAGTACGCCCTCTCGTCCTTCCCATCTATCGCAACGCAGTTGATGATGCGTCGTAGCTTGCCTACTTTGACGTTGCAACCGTAAACCTTGCGGCGTTCCACGTCGATGCGCCAGACCCTCAGGGTTTCCTTTCCCGCGCTGACGAAACTTCGCGAGCAGGAGCGTGCGGGAGCGATCCGCAGAGGCCATCCGGAGATTTCGCTGCCGGCAAAGGTGCCTGCGTGCGTGGATCGTATCGCGGCTCAATTTGGGAGGTTACTGTTATTTCGCTTACGTGTCTGACGCGGATTCATTATTACCGCAAATCGGAGCGTTGGCCCGCACGTCCCAGACGACGACGTTACCATCGTCTCTACCGCCGAGACTGAACAGGTAAGAACTGTCGCAGGAGAAGCGCACATCCTCGACCCTCACCTTGTGTATCTCGTGACTAGCTCTTACCGTGCGCCGCTCGTACTCCCATAGGATCACCTTTGCCTACCGAGTTGCCGATTATTCTCACGATCCTATTTTTGCCATAACCGCAGTGTGTAGTAGGTACGACGGTTCTAATACGAAGCCGACCTTAAAGCCGAAATGGTTCGTTTGACCGGATGCTAAGAATCGTCCGCAGGTCGATACGCAGAGGGCAGAAATGGTATCTCGGTGGCCTGTAAGGAACGTGCATTCACCAGAATCTATGTCTCTGATTATTATCCTGTTTCCCATCGGGTAAACCATACACTTCCCATCGGGATGCACCCGTAGGCCGTCTCTCGTCGATCCTGCAACGTGCGTCCACATAAGTTTGGACAATTTCCAAAGCGAGCTTCGGAGCAGCGGAGAGAAGGAGGAAACTCGAAGGAAGAAAGGATAAGTAATAAACGACTCTTACCATCGAACGCGATCGCTCCGATCAGCTTCAAGTCCTTGACTCGATCCATATTCTTTAGGATAGCTCGCTTATCCCAATCCGGCCACCCGGAAGAACGCTCGGATACGCTCGGACCCGAGCCCTATTCCCTATCGAGCGTTTGTGCCCGTGCGACGTTGTCATAGCGATCGAAACTTTTCACGCTCCCGCGCCTTTTCCCCGCCCGTAATGGTCTGTCGATCGTTTCGTTTTCAGCAAAACATTGGTTAACGGATCAACTCCGATGACGCTTTCGAACGGCTCTTTTGCACCTTGTAAAACATCGAATCTACTCAGGCTGGATTTCACGACGATCGGCAAGGCTTCGAGGCGTCTTTCTAAGAGCTTCTCTATAAGTGGAAGGGCTTTTGGCATATTCAAACTATTCCTGACAAGGCCGGTAGGTTGAATAGTAAGCAAGTAAGTGCAGCTACGTGACAGGTGTCGCTAGTGTGTCTCGTCGATCAAAGATCTGGCAGGTCGTAGCGTGGCGCCCTCCTCTTTCCGGCGTTTCTAACAACTTCAGCTTGAAGGTGATCGCCGTATTACGAGCAAGTTTACGCTAAGACGCGCGCTATTGTCTCGTATAGTTCTTTCTCGCCAAACGGAGAATTCATGGATCTTCTGCCGTAAGCATATCTACTTCTCTCCTTTGGCTTCTCCTATGTACACACATTATTGAAGTGACCAAAAATACCTGGCCAAATTAAATAACCGCTCGATGTTCCAGTCAGAGATTTTCCCGCGCTTTCGAAGAAATAAGAACGTTAAATAAGACGGTGTCACATATATTTCACGCAGGGAGATCGCCTCGACGTTCTGGAAAGCGGGTCGGCTGAAAACCTTCGAGCATTGGCCTTTCCAATCTCTCGACGACACCTGTAATCCCGAACGCATGGCTGCAGCGGGTTTTGCGGCGATCGGAGGCAGCGGAGAGCCAGATCTAGCCGAATGCTTTATCTGCGGCAAACAGTTGGATGGTTGGGAATCCAACGACGATCCCTGGTATTTTGCCTCTATAAAGCCCCCCTTGCACGTCGCGCGTATACACGCCTGTCCATGTCTACCGACTTCTCAATGATTTCTTTCAGGGGTGAACATGTAAAACACCAACCGCAATGCCCTTTTATAAAGCTTGACAAACGGGATGAATCCTTGTGGACAGTGCGCGATCTCTTTGATTTATTCAAGAAGTACTGTATAAAGGAATGCGTAAGTCGTCTCCGCCCTGGGTCTATAGGCCCCTTACGCTCGGGGGAATTGAACCGATGATACACCATCGAAGTGTACCTTACCAGGCCATTGCCATTAATTCTAGAGATCGTACCACGCACAGCGATGCTCGCGAGCTTCCATAACTTAACGAGTCTACCTTTCAGATTCAGGACTTGGACAAGGCAAAAATGAGAATAAAGGAGGAAAGTACTAAAATGGCAATGGAAATACCGCAAGTTTACAAAACGTTGCGCAGGAGTCGCAGGGAAGTAGGCTAAATCGTACGCGCTTAAATACTCATCGATGCTATTCGCTTCTCGAATGAGAAGATTTTTTACTTATAACGTTAGAATATTTTTTACGTTTGTATCGTTTGTGTATCGTGAAACAAAGTAAAGCAGCGAATAAAATATTTCATTCTATGTCCTTGCGTCATCTTTTGCTGCTGCTATCCCATGACGACGGCAAGAAGGTAAGACGCTACCGATCGCAAAACATGCAATCACAGATGGTCTGCTTCTTTGCTCTAGTACAGCAAAATATAGACTTCCTTAGCCATGTACCATCGTCGGCACTCGAAATGCCCGGCAGTGTGAGGCGTTATTGAGTTATTTGTATGATTTGTGCCTGCAATACTTGAAAATGTCGAAGGTGCACGGAAACGGGATTGTCGAGATTCGTTCGTACGAATTCGCACATTTCTGCCGAAAAAGCACCGATCCCGACGGTCGATTATTATTTTCCTGAACATGAGCATCTATATGCACGCGCGCATACATATATAACGAGGAAGTGCAGCTACCTATTGACAATTATTCATGCGACTGAAATAATTAATGGAGTCTCACGACACATCTGTATGTCGCCCCCGTGTATTTTTTCAACTCATCTTTATCGCCTTCAAATACCGGCAACCGAACTTGAGTAAATTTCCACCTACTTTATAGCCCGTAGCGTACTAGATTATCTGCCTGTCACCTCTTTTGATATGTTTCCGGCTTAGATTGCGATAGGCGTACGCATTAGGAGAGAGAAAATGAGCACTTGGCTCTTCCCTTGGCTGTACGTATGCTCGCGACTGGTAGCGGTAATCGTTAATTATTTACATAACAGATAGTTTCGCATCCGCATACCTCGATCGACGTAACGCGCGGCCTGCGCCGAGTTACGATTTGCTAGTAAACTCAGCGCCGTTGCCAAATGAAAGGAGGGATGCTTCCGTCTCCTGGATCCTCGATCCTTCTCCGTCTCTTCGATCTACCTCGGAACTGTCTAGCGCGGACCTTCGACCAAGTCGAGGATCCCAACTGGCTGCTCGACAAGGGTATTAAAATGACAGAGATACACTTCTCCTATTATCGGGTATTGCCAAAACACCTTTCTCCCCCAGTCTCGTACTTTTCCTTGCCCTCGAAGAGAGCAAGTGACAGGATTGATCGCGGAGGGGACGCTAGAAAAAACATGGAAGGTACTTGGATAGGAGTACATACATGCAGTTAAGTAGGCTCGTAGTGGGATGGGAAGAAAAGAATACAAGTACGGGCGCGTAATCGAGCGTAACGTCGCGGTAGATCGTAGGATACGACAGCCTTGAATCATTATTATAATTGCGAATTTGCTTCAGACCGATGCTCGAATAATCCGATATAGGACGGTACCAAAAGAGCATTTGCCGTTGCCCGGAAACCATGGAGATCCTTGCAGCGCAGAATGCTCTAAAAGGGCTTCGTAGCTTTGCGTTCGAGACCGATGAACGGGCGAGTCTCAATAACGCGATTGCCAAAGAAGAATGGGTCTGTAGCCATTCCACGGACCACTGTGTACGTATGTCCACGATCAGATTCGATCTTGCGTAAGACTGAACGTAACACGTGACGTCGATGTCCAAAAAATGGGTGACAAGAGCGCGATAACGCAAGTACCGATTTGTCCGCTTTGTTCGGAAATCACGGTGCCGAATATGTAATCGCGGATGGATATCAACCCATTCCAGGGTATAGCGTATTTTGATTGAAATACCCTTATCTGATATCGTTATCTCTCGTAAAGCTATTCGACCACGAATAGTCGGGTCTTGGATTTGAGCTTGCCGATCCACGATGAAACCCTCGATCCGTCGCCCTTTCCTTCGTTTGCTTCGCAGCGGAAAGCTACTCGCAATCTTGATCGTTAGCATTGGTTTCTCTAATTTTGCACCTGTCTCTAACTGGCCGGATTGGTGGAAATGTTGGTACACTATCCGCGACAGCGAGCAGAAACAAGTAGTTACATAAGCAAGTGTGGGCATCGCGGCGATCGGCTCTTAATCGACCGGTCACCACGACAGATTGCGCGCGCGAGTTACAATAAACACGACAAAGTATCAGAGCTAAGAGCCCGATAAATTTAAAGCGACATCGATATGCTCAAAGCATCGTTTCGCGCGTCAACAAAGGACGAACGTCGAGTCCTTGGAGAAGTTTGACCCAACGACGGAGAATGGCGGCCCATCCTCCCGCAACACCCTCACTTCTCGGTCATTTCCCTTCGGTCTGCTGGTCCTTAGAAAAGCCCGTTACACTCAGGAATGCCGTATCCTGATGGGAAAGGGCTCGAGGAGTGCGCGATCGAAAGACGGCAGCCGCTGGCTTGGCCGATATCTCGCTCGGGCATATGAAATTTCTAGGGATTAGAAATGGTCTTGCGCGACCGCTCTGTAGCCGTGTCGCATTTCGATGCAAACGCGACCAGGCCGTGACTCGCCGCGGGCCGCGTGTCCTTGAATGCTCCAAACGGTGCCGCCGGAAGGTCATGCACGTCCGTCCCACGGGGAAACTCGTGGTCAATGCGCATTGACACGCACGTTCGGCAAAACTGAGGATTCCCGAAGAGACGCACCACCCTCCCCCCCGCCCGTCCTCCCTCTCTCGCTCTTTCGTTCCTTTGTCGTTCAAGGGCGCTACCCATGCCCCTCCCCAATCCTTCTCACCCACGCTCCGCGCTATCTCTAAGCGCCTTGTCTAAAATGTGGACAGGATAACGAGCCGCGTTATCATTTCTCTCCTTGTCCCTCACTCCCCCCCCCCCCCCTCCCTCCTCCCTGCTCTCCCGGCCCCTTTGCCGCTACCACCACCCTCGACCGACGGCGGTTAGCCACACCTACGTTCATGTCAGTGACAAACACGGACAGGTAGTATAAAGCTAATTTGTGGAGGGTGTCGTTCCAGTCGTTGGGAACACATGTGTGCCGATAGGATGTGCGAATGATACTCGGTCCAAGAAGTACTTGTCGGATACCCCCTACTGTCTGACTCGCGCGGAACGTAATCGGGTGTATCCGCTTCTTTCCGTCAGCTTTACAACTGTGCAACGCCTAGCATCGGCTATTCTCTAAGGATGCTCTCTAATTGGAAAGCGTGCTGTGAGTACATGCTCCTTTATGGATTTCACCTCCAAGAACCGACATCGAGGCGCGTCGACCTTATTACCACTTACTTTTCTCCCTTCGATGCCCGGCTCGGATCCTGAGCAAATCGCCACTGTCCTACTCACTTTTTCTACCGCTCCTCTATTCCCCAAGGATCGCGTGGCCCACAGCAATAGACACCCGCCGCCAACCTGTTACAACTTTGTCCGCAACCTCTGTCACTATTTCATTTCCGAACCGCATCGAGGGGAAAAAACGCGGGTCTTTCGCTTAAACGAACATTATCGAACCTTAGACCGAATCGTAGACACTGGCCTTAAGGAGACTTTCACGTCACGCCGTCGGATTTACGAGAACGCCTTGACTTTAATTCAAAGTTGATCCAGTACTTGGTGCCCGAGGTGGGCATAGTCGAAGCAGCGATTCGACCAGGGGCCGGGTCCTTGTTAGCTTTATGCCGCTTCGGTGCACAAAATTATACGGCGATTAACCGTGTCGATAATATGACAGCTCGATATGCTGGAATGCGTATCCGCTCTCGCACAAAAGAAGAACGAAGGCAAAGAGAATTTATCTAACTCTCGGTATTACGGACTGCTTGTTCAAATAACGATAAAGCCAATTATCGGGGAGCGTAAATTGCTCCGATTCCTGATTCTAGCGCTCGAGACGTACTGAGAATACGCGCACGTGAAAATAATGATGGAGCGAATTGGCGATTAAGACCGATAACTACGGTGTAATGACGTAAATCCCATTGTACGGCGTACGCGAATTGGCATATGCCATATCGAGCCGCCGCGCCGATCGTGCTCGTATTTACTTTTTGGCTTTGTCGAGGACATGCCGCGGACTCTTTCGACTCAAAGCTCATCGTGTACTCTTCATAATCCATTATTTGGTCTGAATAATCAAAAAAGCGGCGACGCACGACGCACGACACTTCTTGCCGGCAAGTGGCTACAGACCTACGTCAACGCTTTTCCCCGTTGCGAACGCTCTCGGGAATAATCGCGCGGTTAAGCTTTCCATTATCCCTATCTTCGATCTATAAATCTCGAGGATTCGCTTTGTCGCTTCCGTTTACACGACAGTCGGAATGATATCGCCTCGTCGATAGGACGATCGTTACCACGGCCTTGGTGATTGGCACACGGGGCTACGAGGAGGAATCGGTGAAAGGATTCCGACTCGGATAACGCGAACGACGGTGAGTAGCAGTCCTCTTCGATCGGCGGAAATGAATGATCAGTTTATCTTAGCCTCTACATATTGCCGCTTATGAGCCGGTAAATTATGAGGGAACATTATCGGTAGCTCTTAGTTCCTTCAAGTAGGGGCTTCCCGTATATCGCGAGATAAGATAAAAATTTCGACTGACAATAAGTCGCGATGTATCCAACAAAATTTTACGAAAGAATTGCGGAATCTCACGATTAATCGCGACAAGTGCGCACGATTATTTGGCTTTATGGAAGAAAACGACGGCCGGTCGCTCCTCTAACGATGTCAAATATACTTTTGCGCGAAAAGAGCATCGGTTTAGTTTCTACAGGCGTCTGAACGAGCGTTTGCTGCGCGTTACGAAACCTCGGGGAGCGCCATTGATCTTTCCGGGCATCCATCGACTTTTGCTCCTTTTTGTCTGGCCATAACCCTCGAAATAATCTAAGCTTCTTGCTGCCAACGAGGTTTTCATGCGCAATGCAAGCTGCCTTCCTTCTTCCTTGTGCCTCTTCCTTTCTTACCCTCTCCAATCTTACCCTCGGCGTATTTCATTCTTTACATCGAGATTTATTCCGTGTCAGTTTGCAACAAAATCCGAATAATTGGATCCTTGCCGGCTCGTACGACCGAGTTTTCAAAATGATTACGTTATCTAGTCGTTTCGTTGTAGCTCGCTACTGCTCAGCCATGGTGCGCGTTTTGACGGACCACCCGTCGAATTTCTTGCAAGTCGAAGCAAGCTGGTCGATTTGTGCCAGATAATAAATAAAGTACGTACTCTACTGACAAGGAGAGACCTTTTCCGGTGACAAGCGTTTTTCGTCGTACCGTGCGATTATTATTCGAGATGCGATAATATCTGTTATCGTTGAAAACAACGAATAGAGCGAGTCTACTTTGTGCGCGCCGCCAAACGGCTGTCTATCGGGTGTTGGAATTTTGACGACGCCTCGCGGTACAAAGCACACACCGTGACACATCAACTTTTCACATTGATACTTGGCTTGTCTTTTTTCTATGGAGAATAATAGGGTCGAAGATAGGTAAGTAGGACTTGCCAAGATTCGATGACAACTCCTGTCCTTTGGTGTCTATCCGTATCTACCACCGAGGGACAAGGGCCACGAGTAAGGTAAAAGTACCAGTAGTTGACACTTTAAGGGATTTTTTGCTCATTTCTTTACACAGCGCAGGCTAAGCTCACGTTATGGAAAATTTATGATCGGTAGTCACTGCACAAACTATTCTTCTATTATATTATGCCAAGTATTCATTCTTGATGGTGATTATAAACATTTTTTTATTATTGAAAGTAAAATTTAATTCAATGGTTCACACCCAGCGAAAACAAAAAAATCGAGTGGTTGGCATCCTTTTGTTTCAGTAGTTGACATTGAAAGAAAAACCAATTAATCAACTAGTCTTGATAATGTAAAAAATACAAGCTTGCAACACTTACATTTTAATCAAGTCCTTAGCGATTTATATAAGAAAATACGCAAAAATCATAAGAGTCGCCCACGGGTTTGATTAAGCGGTCGCTACGACACTTCTCAATGGCGGACTGTGCGCAGTATTTTGCAATTAAGCCTTCGAAGAGCGACACTGTATAGACTAATAAGGTTTGATGTATTCCAGTTTCTGGTTTCCTTATTTATTTATTTATTTATTTGGAAAAGTGACAAATACCGGTATAGTGTCAAGTACTGGTGCTTTTACCTTCCAGGGCGCGCATATGCACGAAGCGAATGAGGGCTAATGGATCGCGCGATAAACGGATAAAGCGCGTAGGGCAATAATCGATTCGTGCGTAAATAGTTTGGTAAAAGGTCGGAAGCATCTTTGTTGCGGCTGTGGCGCATAGAAAATGTCGCGGAGATAGTCTGCTGTCTCGGTCGGCATTCATCGTGTAGGAGAAGTCGAGTATAAATGGTCGACGTCACTGTCCATAGGTGTGCACGTACCACAAAGATGGGTCTTTGCGG
This sequence comes from Ampulex compressa, assembly GCA_038496175.1. NCBI lineage: Eukaryota > Metazoa > Arthropoda > Insecta > Hymenoptera > Ampulicidae > Ampulex > Ampulex compressa. Next base: position 22,697 of record JBCFXI010000199.1, on the reverse strand, counting down.
TGATGGGATTTTTAGCACTGTTGAATGCCTACGCTATGAGAGTATGCCTGTCCATCACGATTACGGAGATGGTGCAGATACCTTCGCACACGACAAACGCTATCGTGGACGATACGTGTAATATTTCCCAGGACGACATCCACAACAATAATGAGAAAAAGACGGTGAGCTCGGACGTTTACGATTGGGACGAGTACACACAGGTACGAAAGAAAGGCAGAGTTTGCGAGTAAGTTTGCTCGTTTAGCCGCGCTCTATCTTAAACGTAGAAGCAGTTCGAGATTTAAGGGTTTTGCGCGTGTACGGTTTTCGCAGGGCATTATCTTGTCGTCGTTTTACTGGGGATACATCGTTACGCACTTACCCGGCGGAATGATGGCCGAAAGGTTCGGCGGCAAGTACTCCCTCGGATTGGGGATTTTGTCGACGGCGATTTTCACACTATTAACGCCGGTGGCCGTAAAGAAGGGTGGTGCAACGGCACTGATAGTCCTTCGGATTCTCATGGGCCTTGGCGAGGGTACGACTTTTCCGGCGTTGAACGCCATGCTGGCGCAGTGGACGCCACCGGAAGAGAGGTCGAAGATCGGCTCGATGGTTTTCGCGGGCGCTCAACTCGGCACCGTTTTCGCCACTTCGGTCTCTGGGTTCATCCTTCATTATTCCAAAATAGGCTGGCCGGCGGTATTCTACGTTTTCGGCGCCGTCGGGATTCTCTGGTTCCTGATTTGGGTAGCGATTTGTTACAACAATCCGGAGGAGCATCCGTTCATCTCGGAGGCCGAGGTAAAGTTTTTGCACGAAAGAATGAGCGCCCACACGCACAAGAGGCCACCCCCGGTCCCGTGGAGGCACCTGGTCAAGTCGGTGCCCCTCTGGGCACTCATAGCCGCGCAAATCGGCCACGATTGGGGATTCTTCACGATGGTCACCGACCTGCCCAAATACATGAGCAGCGTACTCAGATACTCGATCAAGAGCAACGGCTTGCTCTCCTCCTTGCCCTATCTCTCGATGTGGCTCTGCAGTATGTTGACCTCCTGGTTGGCCGACTGGATGATAACGGCTGGTCTAATGTCACGCACCAATGTGCGTAAACTGGGTACCACCATCGCCTCCCTTGGGCCAGGGGCATTCATAATCGCCGCCTCCTACGCCAAGTGCGAGCGGGTGCTCGTCGTCACAATGTTCACCGTTGGCATGACTCTGATGGGTACGTCTCTTGATCCGCCCTAGGGAAAACCCCCGAGGAATGGCTCTCATACACGCCTTATATGCACCCTTCTCTCTACGCAGGTACCTTCTACCCGGGCATGAAGGTCAACGCTTTAGATCTGAGCCCAAACTACTCGGGTACCTTGATGGCCCTCGTGAATGGCATAGCGGCGATCACTGGCATGATCACGCCCTACATCGTCGGGATCTTGACTCCGAATCAAACTTTGACCGAGTGGCGGCTCGTATTTTGGATCGTTCTGGTTGTCTTCGTCGTTACAAATTTAATCTTTGTCCTGTTTGCCAGCGGAGAGGTTCAATACTGGAACGACCCCGAGTTTATCATCCAGGATAGGCAGCAGAGGAGGCAGGATGAGCCGGATGAAAAGGGGGCCAAGATGGAAAGGACCGCAGCCTAAGAGTAGCCCCCCCCTCCATCCTATGAGAAATACTCGTGTGACTCCTGCAGGTCCTCCACGGACATTTACCTTTCACGCGTCCCTCTCAAAACTGGCGTTCGCGGCGGAATTAGCCGATACGCGCGGAATGCTCGTCTAGGATGGCAGACTCCACATTCCGGGAATCGCCGTCTTTCCCATTTCGGCAGGCGTGCGCAAAACGCGAGCTCTCGTCAAATCGGGGGCATCTCTTCCGCTGGCTGAACGGCCCTACGAACCTTCCCCAATGGGGAAATTGGTTCGAACGCACCCGCGAGGGCATGGCGGGTGAGCCGCGGATTTCGAATCGCCCATAACCGCGGAAGGGAACGACGAGTTCGAACGACCGCGCACTCTCTATAATGGTGCTCAATCGACTGTGTGTGTGTGTGTGTGTGTCTGTGTGTGTGTGTGTGTGTGTGTGTGTGTGCGTGTATTTGTGTGTGTTTGACCAATACGAGTTTCCTCCCGTTAAACGCGAGGTTTCGCGTCTCGGTAGCCGATAGTAAAGGATAGTCTTCCCTTGGTATTTCTAGGAGCTAACGAAGCATCGTTTCTAGGAATTATCCAGAGAAGCTCTATAGTTTTTAAGCGCGCTGTGCACGATCGTGCTGGTCGAAAAAACGAGATGGTTGAGAAAGAATCGAGTAGTTTTGTTATGGGCGTAACGGATGGACTGATCTGACCCGATCGTTTGTACTCACATTCAGGACTGACAATAAGGAATGCGAATGAACCAGCCCGGTTCGCGCGTTCGTGCGGAGCGCGCACGCCGCGGGCTTTTCCTTTCGACGGTTATAGTCTTGCAAGCGAAAACTACTGTAAATATATTAGCTGACATAGAATGTGTTAATAATAATGATGTCGCTCTTGTTGTCCCGAGGAATCTCTGAAACCGTTTGCCGCTGATCCGACATCTTGATCGTGCAATGCCTTTCGTCATACGTTCTCCACAGGGAATGCCGAGTGTTGGCATCGTAGATTTTGGAAGGAGACCGCGAGTATCTCGCGGCACCGTAAACAGCACGGAACCCTCTCCCTTCCGTACTACCATTTTCGAACGTTTCCTCGAATGCGCTCACGAGCACGATCGAGACGCAGCTTTCTAGTCCGTTTCTCGGTTTATATGTATCGCCTCAGCAACTAAGAAAAATGAGCGTTTTTTACAGTACCGATAAATAAAGCATGTCCCTTTTTTACACTATCTTGCAGCCAGGCGATAAATAAAAATGGGCTCGATCTCGATGATAAACGGCCTGCCTCTCGAGGGAGCTGCCGAGGGTGGGTTACATAAGAATGCCGGGCAGGCCGGTAAACGGTGGATTGCGAAAGCAATCGGCGATGCCTTTGGACGCGGAAATACTGGTTGATTACCAATCGTCATTCGGCATTCGGCATTGTTTCAGCCTTGGCCGATATACGAGTATAATCTGCCGGCATTGAGTTTGAAACGAGTCAAGAATATAAAGCCTCGCCGGAAGTGTATAGCGTCGACCGATGCAGCCTTCTCGCACACTCGTTTACATAGGCAGGATTGACTGCGCCGCATGTGCAAATGGAAAAGCGTTGGATCTACGTCTACCATGTCATATCCCGTGCTATGTGCTCCAAATCGCCGGCCAACCGAAAGTCGTGTGCGTACAAGCTTGCGAGATGTGATCGAGCTGGGCTAGGGGGAAGGATATGGGAGGTAACGACGCGATCTTATTTTGCTTATTTATGCACACCGAATGCAATCTCGTGCGTTCCTTCAACACGGCTCGTCAGATGGCGTCCATGGCGCCGTCGATAAGGATCATGTTTTTAGGATGGATAGAAGAGTAGTGAGTTGACTGGCCTCGACTTTTCTCTTTATGTTGCGGAAACTGTTCTCGTTTATACGAAATCATCCTTAACGTTTCGTCCAATTCCTCCTTTACGCTGGGCTCGCCCATTTTCTTCCCCAGAGCCGCTCGCCGGTATTCGCTGCAGGAGACCTGATATGACGTTGCTAAAATCAAGAGCAGAGCGATGGAATACGACGAAGACGTACTGCAAAACAGTTTCTTCCAAGAGATTCAAAAGCATCACGAGCCCGTGCTTCGACGGGCTGCCCTACACAACTGGATCGTATGCGTACCGCGTTTAGGTAGCTTCATAAAGGACATGGTGCGCGAGGATGATGTTCACGGGCATATCCTGGTGCCGTCCAAGGATTTCCCAACGACGCACTTGCATACTCTTACAGGGAAGCAAGTAAATGTTGCAAATAAGGAACTCGTCGTTAAAGACCAACTGGAGAGGACTTTCTCCTCCCGTTTGCTTTTCGAAGAAACCTTTTACAACGAGGATTTGCGCAAATATCGCGTATGGTAAAGACGATAGAAATTGCCGACAAAAAATTCAGGTTCAACCGTATTTTCATAGTTGCTCAAAAGACCTTTCGTTATTCTAGGTGCGTAGAACCGCCGTTAGAATTTGGATTAACCATGCCGATTACATACCCAACGGCGGTAACTAGCGTCCAAGATGCTATAGCCTTTGTTCTTGCAGAAATATCGGAAGAACGTTACTTTAAGGATACTTTGCACGCCATTAATAAATTTGAACATACGCATATCGACTTTGATACCAAATCGGTAGATATTCAAAGAGATCTGGTCGGTACTCTCTATGTCCAGTGTCTGCAAGCGCTACTGAAGGATACCAGGCTGAGAGAACGCAGTTTAAGGGACGAATATTTTTATCGAAAGCTACGCGTGTCCACAGAAACGTACCTGTTGCATTTTCTGCAGAGCGTTATTCTCGAATCTGTAGCCGCGCAGACTTCCGACATGGATGCAGAGTTGAATAAGATACTGAGAAACTTGGCCGATCTTCGGTTGAACGATCTCGGCGTACGCGCGGATTTATACGAGGATATTCACGTCGCAAGATTGAATCTGTGTCATATAACGCACTTTGTCACGGTTGTGGGAAAGACCGAATGCCTGAAGAGGACCGTCGAATGCATATCTTACGGAGTATCCTGCGTTTCCTCGGACGACATATTACCGGCATTGGTCTTTTTGGTGATCAAGACAGGCTTACCAAATTGGGTAGCACAGTTAACCTTTATGAAACAATTTCGTTTTTCCATGAACGTTGTCCACGAGGCGGACGAGGCTGCCTTCTTGATAACGTCCTTCGAGGCCGCCGTGGAATACATAAGATCTGGCGCGATGTCAAATTTGCTAAGAGACGTTATATCGTATGCGGAAGGCGCGTCGGGCGGGCCAGCGGTGTGCAGAGCAGAAAAGGATCACGGAAGTGCGTCGATGACCGACTTGTTCTTCTCGATAAAGGAAGGGGATCTAATTGGAGTCAAAGAAATATTGTCCAATTCTGCACTGTATAAAACACCCGGTAACGCATTTTGCCATCCTCTCTGCAGGTGCGACGCGTGCGAAAAGAACCTCGCTGTGTGTCGACTGTCGAAACAATTGGCGATACGGTTGAGAAACGATAGCAATCTAAGCGCGCTTCACGTAGCCGTCTTCTACGGGCAACTGCCGATAATGGAGTTTCTCCTTCGCCATGCCAAAATCGATGTGAATATATCCGACGGGTACGGACGCAGACCTTTGCACTACGCTGCGATCAGAGGTAATCAGAATGCGATACTGCTACTTTTGCATGCGAACGCCGAGCCCAAGTTGCTCGACATAGAGAGCAACACGGCTCTACACTTTGCCGCGGACCACGGCCACGAAGGCTGCGTGAAGGCGCTCTTGTATTACGCAGAACAGAATAAATCGTCGCTCGATACGAACGTCAGGAATGCGAACGGCGATACCGCTTTGCATAGGGCCTCAAAATGGGGATACGAGGGAATCGTACGGATTCTCCTGGAATACGGAGCGGACTGTATGGCTGTGAACCGAAGAAAAGAGACACCCTTCACGTTGGCCCACAATAAGCGCGCGTTCAACCTGCTGGCGCGCGGCAGAGCTATATCGCACGAGAAGGCGAATACCGTTGGCCAATCGGATTCGACTCGGGCCTCGGCCGCTGTCAGCGGTGCAGCTGCTTTGTTGGCTCTGCCGGAGGCGAATCCAAAGGAGCGGCACGAAGCGGGACGCGAGCCGCCTCCGGAGAAGACCGCGATAGACAAAGTCCTGGCGGCGATACGAGCGCGGGACGTATGCTTAGCCTGCTTCTATCTCGGGCTGGAACGTCGGAGCGAGAGAGTCGTGCCCGGGCTGAGCGCCTGTCACCCTTTGTGCGATTGCACGGATTGCGCGTCAAGCACGGATCTGACGGAACAGCGCAGCGCAAGGCGCACGGTTCCCATTAACGCGCGAAATCATACTGGAGAGACCGCGCTTCACGCCGCCAGTGCCATCGGCTGCGCGGAACTCGTCCAATTACTCTTGGACGCCGGGGCAAATGTCAATGTCTTTACCGAACAGAGACGCACACCTCTGCACGTTGCATGCGCCTCCGGCAACGTGCCGACTGTCAAGTTACTCTTAAACTGTGGCACTTGCGAGGTCAATGCAAAGGATCGAAACGGCGAGACCCCTTTGCATCTGGTAGCCAAAGCGGGAGATGCGAGACTCTTTAAACTATTGGTCAGATTTGGTGGCGACGTTGACGTTCGGAATACTCAAGGTCTAACTCCGTGCCGACAGCTCGAAAAAACAAGGCAGTAGGGCCACCTTACGACCACACGCGCGCGCACGCCTGAACTCTTCTATGCTAAACTTGGAAATGAACGGTCAGAAGGGAGACGGCGAAATTATCCCCTATCTCGTCATCGATGTACAGAAAAAGATGCTCGGCGTGTCTAATATTCACGCTTTCCGTCCGTCCTCCATGACGCTCGTTAAGATATATTTTTGATGAAATTGCTTAAAATTTTACGCACGAGCGCGTACAAAAGTACGCGTGCAAACCTACGCCCGGAATCGATGCATCGTTTCTTTTTTTTTTTTTTTTTTTTTTTTCGATGAAAGTGATAATGATGATAATCGTATTAATAGGAAGGACGCGGAATGATCTAAGGACCGCATATGTGCCTACTTACTTTCTAAGATTCAGCATTGAACAAATGTACCTTCTTAAATTTACGATATGTTTTCCACGCAGGCTCACTAATATAAATTACGAAACGTGTTTCCGTATTTATAGAACGTACCAAATTGCCACAGTCTATTAGTCTAAGGAAAAATGGATCGAGAATTAAACTCTCCAACGCGGTTCCGGTGTCTACAGTTTTTCCACCGTCGGTGCTCCTGGTTTGACTACTGGTCTTTAGGTTAATATGGAAGGCTAACGCTGCCAAAGCACAACCGGGCGCACCTTATTCTCGGCAACTCGAGCCCGTAGAACAGTGATAATGACGGCGTGGCAAAAGGTTTTTGGCTGAGAAAATCCGCTTCGAATAAAGGAATACCGAAAGAAAGGTTTTTTCCCTTGTACGAACTTGTACGCACAGTCTCTTTGGCACTAAATCGGGGAAAACCATCCGTATGTTTGATCGAGTGTCGCGCGTTTCACGAAAATATGTAAATGTAAATCGCGAACTGATCACGTCTGGTGCTGAAGAAAACTTGGTTGGTAAAAAAGAAAAAGACGTTTAATCAACGCCCTCGGTGCTTTACACAATTCGTTCACGGCTATACTCTATTTACATATCTTACCGATTCTCGTAAAGTCTATAAAAAATACGAAAAGGTTAGGTCTCAGCGGTGCGAAAGGTTTCGGCGTATGTATATGGAAAATGGTATCATCCCGTCGGAGCACGTGGCTGCATATTAGCACGAATCGCGCATGGCGCGACATCTATGGGCGCTATCGTCGTTGACACCACACACGGCCCTCCATTGTCTTTCACCAGCCTTATACATAATGTCACAGGATCAACGTAGATGCTACGTAGAATTTTGCGGCAACGACCACGTAATCGGCTCTTCGTTCCTCCTCCTCTCCACTTTCCGACGGTAGCCTCGATATCTCACCTTGTTCGGGCTCCAATCGATCTTGTCCTCTACCCTGCAGGACGCGCCAGCCGACGTGTTTGTCGGTGTGTTCGCCGGTGGCTTTTGCACGAATTCCGTCGTGCCGACGAATACATAATCAGTACTGTAGTAATGCCTCAGGCCTGGCTCAGTCCGAAAGGCTTGCATAGCGGACCAAACGTGAGACAGTAAGGAGGGGAATCTGGAGAGCCAATACTCGGCAAATTTTTCAGGTATCTCCCCTAGGGTCTCTTGGGCCTCGGGACTTAATTCCCTGTAGTGATGTTTCTGAAAGGACGCATGAGGGGGTAGTTATGGGATATAGTATCGGGCTATTACCCGCGGGCAATGTCCCCCTACCTTGTTTCGCAAAGCTCGAAGCAAATCCCTGACACTTTCGCCCCGGTAGCTTCTGTACTTTCGAAGATCGGCCGCCACTTCAAAGTCGATGTGAGATCTCCAGTCCGTCCGTACGACGTGATCGTTATCGTATTCGAGAGTGATCATCGCCAAACTGTCTGGCCGCTCCTTCTCCACTCGGTCGCTCACGTCCTAAAGCGGTGTCGTACGATTTGGTAATGTGTACACAACTGTATGTAGAGTGTAACGCAATTTGTGGGGGCTTTGCGCTAGGTAACGAAGAGCATTTACTTGAAAAAAGCTGAGAACTTGCGCGGCGTCCCAGAAGATTGGATAATCATATATCGCCATGGCCGGTGGTCTTTCCGACGGATCACCGGCGATCATCGCTCTTATGAGAGTCAGAGCAAGGTCTTTGTCGTGCCGAGATATTCCCTGAAGCGTCAATAAATTGCTCTCGCCGCCTAAGATCGACACAGTTGAAATAATTAGGGCACTAGCGCAATCGTGGCTGCGTCGATTTTGACTTCTTACAAAGGATATTGGCTTGTCTTCGCAACGGATCTCCGAAAGGGTGTTTGCCGTCGGAGAGGACGTAGTAAAAGACGCAGCCGAGGGAGAACACGTCGACGGCGCAGGTCGTTCGATCGCCATTCAGCATCTCCGGCGCTATCCAACCGTCGGTCCCGGTAACGCCGGATCGTCGAGAGAAGGATACGCGGCCAAGTTGCAATTTTTTACAGAGTCCAAAGTCAGATATCATGGCCCGAACTTCTCCCCGTGGTCCTGGCACCGAGAGCAAAACGTTGTGCGGCTTGATGTCTCTGTGTACTGGAAACGTAAAAGAAGAGACCGATGGTGGCGGGTCGGTAGCGAGCGATCCGATAGCGCGTAGAGTTCTCCCACTCGTGCACCCTACGCACCTATGTCGAGACAATGTAGATGCGCAAGTCCGGACGTGGCTTGTCGCAAAATTTTCTTTACGGATATCTTTCCTCTGTCGTATCGTCCTGCCACGTAGTCCTCCAAAGTAGCCTCGGCTAGCTCCAAGGCGATGTATCGGAACATTCTGTCCTGTTCGGTGCAGAAGTATCGAACGACGTGCGCATGCGCGTCGGACTCCCTGAGCAAAGCTACCTCTCTATCGGCGAAGGTGAAACAGTCGGGTAACAATCTCTTGACCGCCACCGATCGGCCGTCGAACTCGCCCCTACGCGCGTTGCCCGTGGAGTAACGGGAAAGGGGGAAGGCAGGAGGTAGAGTTTCGATCAACGTGCCAGAAGATATCGGAAAGATGAACCCCCGGGAGGGGGCAATGGCGCTTACTTGTAGACGAAAGTTCCCTCGCATCCTTTGCCGAGTACCTGGCCAGTGTCGAAAGTGATCTTGCCGACCTTGACGAGTCCCTCGCCCATGTCCTCCGGCAGAGCCACCATCCCGCGCATCCCATAATCACTCGTGCGGCTGTTGTCGCGGGAACCCTGCTCGTTGGACAAACGGAGCCACGATATTCTGCCGTTCTACCAACTCTTCAGAATCGCGAAGGTAGTCTTACCTGCGAAAGTTGCTGAAACTCCTTGAACTGCGCATTAAAGTACCAGAACATGGCGGCGATACATCCGACCAGCATAATGAGCGTCAGTTTCAGACCCTTGTTCTCTTGCTGGTTGAGCCACTTTTCGCTCGCGGCGTACGCCGTGGATATTACTCTTCCCAAAGCTTTGGTCCCCCCTTCCAACGGAGCTTCCTTCGTTTCTCCGTCCGAGGAAGGAGAGGGGGAAGGAGGTAGCTCTTTTGTGGAATTCATCGGTACCGCTCGCGCCTGTATTATTCGATCGGACCGACCGGTTATCTGGAGAGGCCGCTGCAGCGCCTTGTAATCGGCGGGTACGCTGTAGTGACCTGCCGAATGCCACGCGATGCGCGTTAAATCGCCTCCTTTTAAGTAAGATCGATTTTTTTTACATTACCCAGCATTACGATCGTTTGGTCGTGCCTGACACTTTGATAATCCGCGTCGGCAGTGTTGACATCCGCGATGTACACGTGGTCACCGGGAAGAGGAATTCCATTGTTCTCGTTTTTGTGAAATTGGGAAGAAGACAGCGGCCCTTCGAGCAATAAATGCTCAATTTTGTTCGATATCGTTACCATTGACGAATCGACGAGCGAGGGTAGAGCATAAAGCCCGTGTCGATGTTGGCCTATGTACAGCGTCGGACTGTGAGAAAAAAAGACTGTAGCCTATGCGACAATTTGAGTTCCTCGGTACCCATGTACAATCTTGGCCAAGTTTACTCACTATAACTGTACATCGCTTGGTTTTGTCGCGAATCGTTCCAGTAAGAGGTCCAACGTCCCATCCGCGACACTGGTAAAGGGAATCGTTATGAGACCATCTTTGCTAACGGTATACATCGCTATCACCGGGCTTTCGAGATCCAACTCCCAAAGAATCATGCCTAATCTTCTATCCAAAGTTACAATCCGCCCGGTCGAACTGGTGGTAAAATGTACTAAGTCTATCGAGGAAACGAACGGACAAACCTATTAGTTTTCGACCGTTATGGGAAGCGCGACGAGAAGTTGTGTTACGCGTAATCTGTATTAACCATAATTTTCGATTCCATCAGGTTCCATCTTTGCCGCCGAATAGTCGTAAAAAGTTACATTCCATTTTCTGTCCTTTCGCTTACTGTCCACCATAATTATATTATATTCCGTGCGACCAACGAATATCGCATCTCGCATTTCCGCGGGACAAGTGTTTTTGACTTTGTCAAAACCGAGTAGCTGTTCCCTCTCGCCGGTTTGCGGATCGATGCTCAACCACGTGTCTATCTTGCGGCCGGTATACAGCATGCCGTCGCTGCTTCTGCAAGGGCTGCTTGCCACCAGCTGGGGTATGGTGAACGGCAGTTTCTTAAGAGCCTCGCTTTCCGCACCAAACGAGTACAGAGAACCATCTTTCGGATCGGGCAAAAACATTGGCCTACAAACGACGAACGATCGACAGTAATTGCCTCGTTCGAATAAGAGACGTGGCAAGCGCATAAAAGACTAGACCGACTTACATGGACGACCTGGTAAGATCGATCGGCACCTTTACGACTGGTTCTGTAATGTCAAAGCTACGAGTTAAATACCGTCCCATACGTACACGTCACACGTACACTTACCATCGTATTGTCTCCATCGTACATCTCCCGATCGTTGTCCGATTCCTATCAACGCTCCACCAAGAGTGGAAAATATCAAAAGCGGATCGTCCTGCTCCGGTACCAGACCAGTATCGTGTCTCTAATGACATCGTAATAATCATCGTATCTGCGTTGTGCTCGGTATTCCAAAAGAAATTACTTAAACACGCGCGTGTCTCGACTGTGGTCTCGTTATAACCGTGCTCTACAAATACAACGAAAGATTCCGCCGCGCACGATAAAACGCTCGGATCGTCGATTAGCGCAAAAGACTTTGTTCCCTTTATCACGTTCGAGAGCCTACACCCAGATCTCTTAAGCCAGCGCTTGCCCGAAAAGCAATATGTCAGAAACAAAAGTAACGAGGAATAAAGAGGTAGGATTACATAAGAACAGCATACCTGCTGTAGCCGTTGGCCCACAGTACGCGACAACATCGTTAGGGCGACGAGGTAAAAAACCGTTCCCATTGTAAAAAAAAAGTTGTACAGCATCGGGCCGTGTCTGGTCCAGGAATCGATACGAACGGCGATACGAACAAAGGTTATGTACGTCTCTTTCACCGAGCAGATCTCGATAAGTTTTAAGTTCCATGCGAAGTGGATCAGTGCAGAATTAAAGATACGCGTCAACGGACGTTTGGCAGAAATGATGCGTGCACGGCAACATTAGCCACTGTCGCGTGAGTGGATAAATGCGATTCTCTCATCCTCGCTCCCCTTGCGACGCGTAAAACGTATCGGAGGACGTCGTGATTCCTCGTCGGAGAGGAGAAAGATCGAACGTCCTAGAAGAATACATAATTGAGTATCATCCGTGCGGGCGTTACCTCGCTTACCATTTAATCGCAAGACTCATTAACGGCCTCACCGGCGCAGCGCGCCAGGTCCATCCGATTGTTTTCCTTTTACGAGCAAGACAACTCTTTGATCGCATTCACGGTGCTGCGAGCTCCAGGACGTCGTACCATCGTGTACGCGTTTATCTACTATCGCCCCTTAATGTTTTGACACGATGCATCTTATGACATGTTGGTACTATTTACGTGCACGGCGTGATGCGTAACTTTGCTACAGCACGTAATATACGGACACGTGGCTCTGCCGTGCGGCCGCAGCCAGCGCGAGAGTGGCTAGTTCCTTGGGTGGAATACGCGCGAGCGTGAAAAGGAACTGTGCCCGATTCCGGTTTAACATTATCGGTGTGCCAAATGCTCCAGTCAACCTTTCCTTGCGTCCCACGAGCTTCGTCGTTTCGGCAGCCCCCGCAATATGAATAAGAGTCGTAGGCATATCATTCGAGAGTTTTACGTATGGGAGAAGAAATCCCAGAAAGATGCGCGAAGTAAGGTCCTTGGATGAGAGTAACCTCCTCTCCACACATTTCCAATAATTTCAAATGTATGGCCGAACGATGAGCGTGCACATTTGTCATACGACATTGAAAACGTGCATTTCCGCGAATATAACGGCCACCCGCCACAAGTTGCGCTCGCGTTCTTTCCTTACACCGCCAAGTTCATGAAAATCCGCTTGTACACAAGCGCACATCGTTTCGGGTTATTGCGATTAAGAACGCAGTAAGGATATTCTCGTACGTCCGCCTTCTTGAAGGGGATGGAAGATCGAAAGGATAAACGGTCGTGACTTTGGAAAGATGCGCATAACGTCTAGGGCAAGAAATAAAGTATATCGCGGTACCAGGATTACACGCATTTTTACGAAAGGACGCGCTTATCGACCATCGCCGGAACACTCGATAATTCACTTTACTTGACGATCCGGTTAAACACGAGCTAAGACGAACGATCGTCGAGATCCCCAAGAGTCGCCCCGTCGACCATACACGCGATACTCGAAAATGAATCGCATTGGGACGAATATTGTTTACGTCAACAATTTACGGGACGATCAGACAGTACCTCAGCATCTTTGGACTACCGACTCCTACGCCTCCATATGGTAAATCTTTATGCTTATTGTCGCGGAATCCAAGTATCGCGGTACCAGGAATTATCCGGAAATCAAAGTAGCATTTGCTCCTGGAATTACGATGAGCGCGAAGCATAACCCCGGCAAGATCACACTTGGTATGATGAAAGGTAAGGGAACATTTTAATCGGTTTGTCGGCCAGTCGCAACCACCGATATTTTTACTACAAAATATCTTTTTTACGCGAAACTTTTTTCTCCAAGAAATACGCTTTAATCACTTCTTTACTCTAATTATAAGAATCCGAATTCTGATATCGCTCGTTATCGCATAAAGGTAAACCAATCACGACGTCTGTACCCATAATCCATTACCATGCCAACGACGAGGAAATAGAGGAGTTGTACCTAAGCACTGACGACGAAGAACGCCTTACGTCGGAGTCGGAGAAACTCGTGGCAAAAGCGCCACCGAGTCCATCAAAGAGCTCCGCGCGTAAGCCAGAGGACGAAGACGCGACTGGCTCGGCGGATAAACAATCCGTTAACCTCGATAGCAATTTATCGGAGGGCACACCACCGCCTTCGGATCCGTGGAAGGTATTTTCCGATATAAAAGGTAAAATCACAAAAACCTTTGAGGAAAAGTTATCGGAGATAAAGAGCGACAAGCGGAAGAAGAGGCGTTTGAATAAAGAGAATTCGAGCTTGAGCGATTCGGAAGATCTGGAGGATGCCACCCCTACCGACGATACGTGGTCGGACAAACAACCGAAAGAACCGGGGACGAGCATCGCACGTCGCAGGGGCAATCCTGCGAGGTACATGAGTTTCTCTCAGGTAAGGACAGGATGGAAGGACAAAAACTCGCAGGAGGAGTGCGTTGAGAGCGGTATCGAAGCCGCTGAGTTTTCGGAGGATATCACCGAAGCCTCCGAGTTGGGATCGGAGAGTAACGCGCAAGTTGCGTTAATCCCGCAACGTGGCACAGGCGCATTGGGCACCGACGGCGGGTTGCGCGCTTTGAAAATACGCGACGGAAAGTTGTCGAGAGATATGAGATTGAAAGCTCTCTTCCTATACCTTAAGCAGGAGCTAATGGAGCAGTTGACATATCGATTGCTTTTATTCTGCCTAACGGCCCTTTGCCTGTACTACCTTGTTCCGTTACCCGATCATTTGCTCGGACTCGTATTAGGCGTTGTCGGTACTATCGGTGTACACAGCGCGATAGCGAAGACGAAAGAAATTTTGACTTCAGTGCCGGAGGAAGCGATTACCCCGAAAGAGGCGATACCAGTATTGGAGGTGCCAGCCGCGGAGGAACACGCCGTGGTGGAACGATACGAGGGCTGGTTGAATCAGTTACCGTACGCGTACGACCCGGATAATTATCACGTAGCGCGCACAGTGTCCGTTTTTATTAGACTAGAGGGCAGCGTTATGCGAGTCATGGAAACGAGGATAAAAGTACCCAAACGGGCAATTTGGGACGAACCGAAGCACAAGTTGAAGTTTACCAGAAGGAAAATTTATGATTTGGCAGAAGGAAAGGTGGATTTGCTGCCAGAGGGTCTTATACGGAGGCGGTAACGAACATTTAAATCTCGGTGCTGCAATCTTTCGCGCGTATACCGTTAATCGTTTCTTTTTGCGTAGGCGATGGAGTAAAAAATATCCGATCAGAGTAACGTTGAGGAAAGGAGCTCTGATCGGAGATACAATTTTGAAAGAACCGTCGGATAATGGATACTTTCCGTCGGAGAACGAGGCGGACGATAACTCGGAACGGGGGCGATCGAGTAAGAAGCACGAACGCACCACGGAAGAGGATACGGAGAGCGGCGGTGGGGAAGACGCGGATAAAGCTGACGAGGAGGAGCTGGAGAAAGTCGCAAAACGGGAGGAGGATGTCGGAGAACAGAAGGGAGGAAGGCCGGAGGAGGCGAAGGACGAGGAGGAGGAGGAAGACGAGGAGGAGGAGGAGGAGGAGGAGGAGGTGGAAGCGGAGGAGGGGGGGCGGCAGCAGCGGACCGATGCGGAGAAGGAGGTCGTGGGCGAGAGCAGGGAGCAGGAAGAAGAGGAGCGAGTGGCCCAGAGGACGCGGAATCCGAGGAAAAGGTCCGAGGAGCCTCAAGGGGACGACGAGGAAGGTGCCGTGCAGGAACTATTCTTCTTCGCGAGGGCCGATCGCCAGAAGGAAGATTGGTAATGTACACTCTTGATCGGTACAAACGGATCGCGGGAAATTGGATATGATGGGGAATTTCATCGGCCGATCCCCATCCAACATGCTACAGGTACAGACGCTTCGTTTCCGCCACATCTCTCGAGGGCAAGTCGCAGCCGCCGCACGATGGATGCACCACTCCCAGCTCATCGTCCGCGTCGGCGCAGCAAAATATCACGGATTCGAAACTTTCGATGCCGCATACCAGCGCGTCAGAAGCCGGATCCGAACTGGGCTACAACGCTTACATGACAAAGTTTCTCGACGTGAGTAAGGGATGCGCTCAGCGAAAGCACGCAATAACGTGATTATCGTTGTGCTTTAGGTATACTCGTCGATAGCTCCCGAGTACGAGGATGCCGCATCGCCGGACTGCGTAAACTGGTTCAATTGTCTAACAGCCCGCGTCCTGTTCGACATGCACAAGTGCCCGGAGACCATAAGCCTTTTACAGGACAAGATACAGCGCAAGCTTTCGAACATAAAACTACCCTATTTCATGGAGGGTTTGTCGGTCTCGGAGGTTGCGATAGGTCAGGGTGCACCGGTGATACACAAGGTTGCAAAGCCGGTGATGAACGAGCGAGGTCTGTGGTTAGATCTCGGTGTATCCTACAAGGGGTGCCTAACGATGACCGTCGAAACGAAACTGAATCTAATGAAGTTGACGAGGACCGGTTCTTTATCCGGCAACACCAACGCCGACGTTCCCAATGCGGAAAAATCTAACAAGTCTCCCATGTTCGACAGCGACGTCGAAGACACTCCCGAAACGTCGACGGAGGAAGAGGACGCGTCAAACGTCTCCGTCTACAATGCGAAAGAGTTGGGGTAAGCCGGGTAAAACAAAGTGGACCGTATATGCACAACGACGTGGCATCGGTGAAGTAAAATACGATGTTTTCTTCATAGGGCGGCTCCATCCTCCGGAAAGAAGTTTCTCAGCATGGTGGATAAAATAACGGCGAACAAGTACTTTCAACACGTGGGTACTTTTTGCTTTCTTCTCCGGTACGATAAGCACGCGCAAACGGTTCGTCGGAAAGCCGATATCACGTAACGTACGACTGCAAACTATACGCGGTAGCCGGGGCGAGGGCGGGGGAGGGGGCTTTCTCGAGCACTCGGTCCGGCGATGTCCGTGCAACGGTGAGAGAAAGCGAGCCTTACATTCCGTCTTCTCCCTATCGACAGGCCACGGAATTGTCCTACGTCCGAAGAGCGATGGCGGGTGTTTCCAACACCGAAATTCGTCTGATGGTCACCGTCTCGGGCATAGAAGGCTGTCTCGCGGTGAACATTCCCCCACCGCCGTCCGATCGTCTCTGGTATGGTTTTCAACCCGTGCCGAAAGTATCGCTGACCGTGAAGCCCGCTGTCGGAGAAAGAACCGTGAACATCGTTTACGTGACCAAGTGGATAGAGGCAAAGCTCCTCAGGGAATTCGAGAAAGTGGTCGTTTTGCCGAACATGGACGATCTCATTCTACCGTTATGCCCGAACTACCCTTACGAGGCATCCTAATGCGCACCCGGGATAGCGCAGTGTATTAACGTCGCTTCGCAAAGGCCGCGCTCCTCCCCCTTTATTTTCTTTCACAGATTCCGATATCGGTCTCTCAGACCCCGCTTGCTCTCTCTCTCTTCAGCTTTCTGGGATCCTTTCGCATCGATGCGTGTGCCCACGACCTCGAAGGCGCAATGTCGAGTGCACGGGCGTATATGCACATTCCAGCTTCGTATGTTGAGAACGGTGTCGCGGAGGTGTGACAGGGTAAGTTTGGACCGGTGGGTGGGGCAGCAGTTTTACCCGTCGCGTCATAAGTGCCGGCCGTGAAAAAACGTCCGGAAGTGGAGGAAGCTCGAACAATGGTCTCGCGTCGCAGAATCGGACGTGTCCACGCGTTGCTCATTATCCACGCTCCTTCGGTGGCGGCGGTACTCGATGCTCGACACAGGCGCGATGTACATTCGAATGCATCCCGTTGGTCGCCCGTTCTCGATCTCGCTACAATGCCGGTGTTTTACAGTCGGAGGCACACGGGGCTATATCGTCGCACCGTTCCAAACGAGCCAATCCTCGTCTCGGTTTCATTCGACGAGGATCGATATCCTACGAAAAAGTTGAATATATCGCGGAGCCGACCAACGGTTAATTCCACCGTAAAATCTATCGGCCATTCTGCCAAGTCTGAAATAATCGCGATGCGGAGATGGAAAAAGATTCGTCGTCTTTCTTCGTTTGTCGCCGGCACGCACGAAGAGATGGGTTTTGGCTTTTGCGAAGTACATTCGATTCGACGAGACAGTGGCGTCGCTCGCGTGGTTTGGGTCATGGAGATAAAGTTTAATTTATGCACCGACGCGGAGAAGTGTTACGGTTCGCTTCGCGAAAACTGCCAATGCCAAAGAGACCCGAGTGGTCGTCCGATAGAACGCGGAGCAGCATAGTCGTTACCACCGATTTTTGGTAGATACTGGTGGGATGATTTTTCTATTTTTGTACGTGGAAAGTTTATAAGGCAATCCCATTGCCGGTAAAGAAGGATCCCCCCAAAGGGACCGTAAGCAGCGCAACGGATAGACGATCGATGACGGTTCTCCGCGGGGGCAGACGGTTGTCACGCGGCGTAAGGCTCGAATGGACATTCCATACAGTTTTGCATATGTGCACATTTGTCCGACCGTCGCGTATTTACCGTACAACAATGGAGCGATGTTTAGGCGATGATGCAAGGACATAAATTACCGAATATCGCGCGCACGCGCACTTGGCAAGGTGTACGAGCGCGTTTGCCAAGGAAAATAAATTATTATATATTATTACAATACCCGACGTACTTATTCGTTGCAACGGAGCAGCGAAAGGGGGAGGTTGCGTGCTCACAAAGGCGGTTCAGCAGGGGGATTGAGGGGATAGCTGCGCATATGTGCACGAGTCTGTATATAAGTATATATCAAGGTGTCTGCGTAAACACGCGCGCGCGCGCGCGCACACACACACACATATATACACATATATTCGTTAGTCTAACATCTGTACAAAAGGATATCACAGTCTGGAGATCAATACCTTGCACGCAAAGTGCGAGTTATTTACACGTAAAACATTATACTACGTAGACGCCCTTACTCCGGTTCTTCGTATGTCGTCGTGAAACGGTACGACGTCGTCGAACGAATGGTGGCAGGTTGAAAAAAACTTTGCCGTCACCATTGCCGCTCCTCGATAACGATGCACAGATATCGCACAGCAGCAAAACATCCAGAACGACTTTAGCGGCTTTAGCGGTGAGAGGAGAAAAGGGGAGGGAGGATCCAGCAGCCGAACGGCGAAGGACACAGTCTGTGGATGGAGCGTTAACTTTTTAGAACGCACGGCGCACTTTCCAATTTGCGGACAGCCACCGCCCACGTTTCCAGTCTTGGCGCGCAAACCAGGACGAGGTCACCGAGTCTGCGTTTCGCCATGATGACAAATTCGCCCTGGCCATGTCGCGCGTCGCAGGACGTTGGTACTCGAACGCGAACGGTGCCTTGGGCGTTGGCCGTCGTATCGTCGAACCCTGCGTCGTTGCCCTGCCGTGCAAAAAAGGAGCGTTATTTTCAATATTCGGGGGAGGGGGGGGGGGGGTGCGAGAAGGAGAGCGGAGGTAAGTAAAAATCACGAAGTGGACGGTGGCGACAAACGGACGCGAGCGCGAGGTGAAAGGAAAACACAGGCCGTTGCCGTACATTTGCGTTCGCATTGCGAGAAACTGTACACCGTCACATGGCAGTATCGATAGTGGAAAAGGTCGTTCCATCGGCCGGATGGAAAGGTTCGCGCGGATTCATTTTTTGGAGAAGCGCCGAGAAGGCTGCCGGGAGGGCCGGCCGTCTACGCAGATATACCTCAGCTTCCTCGACTCGACGCAAGGTCTTGGTTACTCGAACGATCAACTCGGCAGTTTCCAAACGCGGCCGCCTCTGCACGGCGCCGATGGTTCCTCTGGCGACCATGTCGCTGCGACAATAGGCTTCGGCGAGCTCTTCCAGGGAGCAGGGTCTACATTCGGTCTCTTGGTCGAATTCACGGCTTCTTTCTCGAACTACGAGGGCCTCCAGGTCGTATCGCACTTTTGCTTTGACTCGCGCGGAAGACGGCTCCCCCTCCTCCGCTTCCACGTAGAGCGCCGTGGGTCTCTTGGTGGCCCGAAAGCACCGATGGGAAGCCGGGTGT
The DNA here is from genome assembly GCA_038496175.1 of Ampulex compressa. NCBI lineage: Eukaryota > Metazoa > Arthropoda > Insecta > Hymenoptera > Ampulicidae > Ampulex > Ampulex compressa. Next base: position 3,122 of record JBCFXI010000199.1, on the reverse strand, counting down.
TTGCCGTCCCTGGGAGAATACACGCTGGCAAGCTTTTCGTTGGTCTCCAGATAGACTCTGACCGGTCCGGAGACTTTCATACAAGCACGGAAGGTAGGCGCCGCGGGGAGAATGGCGTTATCGGATTCGGAGGAATGCTCGGCCAGCGGCAGACCGGGAACGGCTGCAGTGGTAGCGGTAAAGAAGGAGCGAGATCCTTGAGAGGAACGAATCGGTGGCGAGAGCACCACTCGTAAGGCTCCGCGCGGGTATCTCCAAGACACGGTACCTCTCGAACACCGAAGATAAACTGGTCGTACGCCCCGTCCGCCACCTCCGCTGTAACAGCAATGGGAAGCGAGGATGTAGCGTACACGATGGATCGCGCTTCGATCGAGGCGGAAAAGAGGGCCAGAATAAAAGTCGGGCAGAGTGCAGCAGTATATCAGGCTGGGTCGAGGAAGGATCTCAACGCCCACGGTGCTTCGCTCGATTCGCGTCCGGTCTCGCATCGCATCGACGTTGGCGAGTTGTCGCGGGGCGGCGAAAGGACGGTGACTCTTTTCCGACCGTCGCGCGATTTTTTCGTCGCGTCCAAGAGCCAGCACGAGCCGTTTTAAAAACGCCCACATTCGCCCGAGAAAGGGGACGAGCGAATCAAATACGGCGCGGCGCGCTCGATACGTAAGATCGTAGGCTCGGTATAAGAAACATTACGGTCGTCCTTCCCTCCAAGGCGTAACGTCGGAGAACCGGTTTCCGTAAGTCGCACGACGAGTTTCGCGCTTAACAGAGGCTGCCCGCGGGTACGTTTTCGACTATCTACTCTTTCGACCGCAGCCAGACACAAGTGTAGGACGCGTAACCGCCGCGCGCACCTCGTCGGCGAAGGCCCAGGAATCGGGGGCCGGAACGCTTCCGTGGCCCGATCATGGGCGATTCTTTTCGGTGGAAGGAGAGCGGCCAAAGTAGATGCATCTTCTTTCAGAGAAGGGAGGTTTTCTCGATGCAGGAGAGTGGGAGGGCAGGTAAGCGCGAGCGGGGGAGTGGCGAAAGCATCTGGATCGGTCATCGGCTTTCGTCCTCCGGCCAGAAATATTCCATTGCCATCGGCCGCGTACTCCGGGAGGTTCGCTGTCCGACCGTCCCTTCCGAGGTGTGCGATGCACGCGGTGGGCCAGGATTCGGGCGGTTAGAGGAAGGGTCATAAAAGGAGAGGGCGATGGTCGCGACGGTCGGAATATCGCGCAGCAAAGTATAGATGGCACAGGAAGGAACGTGGAGGACAGGGTTGGCAGAGCTCGGTATCAGCGCGAAAGGAATGTTAAAAATTGGCCTGTCGGGCGAAGTACTAACCTTCCGCTCCAGTCACACCGATCGGCCGCAGGTTGAAGAACGTTACGGTCGCGGGCAGAGGCGAGGGAAGTTAGGCAGAAGGATATCACCAGAAGGGAGGGCACCGCAAGACGACGAAACGTTCGGTGTAACATTGTCGGAAAACTCGAGCGGCGCAGCTCTGCAAAAGGGTCGTCCGTTCGGCGGGATAGCGTTCGGTGCTCCTGACGAAGCTCGTAGAACGGGCGGACATTTAGAGGTGCGTGGGCGAATTAGGCAGGAGGAAGCGGCTCGCCACGCAAAGTCCCAGACGTCAGGGAGAGTCAGGGGCCAGTTCCTCGAAGGGCCGAAGAAACGAAAGAGCGGACGACGTTACGCGGTCGATCGGCTGGTCGGACGTTTCCGAAGGTACACCGCGCACGTTCGCGGAGACGCGTAGGTACACGAAACGTAGAGTGGCGGACCAAGTCGTTTCCCTGAGTGAAGCGAAGGGTGATCCTTCATTCAGGGGCGACAAAGTCGCTGGTGCACGAAGGAAAATGGTCGTTTCGGAGATGGGAACGATTTAAGGGCGATGAAATCCGCTCGAGTCGAATGGGCGTGATCGGCGCGAGGAGAGAGACATTGCAGCGCGCGTTCCACTCCTGAGCGAGGCGGAGAAGGGACTGCTGGCGAAAATGGCAGCACACCATAGGGAGCGTCGCCTGGTCGCTCGCTCGCTCGCTCGTTCGCTCGGTCGCTCGGTCGCTCGGTCGGTCGGTCGGTCGGTCGGCCGGTCTGTCGGTCGATCGATGGATCGATTGGCCGTGCGCCGTGCGGATTGGATCGCTCTAACATTTCATTTGCCTTTGGACGGTGGACGACGGCGGGTAGGCGTGGAGGTGAAGAGATGTCGGAAGTGCAGCGACAGTGCGATAAAATCGGGCATGCGCGCTCAATAGAGCAAACGGATCAACGAGCTTCTCGATCGGTTTTTGCTGAACACGACGCACGATGTTGAGGCACTCCGATATAACATTCATCGGGACGGAGAGCGCAAACTCGCAAGGGAAGTCGGAGATTCCACGAGAATAGTAGACCGGACAGACGGATTTGTAAGAAACTGGGAAAGGGGTACGCGCGATATAAAAATGAAAATCCGCAAGAGGGCAGTACGTGCCGTGCAGGACACCACGAGGCGCGGCTAGTATCCGTTGAGCGTATTAAAAACCCCTTTGCCGGTAGGAAATAACGGTTTTCTCGCGAAACACTTTGCCCAAATCGGAAACGGCGCGATTCAACGAAAAGGAAACGTAATACACGTCGATTCGTTATTCGTGCGGCCGATGACTATATCGATGGACGTATCAAAGAGGCGGACAAAATTGGACTTATCGATAATGAAGGAATAATTATGGCCGATCGCGCCCCAACGAGTACCGAGAGGCAGAGCAGCAATGGCGACCGGCGATGGAACGCAGCTCCGGCGTAGCGGGCCCACCGAGAGCATCACGGCTCCATCTAGCGGCGCAACGAGGAGCTACGCAACTCGCGCCAGAGAGACGACGACACGGCGGGCAAAGAGGGAGGAGAGAATCGTTGGAAGTACGCGGTCATCTCGATCGTCCACAGATGTCTCCGACGATGCAAGGCATCGATACTCGCGAGTGAACGACGTTTTACAACCAAACAACAACTCAAACCCACGAGCTATATCGCGTGCGAGACAAGCGCCGAATAGAAGGGCCGGTTTACGACGAAATACCGTCCGATGTACTCTTGAAAATAAAGAAGTTGCGAAACATATCTCTCTCGTGTTTTCATTCCAA
>JBCFXI010000198.1:0-244472 GCA_038496175.1 Ampulex compressa | reverse complement strand
TAACTCTTTTATTCTACATTTTCTTTCTTTATTCTTCAAAGAAAATTTGGTAGCTTTTTAATGGTGAGTTCTAATGTGTCCTTACTTTGTGACGCGATGATTTTTTTAGAATTACTTTGATGGACAAAGATTTGTACAGTGCATTGAACTGAGCTTGAAAACTGAACAGAACTGAACTTGAAAACTTTTAGTTGCAGGCTTCCAGGCAAATTGTAAGATCTTTATAAATGGATCTTGTCAAGCATTCATTGTTCTTCAGGGTACAGATATCCCTTTCTACGTTTCTATCATATTTCGTTTCGAAACTCGATTATTTCTGTTAAATAGGCAACTTCTAAAGTCTTCCTCTTGTGTGAAACTATGTGTTGATCTTCTTGATATTTCGAAGGATGATTGTTCGAGGAGTACTTCGATTTAAAGATTTTCCAGTTTTAAGCCTCTAGAAAAATTCTAGGGTCTCTACAAATGAACCGTACCGAACAATTCTTCTTTAGGGTGCAGGTCGTAATGATGTTAGTATTCCGAGGGATTTGACCAGTGGGCGAGATCTGATATAACTCGATTATTCTTAAGCGAGCTGATGCCCTTTTCGGTACAAAGGGCCACGAAGTGCTACAAAGCGGAGCCAGCCGGGGGCCAGAATGTGCATCGGCAAGTTCCTCAGCTAAATTAGAATTTCAATTTGGCAGAATCGCCAGGCAGGAGAGAGAAAGATATTCATCCTTTCATGAAATAGCCCTGCATTATTTAAATAATCACTTCAACGATGTGATCCATCAAATTAAAAACTATTTCAGAAAAATAATAAGGTAAATGTGCATTCAATATTAATTCGTACATATGTAGCCTTATAGAGGATCCGATACTAAAGTAAGAAAACTTTAGAACTACTTTATTTAAACAAGTTTTTATTTCAATAGGAATGTTTCTACAGTTTCCTGTGAAGTAAGATAAGCCATTCTATTTTTCAACAATAATGTTCGACAGTTACACTGTAATTTCAGTTTTATATGGTACAATTTTCTCAAATTTTCTAACCCATAAGTCAATTGCATGAACAGATAATTGTACAACTTTTGTACACTTTTCGTCGAGTCATCACTTTTATAAAATAAATGAATTGCTGCTAAACATTGTTCCAAGTTTACTAAACTATGAATTGTAGATAACTTCAAAACGTGAAACGGCAATAAATAAAATAATCTCAAACATCTTCTTACCACAATCATTTTAGTGCTACGCACCATTTTTCCTCCGTATTTATAATTTTACTTCTACAATAACACGTTAAAGGAACAAAAAAATGTATAATTGTAAGATATTTCAGTGCAATCTTGCCAATGTCGAATTATCGAAGTTTGAATTATATATCTGATCATTTTTACATAACAAATACATAAATAACACCTTTTCTATTTATATTTTAATTATTCAATATTTAGTCGGCACAAAATATACGAATAAAGATTATTTAATTCTTGAACAAATTATTTTGTACAATTATTTCTAAAGCATGTTCTTTCCGCCTGGGAATATGGTCGTAGTAGATCGCGGGAGGATGTGGCGTACAATTTGATATACATATTATATTTTTTTCTATGCCTATTTACCGCTGTACCAAGATCTACATATTGAAAATGAGAGATGAAAGCGTGTTTTGTAAACTATTATGTAGGTAAATTGCAGATTTTGTTCGTCATTGTAATTGTAGAGTTACGCACCGTATTTTTCTTCTAAAAAAATCATTCAAAACTATAAACTTATTGTTATTTGTATATATGGAAGATTGGCTATATCGGATCGATTCCTCTTTCAGTGTTTTTCTTGGTTACAATTATTTAAAAATGGATTTTATTGTACAATATATTTAATTTTTATTCTTTAAGTTATTACAACCAAGAACATATAACAAACTTCCATCCCCGTAAACGGGATAAGGACACATATCTGACTAAGAATCGGGGTTTACCAGCTGCTTAACTGCCGAAGGTAAATAATTTCGGACTCATAGTTAAAATAAAATAAGGACTCCCACAATCTCTGGACGGCTAGCTCAACAACTAAAATCTTCAAAATCACTGCTCTCAACAAATAACATTTTTAAGCAACAAACGATAAGGAATGTTCAAGAACGCACCCGTTATCCACCCGTCGCGTACGTGATGAATTTAGACCGCGCGAGAGTGCCACCGATTTTTACTACTAGAGGGGACAGGACAAGGGCAGTTTTCTTACTATAATTCTGCAGATGTTCGAACAGGGCCAAGACACTCTGATTTTATAACTTTGTGACGCGATCACTTTGCTACCTTATTCTTCGATTTCCCGGTCTCTCTCGATTATTTGACAGAGTCACACGAGTGGTAAATTTATGCAGAGTATCTTTATGTTGCATCTCATATTTTTATATGTGGTCGATAGAATTACAGATTTAACTAATCGTCTTTTACTGCGAAATGCTACCTATTCATTCAAATGCTCTTTCTTTAAAAAATTCCATCAACTCATTAATCCGATTATCCTCGTCCCAGAGGAGTATCGCATAGATACGTTTGTCCCGAAATTTGTTCTCTTCAGTAATAGGTCATGATACATTCAGTGATAGCGGAATTGTAATAAAAATTGATAACGATGCTAGTTCGTAACAAATAACAAGCAATAAGGCATAATGTTTCCAACTATCTTTTTGCTCGACGTATATATGTATATAGAAATGATATGAGCTTGTTATATTAACAAGCTGCTCGCTAAGATCATTTCTGTATATAAATGAGGACATTTTTTTACCTGGATACACGTATAACCCAATATAGGTTACTCTCCACTGTTGAAACACGTATTCAACCACGATGTTTTGTCGGATGTACATCAAATTTTTCTTTTATTTTACTTGATTGTATTATTTTTGTTCCATGTGTTCTTATGATGAATGCACAACTAGAGTTTATAATGTCAACAATGATATGTTACAGAATTATGGAGCATGGTGAAGAACTATTTTCAATCCCGCCCATCACCTCTGTTTTTTCTATGTAATATGGATACCGTAGTTCTGGTGGTTTGAAACCCACCTTAAACAGTAGGTCCTAGGCCAAATGACCTTAGCAGTCGGTGCCGAAAAATGAATTTAAAAAAAAGAACTATTTTCTTGTTCTTTTTCCGTTTTGTGGCCCAATTTCCTTTAAGTTTGAATCAAACGAATATAACTATTACATTCTATTTTTATGAATACATATATTTTTTTGTTATTCTTGTAAATAGCTTATGAAGTCATAGATTTTTTTTATTCAATTTATTATGTGAGTGTTCAAATAAATGATTGTCTTAAATTTCGATTCTTAGGTTCTTCATTACGTTTCTCTAACAAAGCATATTACATTAGTCATTAAAATTATTAGATTACCGAATAACATCCCAGGAGAATATGTTCTCGTGTATTCGAGGTTTTACGATCGATATCCGAATGAATTGGGAAGACATATTGCGAGAAACGGCCGCAAAATCTGAAAAAAATAAAAAATTTGAAGTAGTTGTATCGCTTCTCTTGCGTATTGAAAGAAATGCTTTTATTCTTCGGGTTGGAAGGATTCAACATAGAAAATACGTAACGTTTCGACCTTCAATGTGAGGTCCTTATCAATCATAGAAAATGCTACCACATAATTTGTTCCAAAAATATTAAAGACGAATACATTGAAGTATAACGGTTTTAATTGCAATGCTCTGGCGGTCTGTGTTTGTATCTTTTACGCCTTAATCTTTCGGTATAACAATTGTGTTGCGAAAAAAAAATTGTGCTTTGTCCTGGCAGCCATGCAGGGGATTATCGGAGTGGAACCGTTTCTTAGCCATAGTACGGAATAATTATTTTCGTTTATTATGTTATGTATTATTTTTCGTTTGCAACACAAGCATGGTATCGCAGGATTAAAGTGTAGGACGTACACAGCCATACCTTTGCTCCGACCATGTTGCGCATGTAACTCCGTCCACAGGACCGCCAGGACATAACAACTAATACCGTTGTATTTTAACGTATTCGTCTTTAATATTTTTGGAACAAATTATGTGGCTGCGTTTTTTATGTTTGATAAGGAGCTCGTATTAAAGGGCAAAATGTTACGTCTAGATGTAGAGTGCTCCCAATTCGAGGAATAAAAGCATAACTTAGAAAAATCATGTGGGTGGACCATTTAAAAGTTTGTTTTTAAAAACGCTATAAAATGAGTCTACATCAATATTTCAAACAAAATTTTTTTTTATTATGAAGGTTGGAGTATCCGTGCCGCGCAATATCCGACTGATCAGCAGTTCAAATTTCAAACAAATCGATCACACCAGTGTTGCCATATCCAATAATTTTAAATCAAACCAGTAGATGGCCTATTCCAGATTTAGAGGCGCTTTTCTCATAGGATTTATCATAAAAATGGTCAGATACATTTAACACAGTTGCGTCGGACGACGCCTAATGTCGTCATTTAAGATTTTCACTTTGGTGCGGATGACGATTTAAATCGTCATTTAAGTTATCACTTAACTATTTTTTAAAAATATAATTTTTTCCCCACTTATTGCTAATGTTATTAGATGTTTTCAAGCGTATCATACAAAAAAATATTATCTTTTGTAATTTGTTATTGGAAGATCAGAGATATAATGTATAATTTTTAATCTTAATATTACTATTGCAATAGACATATAACAACTGAAATTTGAAAATTATTGAAAAATATTTTTATAATTGTAATAAATAATAAAAATGTTTAGAAGTATAATTGAAAATCCCCATATTTGTGTATAAACAAGTCCTATGCTCCTTTCTTTAAAATTTAATACTGAAATATTAATTATATAAAAAGTTATAGTAATTTTTCTAAACCTATACGCGATGGTGACGATTGACAAAAAAAGGTCCCATACCCAGGCTAAGCGCAGCCAACAATGCTCCGTCGTGAATGTGTTAAGAATCTATAACATAATCAAATATCAATATTTAATTTTACTTTAAATTCTTTTCATTTTCTGTAATCTTCAAACAGGAAGAGAAAGATTAATTCTGGTAAATTGACTGTTCGACTGTTTTCTTTTATTTATAATAGAATACGATTTTTAAAAGATGGAACCAATAATTCACGATTCTATTTTTGATATCAGGAACTTAATTACGGACTTGTGGACAAGATTTCTTTTTTCTAAAGCTCTTTAGATACATAAATTCAATGAATACTATAGTCAGGATAGCGGATATCTTTACGAATCATTTTTTTGTTTAGGAAATTTTAGAAATACACTATAATATCTGTAAATCAAATAATTAGTCACGCTTGGTGACCATTCCGTGTTGGTATAACGGGGAATGTAAAAGTTGACACCGTTGCCAAAATAGAACTCAGCAAAGTATATGACACAGGGTTAGACGAAAAGGAAATAACATCAATTCACAACAAAACGTATATAAGTGACATGATAAAAAAAACTGGTAATTTGAGTAGAAGAATACCTATAAACAGCTAAGGGATAAAGAATATGATGTTAATCAAACTCGATTTATCAACAAATTGTAGTGAACAATTAGTTATTACACGCTTGCGAATTGGACACACATCCCTTATGCAGAGTTGTTTATTGGTAAGAAAGACAACATCCGTATGTTCAAAATGCAAGGTTCAACTTACCATAGAACGCATTATAGAATGTTGCAAAAATACACAAAGGGCATAGGAATTTCGAGTGCCTTATGGCCTCGAATGTACGCGCGTGTGTGTGTCCGCTGTATGCACTGCGAGTCGATCAGGACAGTCGGGAACAGACAGTCGATGAACAGAGTCGGGAAAGGATAGTCAGGATAGTCGGATGCGAATAGCTAAGAAGTACGACGTAAAGAAGCTCGTGAAGAAGCGCGACGACTAGACCAATTTTATATCCCATTATATCCGACTAATGTTAATAATGCTTATATATAAGCAATACTACACATTATACAAGCTAATACATTATTTCTATTAATAAACTATATATATTATCAATTATAAATTCAGTATCTACAATATTATTTCACTTACGTGAAAGTAGGCTAAAGACTTAAGCAGTGGACGCTTTTAAATTTATTCAAAATAAAAGAGAGATTTTTTCATTTAAATCAGTCTGTGTATCATGAAAAGTGGAACAGAAAAATGGGCAGGCTACTAAATGTAAAAATTCTATAAATCAAAATTTTTTTTTGTTTAAAATGTTGTCATCTATAACTCAATCCTTAATGTGAGTAACTTGGTTAAAGTATTTCTAGATGAATAATTTTTTCATGTACAATATTCTGCAAATATCGAAAAGTAGAACAGACAAAATAAGGTAGAACACGAACAACCCAAATTTGATGCAGCCAGAATTTCTTCTTCGCTTAGAATCCTGTCTTCCACGACTCGATCTTTAATATCACGATCCCCGTGCACCACATAGTTTGCAATGGTGGTTTCTCATGTGTATCGGATAATTTGCTAGAATTTTCATGTAATTGTATGTATTTATTTAGAATGAAAGTGCGAGAATTGAGAGAGTGTACATCATAAATCCGTCAGATCTACGAATGACAAAAAACATAGACGGCTGAATTAGATTTATTTTTTCATGCTTCGTAGTTTAATAATATAGGTATAAACATTATGATATTTCTCGTATAGTTTCGTACTAGATTGAATTTTAATATCACTTTTTTTTTTATAACTTTAAAATTCTTTATTATTGGTTCGTATTCACAGCATACAAATTTGTATTCCTCATATTGGCTTGTACCTTGAAAAGGGTTATGCACAGTGCTTGGCACATTGCACTATGTGCAATAAATATGAGCTTCTATTTCGAGGCAGCTCAATAAATGCATTTGAGAGATTTTAGGTACTTTTTTCTTAATTAAAAAGAAACACGAATTTTGTAATAAAATTGAAATTATGTAAAAGAGAGTTAAGCAAGAAGAAACAATATACATCTTTAACCTCTCAGCTTCGGTATGCCACAGTAGAGGCTTACGTGGAACCCATTGTTATCTCTGGTGCACCACCATAGCGGTTTCGCGCACATCATTTTGAACAGTACGTCAATATAGTAACATCGTAATGTGGAAATCTGCACCGTATCAGGTTTTAAAATACGTTCTACAAACTTATATTATTAAGTATGAAAGCATACGTGTCCATATTATTTGTATATATTTCTTTTTATCTCATTACGTGAAAATGTATGCAGACATTATAATTCATTTATCTAGTACTCTATTTTCATGTAATTTCATAGTCTAAAGCACTACCAGACGCGGATAGCGGTATTCCATGGTTTACAAACAGTCTGCGTTGAACACTGCCGTACGGAGATATAGCGCGATGAAAAGTCCAGCCACGGTTAAGCGGTTAATATAACTCCGAATGACGAATAAAGACACCTATTGTATATGATTTACATTTTATGGGAGGAATGTCATGAATACCAATGAAATTTATTGCCTCTTGTTGCACCACGGGATGAACAAGCCAATAAGAACTGGGTTATTCTTTGCACTTCACACAACTAATGAGGAATTTCCTGCAATCTGAAATCTACAAAATACGAAATTCGTTTCTGATTTAGAGGTACGAGATAAACAAACCCTACAGTAAGGAATTTGTTCCATCTTAAATGGTACTAGGAATTTCTCGCATTTCGAAACTTACAAAATGAAAAATTTGTTTTTGATTCAGTCCTGCGGGATGAACAAACCATTGAAGGGAAGCGGATGAAGGGGGGAGACAGAGGTGCTCGGTGTCAAACGCCAGGCATATCGAAGCTTCGAATCCGTGGAAAACTGCCAATACCGCGAGTCATCGATCCCCGGTAGGTCGCAGTCGTTCAAAAATTCAATCGACGTCGACTCCCCACTCCTCACCTCTTCTTCTCTCTTTGTCTCTCTCATGTCCTAAAAATATCAACCTTTCGCACTCGCAGTCTTTCTGCCATGGACATGGAGGGAACAAGTACCCTGTCTGTCATCTCCTCATTGGAAAAATTCTTGATAAGAGGTTTCTACAGGTATTCCTCGATTAATCTTTTTGCTCTGAAGAGCGCGCGTGTGCGTACGTGCATGCGCGCGCGTGTGTGTGTTCGAAAAAAACTATATTCGTGTCCAAAGAATGTATGTGCTTAACAAATTTACTCTTATGTAAAATTAACGTATGTTTATATACATGCTCGAAAAATTAGTGCTTATGTATGGGCAACATACAATAATATCGTATACTGTTGAGTATTTGGCAAGGTTAAATATTTCACTTTATTATCATAACATAATTTACTATTGACAAGATAAACTTTATTTTTTCTTAACGGATTACGTTTTTATCATTTTTTTTTTCAATTCACGATTGAAGATAGAAATTGTTGAATAATATATAATTTTAAAGTTATTCCTGTAATGTCATCGTATTTTAGACATTTTATTCGCTAATAAATTAATATACGGATAAATACTTGTTTTATTTATGTTTTTGTAATGTTTTTAAATCGTGCGTTAAAATATTTGATATTTGCTTGGATTTTTGCGGCTTTCCTATCGGGAAATGATAAAACGTAAGACATAAGTTGTGTTCTTTAAAAACTATCGAATTACCGTAGTAAATTTAATTTTAGAGTCTAGAGAAGGGAAAACGCAATCTTGTATCGTAAGCACTCTCTACGTTAATGTCAAATCGTCGATGACTATCCTTCGTCAATGACTCACATTTTATTACAAGTGTACCAGAGCAAAAGAGTAAGAAAGCAGTACGACATAAGAACCGATTTGAAGACAATTAGAAAGGTATGTATATATACCCATGACTTTTTGATACGATTTAATTTTATACGGCTTCTTAAGCGTTTTATTCACTTTTATATGATTTTTGAAAGTACTTTTATAAAAGATTTTAAAAGGATTCAACTCTTTGAAGCATTTTGTAGGTAATATATTCATTTACAATTGTATAAAAATATGAAATTGAGTTGTAATTTATAATATGGTTTTAGTTGGTGAAATATCATACAAAGCTTAAACATACATATACACGGCCGCTGGTTTAACTGTGTTTATGATATTCAGCCGCTGGTAAATTATACTGTCCATTCACACAACAAATCCTTTTAATATTTTGAATTAAGACCCGCCGACTCGCTGTCAGATGTACGTATCTCTCCTGTGACAAGGCTGATCGGATTATTGAGTTGATAGAATTTTTTAAAGAAAGTATGTTTGAATATTTTACTTGTGTTTCAATAATTTCCTTACTTGGAATTTTCTGCCACATAGTCTCTTACGCATTTCTTTACGACTTATCAGATTAAACTGCGACATTCTCGACTTCTCCAGTACGCTGGCATATCGCTGTATTCCATATATTTTGAGATACCCAATATTGTTCAAACGCGTGTTCAAGTTTATTTTCTCAAATATGCTGGCAGATCACCGCACCCCTAGATTAATATTTCTAACCGCAGATGAAAATACTAAATGAGGTAAAAAGATACTCCATATAAATTTAGCACTCGTACGACTATGTCTAGTAATCGAGACAAGGCGGAAAATCAAAGAGTCGAGCGACAAAGCCATCGCGTGGCAAAATTATAAAATCAGAGTGCTCTGTGTCAAAAATACTGGTATATACACCCAGGCAATTCTACAATATTTTTGGGTTACCTCATCTTAAGGAAAAATGCAACATTTGTTAACTTTTTTTCGTGCCTTTATCGTTTGTTGCTTAAATCTTATTTATTAAGAGCGATGGGTTGATAATTTTATTTATTAGACCAGCTATTCAGACACGGCAAGTGTTATTCCTCTTTTAAATATGGGTCTGAGATTATTTACGTTCGGTGGTTCAACCCTGTAAACTGGTAAACCCTGATTTTTGGTTAGTGTGCGATGGTCTTTCAGTTTCTCCTTATTTCGTTTGCGTGGAATCCGATGTTCGTCACATACCATATTAACCAAAATTGGTGAAAATGGTGATCGCTTTAAGTGAGCTGATCTCACAATTGATCTCAGTTTTGATAATGTCCTTGATACATCGCATTCCAAATTTTAATATTACAAGCATTTAAATCGAGTTTGAACACGTCTTTGTATAAGGATCTATTGAGTAATTGATTGGAAGTGTAAAGGCCACAAGATTCGGGAACAAGGTGGGTTGTATCTTATGGATGTGAACACAGTCAATTCGACAAATTCTGTTCTCCTCGTGCCCGTCCACTTATTTTTCAAAAAAAAACAAAATCAGATTGTAAATTAAAAATTGACTTGAACACTTTTTGTGTAATTCTAAATTAATAAGTTACCTAGAAATGGGCTTATTTACGAGTCTAATTATTGGTTCCAGTATATAATTCATTATGATATTGAAAGACAAAGCATAATTAATACTTGTTTGATTTTGGCAAATGCATTGATACAGAACATTAAAAATCAATTGATCAACTGTGCGAACAAATGAAGAGAGAGGAAAATATAGTATGCAAAAAATTGTCCTATTTGTCCCTTTCTTACTTGTACGTTGAAAATTTATTTAACCCATTTATGAATATTAAGAGTATATAAACTATAGCGGTTTACGACTTATCTCATTCACTCACTGTGTTGAATAGGGAAGAGGAGGAGATGAATTATGGGTGTAAACACACGAGCAGTTTCCAAATTAATATACACTTGTCAATTTTTTGTATCGACTGTGTTTTCAACTCTTTTTTACAATATTAGAACGCGTTTGTCATTACAAAAGTCAAATAGCGAACAAGTCGATTGCGAAACAATTTTTGCTCGGTCACGGACTTGAGCTGTGATACTTGAGGATACTTAAGCAAGACTCTTGGAAATACGTCAGTCAAGAAATGTTTCTCAATTTCACTAAATGTAGAATCGGTTTTTTCATATTTAAAGTTAACGAAGACTAAACATCAATATTTACTTACTGATTCCCATACTGTAAATTTATCATCATTATTCTTGTCGAGATGCAAACCAAATTATGAATGCTTGGTTGGAGGTATGCAGGCGCAGACTTCCTATTAATGATAAGATAATATAATAAAATCTAAATTTGTATTTTTTTTTATGGCTACTTTTCAATTAATGAATATTATTAACACGTTAAGTGCTACGTCAATAACCGGTGTCTGACAGCACACTTTTAAGCGACGCGCATAGCCCGACGGGGATTTCTTCATAAATTCGCGTGGCACTCAACGTGTTAAAAACATAAATGTAATTTGTTGAAATATGATAAACACAGGTGAGGTTTGCTTGTATATTGATTACGGAAGGTTGTAACTTTTAGCGTTAAAGTTTTCGCTATCTTTGAACCTAACATTCCCGAATTTGTATTAGAACATTAAGACCACAAACGAATTCAGGATACGAATCTAAAACAGTATTTATTGTGAGTAAAAAAATTCCATGAGCCGTCTGTTTATACCCTGGGACGGCTATCTGTGTGACGTATGCCGGCCCTACGCCTATGGAAAGGGGAAATCGAGAAATATACCAGAGCGGAATGTAACATAGGCAAACTAGTGACTCGAATGTTAGGATTCCGATAGTAAGAGGAGAAGACGCAGGGATGTTTAAAAATTCCAATAAATAAATTATGGGAACTAGGCGCCCAAAAGTCTAAACCGATAAATTGCATCTTTATAGCGGACGGCGACAAGAGGTTGCGAGAATCCTCACAGGCGTCTATTCATTGTCAATGCCTGAGTTTGTAGGACCCTCGGATAAACAAGAATCTGACGCACGTACCGTAGATGGACGTGCAGGGCCTCGTCATGCCCTACATTTTTTCGCTAGGAAGGGGTAGATGTCCAACAATATATATATGGGGAACCTTCGAGACGCGTGCCTAATAATTAGTAAAACTTCGATTCGGACGAACGTACCTTCTCAGAGTTTCTCGATCTCCTTCTCTCCGATCTCTAAACTCGGTCAGATCTCTCTCTATATATATATATATGGAATTTCGTTGCTCCATTGTTTTACGATACAAGCTCCGCACTCCAAACACGTCTCGTCATAAATCAAATTCAACCTCTCGGTAGGCACATTTTTTTTTATCGAGTAAACCTTCTCAAACATGACGCCTCATACGAGGCATATTACGGCAAATTTTTCAAACGATCGGTTAACACGATTAATAACCGTGACCATTACTCCTGGAGACATCGCAATAACGATAGATGAATTACCGTGTACAATATGCGTGTACAGGTAGAAATATCTTTTCCCAGAAATAAGCATTTCACGACGTTTTACATCCGCCCACTTAGAAGCATTATTACGTATACGCAAGAAAATTACCCGGTACGATAACTTTAGGCCTGACATTTTTACATCGTCGAAGAACTCGAATCGCAAGAGGCTGAATTCGACTTCGAAAAAGATGAATTTGATTAACGAGGGGTGAATCGGAAGGGCGGAGTAAGGAGAAAATCCGAAGCGCGCAATCCGTATAATCGAGAGAAGAGGGAGGGGAAAATTCTGGTGGATCGAGGATGGAGCATCGGCTGGATGATGGTCGAAGGAGAAGGTGGCGAAAATGCGGGTGAGAGGCGGGTTAAAAGTGGGGATCAAGGCCGATCCGGTATCAAGCGGGGAAGCGTTTAAAGCAACTCCGCGGAGTGAGGCTAATTCACTCGAGTTTTACTTCGCCAGTTAGCCAAGTTTACGGCGCCCGGCTGGCTTTAACTATCGATGAAGACGCGACAAAGTGAGTCTCGAAGTTCCTCGCGAACGCAACCGGGAGAAAGTTAGTTCCGCCTTCGTTACCGCGGCGAACGTGAGGGGCCTCGCCGCCTATATTCCGCGCGATATTCGCGTCCAAGATGTCAAAAAGCTCTTTCCCGGCAGGAGCGGGGGTCGTTTATATTCCGGCCAGGTCGAACGAATCGCGGCACGCGCTGGGGACTTTCCGCCAAATCGCTCCTCGTGGAAAAGGATCGCGCCGCTTGCACCGGCGAATGCACGATTCCTTCCAAAACCTAAATACGCCTTGGGAATTCTCTAATCGTTACGTCGATCTCCCTCAAATTTCTATCGTTGCACCTCCTTCTTACGAAGCGCGTGGATCCTCGTCGTATCGATCCTTTGCATTTCTTCTTCGTCCTCTTTTTTTTTTTTTTACCGACACTTGGATCGTATTCGAAGGTGTCGAGAGAATGATCGGTACTTTCGCGCTTAAATATCCCTTTTAATCGATTCTTATTCGGGAGGATCGCTCCGATCGGAAGACTGGATGCTCGATCGATTCGAGTAGCTTCCAAAATTCTCGAACCATTGCGATGCGTTATTTTTGCTTCCACCACGTTCCCATATGTCGGCGATGAGTTTTTAATAAATATTCCTCAACTATCCCCTGGTGTATATATTTTGAATAAATAACGACTTTTCGCGCGTTTAATATCGATAACGCGAGTTACGAAATCTGACTCGAACGTAAACCGCGATGTAAGTCGAGTATTGGAGAAAAGGGACAAAATTATTTTGTGGTGGGTCAACGAAGAATTGAATGGGGCAAGAAACGGTCTACCGTCTCGTTGGATCTGCCCACATCCATGGAAGACGTTTTATGCGCGGTTTGGAGGGCATCGAGAAATCACCGGAGCTGACGTTGCCAGACGCTTTACGAGGAAACGTTTTGGCACGAAACTTCCTAGGAAAGTTTCGAAGCGCGACGTCGAGTTACGCCCGAGACATCTTAAGTAACAAATTAATCTACGCGAACGACTCGGATGTAGCGTCGACGTGCTTTACGGTGATTCATCTTCGCGGACTGGAACGATCGACGAATGGAAAATTCGTGCGATCTTCGATCAAGCGGCTTTCGATCAAACGCTTGCAGTACCAAGGAGAAACCGCGATTCGAAATCTCTCAGTCGCTCCGAAGTCATTCGGCTGAAAACCGATCACCAGTTTTTTTCCCGCGCAAGATTTTGAAAAAGCGTATTTCATCATTAATTTTTACGTCGAAACGAATTACGTCGAAATTAATGTAGTAACGGAATTATATTTCCTACGCGCAATAACGATTCTATTTTAAACATTCGCATATACGGGTACAAACTTTGTGAACGTGCGCGAAATACACATCTCGTTATTTGATGGAAATTAATCGAACATAGAGTGGATTATAAATGTAATTTAATCCACTCGTACGCCGTGCGACAGATTAAAAATTTCGAGCGGATCGCTCTCGATAGCGTCGAAATTCTACGATCATAAACGTACTCGTATATCGACTTTTGAAATCGTCGAATCCAGGAGCCATTATTTCCGATGGATTTTCACCATAAACTTAGCTCCCGTCTCGAGGGTCGATCGCATTCGCCGCCAAGGTTGGCGATCGAAAACGAATTGCACTCACCGTAGCCGATGATCGCCCAAGTTGAAGTTCTCGCTCTGATTGAGCAACTGAAAGGCGTTCGGATTGTAGATCAACACCTTTGGCGGATTCGAGCGGACCGGCTCCAGCACCTCGTTTATCACGTGAAGCACCTGGAAAGGGAAGAGTGCGCTTTAGTATTGCAGACGCGTAACCACGCTCGAGGACAAGATCGGTAATAGTTTTGACGCGCGGAAACTTTACGCTTTCGATTCTTGTAAAGTATAATTATAACGCGTCTAGAGTGATCCTTGAAAATATTCCACATTCGCAAGATTTTTTCACATCTTTCCAAACATCCAGGCCAGTACGGAAAATTATATTCCGGTATCCGGTATAATTCCTCTCTTTTCAAACGGACGTCCCTCGCGTTCGTTTTTTCGAACGCTAGAGGCACGCGACTCGGTTATTCCCTTCTTATCTTCGTATTTGACCATTACATTCCTGTACAGCACGTCTTGGAAATGTTGCGAAGATTTACCATTCGGTATCTACTGTACCTAGAAACGCGCGCGATGCTCAACACGAGCGGTTGGTCGAATCGATGGTCGTTCTTTTAGCCAGTCATTCGGAAGGTTGATCTCGATTTGCGACACATTTTCCCCGACCCGTACAAAGCACTCCACCACTGGGTTTTAAATCCGAGCCACCGCAACACACCGGTGTATTTAAATAAGAGTTCATCGCGTTAATCGTCGGTCCTCAAAAGGAGCGACAACTAGATTTAAGGATGGCGTAGAAAAGGAAAATCGGCGGTGGAGGATCCTCGAGGAGGACGGGTTAAATAACGGTCGGGGCGAGGGAGGGGGAAGGGTCTTCCCCTCTAAATGACTTCCTCGGCTCTCCGGGGCAGGCGGCCGTGTATAAATTTCTCGGCTGTCCGGGCATTAAACGAACGACCGCCAGCCGCGCCATTTTTTTCCCTCGAAACGGCAATGCGCGCGCGAATTCCCGAACTCGCCGCCGCGAGAATTACGGCACGTCGACGAGCCGATCGATCACACTCCAGTCCTTTTGGGGCCGAACACCGCTCTCACCGATGGACCGTGTACTCTCCATCCGCACTCTGTCTCCACCGTGTCCCTCGTCCCAACCTTTGATCCTGTCCACGCGTGTGCCTGGACCTTTCCTTTGCTTTTGTGGCCAGCGAAAGTTTTCGGAACGAGATCGAGTCCTTCCGTCAGGATTTGGCTGCGCTGTTTTCTTTTTTTTTTTTTATAAATGCCAGCGTGGAGAATTTATCTTTAAGGCTCGAACGACGATGTCACCAGACGCGGGCAACAAAAATCAAGCGACCGATCTATCCGCGTGTGTGGATCATTCCATTCGTGGAAGGCCAAAATTTAGGTCACGACTTGCTCGAACGAGATCCACCACCTATACTTTCGCCGACACGGACCCCTCGCGGATCGTCGTCGGCCCCTGGGGGTCCGCGTGGACCACTTTGGGTAGCAACGCTCTGCGCTCTTCGGTCGATCGCTCATCTCGACGTTCCCTCGCGTTTTTGTATCGACGCGCCAAGTTTTACCAGCGCGGGGATTTCCACCTCTCTCGATTTTTCTCCGTCGA
The DNA here is from genome assembly GCA_038496175.1 of Ampulex compressa. Lineage (NCBI taxonomy): Eukaryota > Metazoa > Arthropoda > Insecta > Hymenoptera > Ampulicidae > Ampulex > Ampulex compressa. The sequence continues at coordinate 228,477 of JBCFXI010000198.1, read as the reverse complement.
AACAATAACCCACCGTCCCCTGCCGACGTTTACGTCTGTCGATTATCCGTTTTACGCCCGACCGATTTATCTTCCGGTGAATTTATCCGCCGGTTAACCCACTTTTCTCCGACGTAAATTGGGAGAATTCCACGGATCCGAGCGATATTCCAAGTACGATCGGACAAAAAGGATGGAAGCGTTGCGAGAAAAATTTGTACAGAGTAGTACCTAAAACCAAAAACGTTGTTATCCAATGCACGATTCTCCACGAGATTGCGGCAACCGTGGTGCGCATTGAAAATGTCGATAAAACTCGTTAAAAATTTTATCCTAAAATGAATCTTTTAAACGATGTCGTATACCGAGCGGTCAACGATAAATCACGCATCTAAGCGAGGAAAGGGGCATTTGTAAAGATCAGGAAAAATATAGTATTACAAAGTTTCAAGATAATTATTCCATCGTTTCACACGACACACGTGTCGATCTTTGATCCGCGGTATCCAAAAAATAAGCGAATATCGGTCGATGGATGCGTGCATCTTAAATTACTTTATCAACGAAATGCATCGACGTCGGCCAGTTCGAAGGATGTTCAAACTCGAACGGGGCGAAAGGTCGTCCACCTGGTGACTCGTCAGGGTGGCGCGACAGGGCACGCGGCATTGGGCGCGAAAAATTGCCGGTACAAATGTCACGGCGTGTAATCGCGGAAGTGTGAGGCTAATCCCGAGAAGTCGCGAGGCGGTCGGTAGAAAGCGGCAAAGACGAAGGGAGACAGAGCGGCGCGTCGTACGAGTGGCGGTTGCGGAAGACGGAAACGAGGAGAACGATCCAGAGGAAAGTGTGTGGCGACCGAGAGAAGCGGCGAGAAGAAAATAGCGTAGACCGATGCGTGCTAGGACGCGATAAAATGTTTTCAAGCATATGTATATACAGATATACATTTGTAGCAAGTTATATAGTATATAGTAATTTTCTTATTATACTTGCTTCGAATTCGATGTCGTGCACATTCGTACTATCTTTATTCGATGATGTATCACCGTTGATTCCGCGATTATACGTTGATATAATGGGAAAAAATCAGAAGAAATAGCGAAAGACATGGGGGAAAGGGATGGAGGAAGGAGGTGAATACCTTCTACCGATAATCGTTTATTCGACGCCACGGACACGTGACTCCGCGAAACAAGCATCGCGGTTGAAGTTCCAGTTGGTTTGTTGAACGTTACATGCACTGCGAGAGACGCTCCAAGTGGCAACCACAGACGTTGCATTTGAACCGACATGCAATGTCGAACAAACCGAGGGCAACTGCGGGACGACAACGCGCTTGCCAACTTTGCTAGGACCGGGGATGGGACCGTACATTATCGCAACGTATACTTTATCCTTTTGCCAACATCTGTGCGATATCGCTCGATGCGTAAGGACGGTGCGTTTCTAGACATTTTAATATTTTCTTCTTCACCGATGATAAATACCACTTTGTTTTTTTACCGAATAATGTTGTAATCGCTTTAATTTAACCGAACGATCGTAAATCTATCCGTCGATCGCGATGTATCGATCGCGCAATTCTTACGAATGGGAACTTGCGTTACGAACTTTCGTCACGAGTCAATGCAACGTTTCGACCACCGCGCGCGGTCCTTGTCGAGCTAAGAATAATAAAAATATTCCATCGACTTATAATTATTCATAAAGAGTTATCGATGGAAAAGCGAAACGTTACAATTCGTACATTAATATGATTTAATCTGTACAGGTATAATAGGTAAATCGTATTTTATTATTCTACAAAGACCCGCGCGGCGTTATTCGTGGCGCGAAAACAGTACGTCTAGTTCCTAATCAAAACTTCGTCCACTCGGCCCTCTCTGCAAACGAGCATTGCGAATTTGCAATAGGAATTCGCAAACACCCAGTACAATGTTCCGCGCAAGTTCGTCCAGATGTGCGGAATTAACCTCGTGATATTGCGGTACGTGGAAATAGGGAATGGTTCTGATAATCCACGGTCTTCGAGTATTATTCGCAAAATTTAGGAGCTCGCGTTCGATATACGTGCCAAATCGATTCCACGCACTCCTGGGATACGTGTAGCGTCGAGAAAAAGCGAAGGACGTAGAAGGGGGAAGTGGAAGAATGTCCGTCGAGGAGGGGAGGGGGGTAGAGCGCAAGACCGAGAGAGCGAGAAGGGGCGGAAGAAAGACCTTGAAAAATGAGAGGACACGAGGCGAGCGAGGAGACCGAAGTTTACATAAAAAGATCGTGGAAGGTTGAAAGATCGAAAAAAATACGAAACACGCTCGGACCGAAAAAAAGATGGCGAAAGGGGAAAGTAGAAGAAGAGATCGGCGAAAAAGGGGGGATGAAAGGAAAAAGAGGAGAGGGGGAGAGATAAATACAAGAGTTTGCGGAGGAGAGGAGGGTGGAAAACAATGGCGCGAGGAAAGAAAAGGTCCTGGGAGGGATGGAGAGGGGTAGAGGGATAGAGGGTGGGGGGTGGGGGCGAAAGGAAGAGGCCGGGCCATTTATCGGTGCGCGGAATGCCGCGGAGGAGGGCGATCCCGAGTCGCGATGGGGGAGGCGAGGGTAGAAATGGATCGCCCTGCGCTCCATCGCGGCCGAAGCGAGGGCCTTCCGCGTGTTTCTTACGGGATAAGACGGTCGTCCGCCATTCGCCATTCGTCTTGCTCCTGGTGCACAAATCGTCGGGGAGAGAGGACCGAACGTATCCTCGTGGCTCGCTCGAATAAAAAGTAATAAATAATCGCCCCAGAGAGACGCGGAGAGAATAGGGAACAGTTTTACCAGCGTCTCGACGACCCCGACTTAATACCTTTGATTCGAATGCGCCAGATGGCATTGCCACCCGGATGCTTTCCAATTCTTCCTATTCGGTTTTTCAGTGCTATCCCGGTTAACGTAGCTGGCAAGGATAATAACTCGTCGAGACTCTCGCGCCTCGAAGAGGGAAAGCGCGAATCGTTTCTGAAAAAATATCGCGATTTCAAAAGATCTCGGGAAACGATCATCGACGCCCGTTTCCGACGTAAGGAACGTATCGGAAAAACGATAAGAAGCAAAATTCTAAGCAGAGAGCAAAAGACTAACAAAATTACCAATGTACCGGTATACGACGCTCGTTTCGATATTCGTCCTTCGTTTCCATGGCGACGACCTCGATCTTTTTTAAGCGTTTTAAGCAGTACGTTAGGTTACGGTCGGAAAGAATCGGTGGACCTCGCGCGGATCGATTTCCATCGTAAAATCTCGACGTGCGCAAACCGCTGATCTCTGGTTCGTCGGGAGGATAGCGGAGGTATCGAGATTCGAAAGAAATTTCAGTTATGGGGGATTAACGGTGCGCCCCGGGGCTTCGTTTGCCTTTGAATTTTATTTGTTATTTGCGCAGGAGCTGGAACACACGGACGTATGGCGCGCAAAATTTGCATACTTCCACAGGTCGGCAGGGAATTACGCGTATCCTGTAGGTTTGTTTGATCAGCGATTCACCCTGTTGATTTTGGCTACGTTCACGGAAGATCCGGTATTTTCATTGGATACTGCCGTTAATACCTGACTCGGCTATAATAAAATCCGCACGTCCGCGAATCGTCCAAGTTGTTGCGCCCTCGCGATCGTTCCGCGCAACTTCGCGATATTTTAGTTTCGTAACGATGGACGTTAAGAATTTGGCAAGGGTGATAAAGTCGATCCGCGTTAAACTCGTTCGTTCTTTCCGCTGTAACGATAATGCGTAACCGAACGTGGTTTACGGAGAAGGTGATTTCGGATGTTTCTTCGATATCCTACATTTTATTGGGATCGGCCGCTCTGAAAACTACGTCCCGTCGCGTCGTGATAAAACCGATTAAATTCGAACGATCGTAACGTAAGCCGCGTGAAGCGGTCGCTCGAATAATACTGCGTATTGGACAAGTGTGTAGCCCGGAGGCTAATAATGTCGTTATCGCAGTTTAATGATTTGCGAGTAACCGTTTAACGGCGGGAAAATGACGGAAAAGCTAGGAAAAGCAGGGTGATCCATATAAAGATTTGTTATTTGGTTAATTCGCGTTAATACCGTTGGAAAATCAGGAAGAGTACGAGTAAAATATGCTTTGTCGAGTGAAAAATTGATTACACGTATTTTTTTTCCTAAATGGCATCGAACACCGTAAACTATAATGCCAAATACGCGATATCCAGAGTAAAGCGTAATATATTCCAGGGTAAAATGTAACGCAATTTTCCTCGGTCGGTCGCATTAATTTCACGCATTAGGGAATTTCGTGGAATAGATCCGATCGATTTTACTTCTATGGAATTACGCTGGGCCGTTTTGGCCGGCGCGAGGCGGGAATGCAATGGCATTATTTGGTTTGCATAATGCATTCGCCATGTCAGTTGATATTAAGTTACCGGTCATCGAAGCGTGTATTAATTTCTCACGCAGGAAATTGATTCTGCATTATGTACGTTTTGCCATCGAAATGTTGTTTTTGTCCACCATAAGCATTCGTCGCTGATCGCGGCACCGCGATCGTTTTTCCGCCATTTTAATCACTTTCATTCGATTTGGCTAGAAGAAAGCGGAAGGCGCAAAATCATTGCCGGAACCTGAAATAAAAGCGAGTCGATGGGCAGTCCTTACGTCCTTGACCATTATATTCTACTGCAGGCCGTTTCACTTCGTCGCGTACGCCTCGATATTCGTAACTTTTGGCAATAAACAAGGTGTAGCAGGGACAAGTTTGGAATTATATTGCGCGCCAAGCAAAAGGCGTCGAAGTAAATACGATGATCGATTTATAAAAAAAACAATTTTATAAAATACGGTTTATAAAGAAGTGTTTCGAGAAAAGGTTCTTTGGGAAGGATGGGTCACTTCGTACGCTACCTCATTCGCGTTTAATCTTGGCGCTCGAAAAACCATATTCCTCGTATCTTCCGTCGCTTCACACACATATTGGAATACGATATTTTCTGGATTCTTTTGAAGATCGCTTCCGCACACATAAAAACGATAATTCGTAAATAGATAATGAGAAAACAATAAATCAGGGGGAGTTGTCGGGGGAATATGGTAGAGGGGCCGATTACGTGCACTGGTTGGCCATCGGCAATTACGGCGCAAAGCACGATTCCTCGATGCACGCGAGAGGTCTTCGGTTACGAGCTCATTGTTCATTTCAAGTTCCCGCGATTTCAATACGATACGAGGCACCAGGAATGCGCGGAGGCATGCGCGAAACTCACGGCCTCGTGGTTCTTACGTCGTTAATGCTCCACGAGGACCGATCAACCCTTTATAATCCGCGATGATTCGGGTGTAACGGTCCGTTTACATTTAGAGCGAGACCAGCCAACCCGCGGTCGTAAATCACGAACCATTTTTCTTTTTTTCAAAAATGGAATATTTCTATTTTTATTCCATATTTATTACCATATAAATACGATCGGTCGTTACGTCGACGCACGTTTTCCAATATAGAAATATTGGAAGAAAAATTGCCACTATTATTATTTACGCGTCAGGCCGGTAAAGCTTTGGGTCGTCGATGCGACTCGTGGCGCAACTCTCGTTCGCCAGACTCGGTTGGGAAAAAAAAAAGAATCGTCCGAAGGAAGAGGTCGGGTCCTTTGAACGATCCTTAAGAGGATACCGGCGAGGATCGTAGAGGGCGGCGGATGGCATCGTAAAGTCGAGGGTAATTAAACTTTGGTGGCGATGGTTGGTCCATTCGCAAACTCGTGGATGCCTTCTTAATCAGCCGCGAGCGCGAGGGGGATGGTACACGGGGGTGCGAGTTATCATCGCGGCACGCTCCGCGCAGCGGCTTTATTCCTCCCTTGCGAACACCTCAGTGATTATCACGAGCCACGCCCGATAACCGTGACTTACCTTTCGCCTCGCACTCCTCCAAACGCAAACCGCCGCTAAGATCTTCGATCGCGAGCCACGATTCGTTTTTGCTCCAGACGTTTCATATTCGTAGGAACTTTCGATTGTTTTCTGGTAATGTTCGTGTCATATGTTTTTATACGTTTTTCGGTTTCATTTCAGGCGGTCGACATTCGACCAGAATTCCTCATGATTTTTCCACGATTTTCTACCCAACACCGCGTACTTTTCTTTGTACAGATTCAGGACACCCTTTTAGTCTTTAAAAAAGAGGACAAACGGAAGGCGCCGATGATCGATATAATTCTCACGATTCTCTACTTTATCGTCCCTGTGCAATTTCTCACAATCTCCACGGACGTTCTTGCGATGTTTTTGTTTCTTTTTTTTTCGCGATCGCATCTCATATTTTTTACGATTTTTCGAGCGATCATTTCCCAGTGTTTACGATATTTAAGCGATATTTCGGTTTCTCCGTGGAAACAGGGACGACGATAAGTCGCGAGGGAAGTCGCAGATGCATGGTTCGAGCGTGCAAAGTGACAGTTCAATTTCGTTCGATTACTATAAAGCTGTTCTTGCTGGCGTACGTCGGGCCCGTGAGCGCTCGTTCCGGGGGGTCGATAGGGTGTGGCGTCGGGACACCCTGGCGCCGTCGAGCCACCACCTCTCCACCCTCTCCACCCTCTCCGCCCTCTGAGCCCCTAACCGCGCGCCACCGCGATGTTATGCCAGATTAAAACAGGAGGCTCGAATCTGGACCCTCCGTTAATTTCCATTAAGAATCAGATTTGGGAGCCGCGAAACGGACTACTTTCCGTGCGATTTGCTCGGATTTCACGACGGTCGGAGCCTTGGAGTTTATCGCTTCTCTTCCTTCCTTTATCTCCATTCCTTTCTTCTTTATACTCGAGAGATTATTTTTGTAATCGTACGGGCATCGATATAAATATATAAACATATACGGGACCTTTTCCTCTTTGTATCTTACGCTCGAAATATTCTTTAGAATCCGTCCATTGCTTTCGCCGCTGCGGACTTTTTTCTTTTTATCGATTTTGAGCCGTCGACGCGATTTAATTCGCAAAAATACTTTGAGAGGTAATAATCTCGGATTGGAGAAAGCTCGATTCTGTGAAAAATACAATTTGGCGATAACGTCACGAATGGTCGTGAAAGCGATCGACGGAAGCGTCGCTCATTACGAACGAGCCGAGACTATGGATGTAAGATCGAAAGAACGGAGTATGACTCTGCACGAACAAGCCGCAAACGCTTTCATCGTTGTAAATAAAAAATACGAGTGCGCGAGCGTCGCTCGCGTGGCAAAAGCCCTCGATGGATTTCAAAATAAGGAGAAAGTACGTCGCTCCGTATGGATGATCTTTTAACGTTCTCCCCGCATGAATGATAAACGAGAATAAAAAGGCATCGCTTTGTAGGGGCGCGCCTTTAATCTTTTCAATATCGCGGATTGAAAATCGAAGAGTAGCGCTTTCATCGCCATCGAGGCTACCGTTTCACCGTTAATAAAGTTTCGTTCTCACGCGTATAAAGCAAAGAAAGCAAGATAATCGGCCAACGATCGGCGCGCGTACCAAATGAGAATCGCTTTTGAAACTAACGAGCTCGCGGTGCGCTGAAAAGGATTAAGCTCTCCGGGGAACTTCCTTCGGAGCTCTCCGCTCGCGGATATGAAATCGAAAAAGCGGCGTAACAGGTGAGGAATTAAGTGCGCGATAAGCGCTTCGAAAAGAAGTTTACGCCAGAGATAAACAGGTGGCACGTCGGAAATGGCGCTCGGACGATTCATCCGCCTCTGGAAACCGCGCGATCCCCTTTAACGCTAAACCTATCGATATTTCTCCCGTATTTCCACCACTGACGCGAGTACTTTTATTCCCGCACATCGGAGTTTCGACGCGCAGGATTTTAAACGATAACAACCACGGTGTCATTTCCGCGTTAAGGGAAAATTTTCCAAGCGGGTCAGTCGTCGACCAAAGAGCCCCCTTTAAGTCGCTCGGAAATTCATTGAATGGAGCGTCGTGGAAAACGAGGAAGTTGTGGCCGTTGGCCTTTTCTTTCGCCCTCTTCTTTTTTTCCATTTCCTCTATTTTCTTCTCCTTCGCTTTACTCTCTCCCCCTCTCTTTCTTTTTTGTTCGTTACGGGTTTGTCGCTCCCTTTCGCGTTTCCAGCATGCCGCGCTGCATTTTTTACGAGGGGCCAAGTGAGACAAATTCAAGTGGCCGCAGTTTTCACTGGCCGAAATCTCGGCCGTACTTCGCCCCAAATCGAGTTATCCTTGAAAAGGGACTTTCCTCGTTCTCCCTCCCACTTTGTCACGAGCAGAAGTTTTCCTTTACTCTTGGAGGAGGAAACCCGATTTGTCAAATGCCAAGAGTATATAGCCTAGGATGTACCGTTTTAAGTTTACGTTCTCGCCGATAAAATTACAACGCGCGATAGATTTAATGGTGTCCGGAAACGTATATGACTACACACTAAAATTCAGTTTTAATCGAACGCTTTCTTCGTTAGATTTTTGGAATCAAACGCCAAATTGTTTGCTCCAGGCCTATTTATTACGTTATCGTAGTTTCGATTAAAAGTCTCTTTCGCTCGATCCTCGATATCGACCGTTAGAGTCATTTGTCCCGGGGTTTAGTATTTCAAAGCTAAGCCGAAAAATCTAGACTGTACGGATAACATAATTTTTTGCGAGTCCTGCGTATGCGCGTAAAGCCAGAATTTTCCACGCGAAAGCTTTCCGGTTTTCATCCGCCAAAGCAGTGCAGCTCCACTTAGCCGGAATTTGCATCGCTGAAAGTAGAATCGTCCGAGGATATAGAAGTGGGGGCACAGCTGCGCGTAAATCGGAGGGTCGAAGGGCGGAATGTGTAAAACAAGATCGCGGGGCTCGGCATCGAGAGTAATAAAGCGCGTAGAATAATTAACCTGGTGCTGATTTATGACGAGCGACGTAACTTTCCTCGATACTTGAGCTCTACTTGGATTCTACGTTATACCGAGAGCGCGACTATTACGTCGTCCCAAGCGTATCTTTCCTTCTATAAGGACGTGATAGATGCGCGACGTACTTTACTTTACGTTATTTTAGGTACGTTAATGTTATTTTTTTATAATTCATATTCAAGTTGGTATTATTTTTTGTTTGTTTTTATTGGTTTCTCGAATTACGTATACAGCTAAAGGCGGATCGTGCATGAACACTATGATATTCGACGGATTAGATCGTACGTTTGTATAAGCGTTGTCGGATAAATCGGTTGCGCGTAGATAGCGAAAGAAACTTTTTTTTCCACGAACTTTTCTACTCCCGCATCACGCAGTTTCGATCGTGCAGATGATCATTTACGCATATTATTCGGGTTATACGTGGATCATTACACGGATCGGTACACGGTGTATGAAAAGGAATTCATCGATAATAGCCGACAGTGCAGTTCGGATCTTCCGCCTTGAGTTTTTGTTCGCCCGTACCACCATAGTTCTTATGCGTTTGAAATTGAAATCGACTCTCGATAATCCACGTACCACGTGGAACATTGATTTTCGTGCAGTACCTATGCTCTAAAAATCGTCGGACGTATAAAGCGAGAGAATGAGCAAAAATATTAACGACATTAAAGCGAATCCATCGTTCACCATACCATTATTATCACTTTCTCTTATCATAAGTTAGAACGTAAGTCGCGCGGTACGATTTCGATTCTCCGTGCAACGCATCAAAATCGGAAGATAATATTTACTTAGAATTCGTTATTTGCTTGGCATTACCATTAGCATCCATTATCGTGTAACCACGCGTTATCATAAATTAGCGCACGGATCGCGGAGCACGATTTTAGTGCGTGTTTGCGCCTCTATGTACGGCTAACCGAAATCCGATTTCCGTCCGTCACGTCAAGCCGAGTGGAAGCTCAACCTCAAGATGCGATTGCAGCTCCGGCCCGATAATAATAACAATAATGAGGAGCCAGGCCGATCCAACAATGGAGCGGGTTGTCGCTTCGCGTTCGAGACGTAGGCGCGGCGGCCGTATTTTCCGTATCCATCGAATCGAGGAGGGATTTATGCGCATTGTCCCCGCGTACCTATCGCGCTCCTATATATTCCATTATTTCCTCTTTCGAACGAAGACGGGAGATTTGTTCCCCGACGGAGACGTTCTTTCGAAGGACCAAAGGCGTTCTTTGACGCGCAAACCTTTTCTCCGCGGCCTTTGGTATTTCTCCAATTTTCTCGCGTATCGTCGCAGGGCGTGCACTCAAAATTCACCCTCTCTCAGGTCAAGCTTTTCTCATCGAATAAACGTTCTGGAAAATTAAATTTACCACGATGAACATTTTGGCCAACGCTTCGAGCAATGAACACTCGCGATTGTTTTACGTATTATTTCTACAATATATCGGAAGATCGGTATCAAAGGTGATTCGATCCAGGGTCAAACGTTCAAGCTGGATTCGGAATCGGCAAAAGTATAACGGACGTATCGTTAGGTATCGTCGTACGTATCGATCGCCCGCGGAATGACGAAGAGCATCGAGGATTCGAGTCGTGCTCTTACACCGATGGCGACGTTTTTTTTCCAAACTTTCCGGCGGCTTATTTCTCGTGGTCTTATCTCGGCCAACGATCGAACGAATCCCGTTACCGCCTACCTCGACGATAGCTCCATAAAAGTGTATTACTGAAAGTTTCCCCCAGTGGCCCATAAAAAATGTGCCTCCTTGGGTGTTTCGGCCAACGTTCCTCGGCGAAAAAAATATCCCTTATTTTCGAACTCGATGACGTGGCCCCTTAATACGACGATCCCCCTTTATGCTCACCTATCTTGGAAGAGGCGAGACGGACTCCGAACGAAACGCCTTATTCATTTGTTTTTCCCTTTCGTTTCGATATTTCTCTGCGGATAAGGAGGACGAAAGATAACGAGTCGCGTGACTTTCATAAAACCGCGCTATTACGGCTCGAAGAATCGAGGGAGATGCATCGTTGAAAAAAAAGCAAACTCGCGGGAAATTGGATTACTCCGCGATGGCAATAATTACGGCATACTTTCGCGATGCGGTAACGAGCCGAAGGTGCGCACGGTCCGGTAGAAGTTCGACGTTAAGTGGATGAGAAAAGTTTCTCTAATATCGGCTCTCGTCGGATGAGAGATCGATACGAGAAACCCGCTTCCCTCGGAGAGATTATTCGCGGAGGCTTCACCCGATGCGATTTCCATCGAACGAGGAAAGCTTCCTCTCAAATCGTGATTTTTTCAAAACTCCTTAACCGGGAAAAATGAGTCGACTCGTCCGTCATTCGGTAGCGCGTTTCAGGGAAATTCAGCCGGGTTCGCTTCGGCCATCCAAATTTTATTTCAACGTCTCGGCGAGTTTTCTCAAAATGGAATATTAACCGGTAGAAGATACGACTTAAAATTCACCACGTCACAAGTGTAGGACGAAAAGTGGGGCGAGCATCGAGTAACCGGATGTAGAGCGCGCATTAGTCAAGATTCTAGACGCGAACCACGGTGACTTCTTTCTTTTGAAACTAGAGCAAGTTTACGCGTGGCTACCGATAACAGTACGGTCGATCATCGTCGCCTCGTAATTCTAAACGCGATTACGGTTCCAAAAACATTCTCCAAATTTATTAACGTTATCTCCAATATTTTTCCGTTAATTCGAGCGCAAACCTTGAAACGTTCGAGGCACAGGCGGACTTACGAAGCTCGAAAAAGGCTCGTACATTATCAGAGCGCCGGTGCGAGCGACGAACGAGGGTGGAACAGAAGCGCGAACTATCGCGCTCGGAGGGGGTTAGGCCGTCAACGGCCAAAGGATCGAAGGAGTTCCGTGCGAGGAGCTTAAAGCGGAGCCGCCTTTGCCAGACGACGGATGGGATTTCGGCGAAATCCGGTAAATTTGCGGTATCTACTTATCGCGCGAAGGGAATCTACGAGGATTCGAAAAACATTTGCGCCGTCGGGTTATCTATGGCCCTCGGTCGGCTCTCGTCACCGACACCGAGGCCCGAATACGGAATCAGGAATTTGTCAGCGGGCGACGTGCGCTCGATTCTACGCGAACCCGGTTTTATAGGGTAGACGCGTTGAACTTTCACGTTTTTGCGTTTTAGACATCGATAAGGTTAACGAGACGCGAAACTCGACGACCTCGCGTTTCGCGAATATGCTGCCGACCGAAGATCCGCTTGGATCGGAACAGGGCCGAACGTCCGTCACGTTGACGCTTTCGAGCTTCATTTTGCGTACAAAGTCACGTCGTCACGACGTTTGGCCTAGCTTCCCACGGTATTATCTCAGAAATCGTCGTCGAGCTACGAAATATAATTTCATTTTACACGAATATATCGAGCGTTATACTCGTAATGGTCGAGCATCTGTGCGAGCGTAGCTTCTTGGAGAATAATTTGGTCCATCCCAAAGCCGGACCGTGGGTCGGTGTAAAAGGGATAAAGTAGGGTAGGTCGAACCGCAAGGGGTTAAAAGAGCGGGGGGGAGTGCGCGGGCTAAAGAGCCGGCGGAGCGAAGGGCCGCTTTCCCCGTCCACGAATATTTCGCCCGGTGGCCATTATTCGCTATTGGTAAATTGGCTCGTAACGGGCCACGGTGTATATTTACGGGAACGTATGGCGCCCGGCAATTTGCCATTTATAATTCCTGCCGCGAAGAAAATTTGGCGCTTAATCGGGACGCTAAGCGGAAACCGGTGTTCGTAACTGCCTATCCGCTGAAAAATGCCGATTCGCCCGCCGGCGGTGTTCTCGTAAATTTCGAATAATTCGCGGCTCGTCGCTCTGATTATTATAAATCGAAGGTTCCGGGGAGCAGCGGCGCTGGCGCTTCGAGGCGAGATTCGATTTCCTACGGGAGGATCGGAGTTCGACGCCATTCGAACGTCCCGATCGCGCTCGAAACGTTCGACGACGAGTAACGATTTTCGTGGTCCGAGCGAGGGTAACCGCGCACTCACGTTTCGTTCTTCGTCCGGTCGTATGGAATTTGGAAATTAAAATATGTTTGGATTTGGAATTTGGAGACTTTAATATATTTGGATTTATTCGAAACAAATTCGTTTTTTCGTACATCCTCCTGGTGTGTCGCGTGGAACGTGGAAGTTTTAGCAATATATACCGTGGTTTTGCGCGCGAGTCTCGTAACGTTACACGCTTTGGTTCCTCTATACCGCCCGACAAGTCGTCGTTCGATCGTAGCGTCCACGGATTTCTCACCGATTTTTCGTCACTGGAACTCGAGTGTGCGCGTTGTACGGGTAATTTCCCCGTCGGCGTGGCGCGAAGAAAGACGTCGGAATGCGAGGGAAGTTGGGGTTGCGGAGGGTCGAGGCGTTGGCGAAAGGTTGACGTACCTGCGTCTTGGTGTCGCCATTCGCGGTGATCTTCGATTGAAAGTTGCTGTGCTCGAGGTCTATTTTCGCGTTGTTTATGTAAACATCCTCGCGATGCGTCCCGCGGACCTTGGTTATCCATAATGGAGGATTGCCCTCCAGCTCCGAGGAAATGGACTCTCGCAGCTCATCGATCGTCTGCGGTTGGTTCGCTGCAAGATAAATATCCAAGGTTAAGGAGACCTCGCGCCTTATCTTTCGCGCTCTTAAGCTCGACTCCGATGCTCTTTCGACGTCTAAATTCAAGATTCCTAATATCCATATATATATAAAATATATATTTTTTTTTTGTGAAGATATATTTATTTAGACAATAAACGCTGGTCGTCCACGACCATCCACGTTACGGACGCTCTTTCGATAAGCATGCGATTTTATGTAACCATATTTGTTATCGTATCGTATTTAGGCGCTTGGTATAATAAAAAATAGCGTTTTCGCACTCCGAGTATAACGCGCGAATTTGTCGTGGCGATGAAGGCGTGACGGGTATCGCAAACGGGTTCGGTCTTACGCACTTCGCCGTCGAGTACGGCATCCTACACACCCGGAGATTTAACGCTCGCAGATCCTCGCCTCTCCTCCTCGAATAGAGACGCTTCGAGAGGCCGGTTATTCGCCTTTGGACGAAGATGGACGCCCCTTTGCGGGACTTATCCGGCGAGCGTGGCGCGGGAACGGAGATCGAGGACCCGAATCGCGCATGCAAATCCCGGGGCCGTGATTGACGAGACGTCGCGCTGGAGATAAAAGCGTTATACTGTCGGCCTCGATACGAGCTCGATCGGTTTGCTCTTTGGCCCCAGGTGTGTGTACGCGAGGTACGAGCATCGCGCACCGCGCCGCCGTATTGCCGGAAACGCATTTCGAAGGAGCAGCGACGATAAAACCGGCCTGGTTTCGACTTTTACGTCTCGAAACGCGTCGATCAACGTTTCGTTCGGGCGAAAAAGTCGCGCGATATTACGAAGAGATGCGTTCGTAACGCAAAACTATATTCCAAAACCGTGTAGTTTCATCGTTTTTACTCTTCTTCGTAGGAGATCGATATTCCGTTATCCGAACGACGGAGAGGGTGGGCGACAGACGCGTATCTCGATCGTGAAAAACTCCAATCTTTTTTCGTAATGCGTATTCGCCGATACGAGACGTTGGTCCGATCCTAGGCTCGATTAGTTCGGTTTTGGATCGTTCGCGCTATTTCCCGCGTACTCGCTTCCAAAGAGCGATCGAGCGATTTTGGCAAATTTCTACCCCAAGTTGTCTCTTGCGCTACGACCACTGCCCGCTTTTCGGACTTATATTCGTCAAGAAAGGAGATCGAGAAAGAAATATATATTTGGATTGTCATAGAGAATCACGCGATACGATAAAATCGTGGAGAATCTTTGAAAATGCATCGTCCCGAAATCGTACATCTCCGAGCATCGATCGACCAGCCGTGCCCATCGGTTCGGTGATTCTACCCTCTCACGGATGACGTACTAATTTGGAACTCGATCGGATCAGCGAGTGTGCGCGAGTAATTCGTTACACTCGCAGCCAGTACGAGGACAAACGATCGTACGCCGTTTTCCTCGCGTCTCTCAACATCGCCCTCCTTTTTTCCCACGCTCCGCTCGTTCGCCCCCGCCCCCCTTCTTGCTCCCGCCGCTCTTTCGGCAAAAGGCGAATGATTAAGCTCCCGATCGATTCGCATTTATTTTCGGCGGGACTCCCGCGGGGCGCAGCTGCGGCGGCCGACCACAAAACGAGAACGTCCGTACAAAGCTGCTTGCGCATCGATTTATATCCCGCTCCTCCCCCTCCCCCTCCCCTCCGACTCGTACACCTCCTCCTCGGCGAGCCTCCTCTTTTAGAGGAGGCTCTAGAGCAGCGGTTCTTGATCTTTTCAGTGGTCAGCATCCCCTTGAATCTTAACATACGTCCTTGCACCCCCTTCAAAAATGCGTGTATATATTTGTTTACGATATGTATTACCGTGTAAGATAAGAAGCGATATTAAAATTTGAATCGCTCATTTCTTAGATTTTGTAAATTTCTCTCGCACTCCTGGAAATGCTCTCTCGTTCCCTCGGCGTTGCGCGCGCCTCGGGTTAAGAACCACTGCTTTAGAGCGGCGCTGGTGCAGTGCAGTGTTTTCCAAAGTGTGCTACGCGCACCCCTTGGGGGATGAGAAGAGTTCGGCGGGGGAACGCGCAGTACCGGGCTCTGGCTGTGCCCGATGCAACGAGCAGCTTACTTTTTTTCTATCGCAAACGGAAGAATAATAAAAAAAGAACCAGGGAATGGAATTACGATGATTGGTCGTCTCAACGTAAATAATTTCATTCTGCTCGTTGAGAATAACGAATGATATTTGTAATATTCATTACGAATATTCGTTGCAAATGAATTGTATTTTTCGTTTATTATTGTTTTATTCGTGTATCGAAGAAGGAAAGGATGAATATACTTCGATCCTTATAAAAGTATATGAAATTTTTTGTTTTTTGACACGGGATTCTGGATGTTACGAAAGTGATGGATGGTGTGCGCGGATGTCAAAAGTTTGAGAAACGCTGGTGTAGTGGACGGAGATTTCGGACTGCCACGCGGGAGATCCGGGATTCGAAACGCGCCCGTTCGCGACTGAAGAATTTTCTGTGCGATCGTCTACCGCGGCTCTGGCGATGGTAGGTCCTGGGCCAACCGACTTTACGCTTGGTGCGGAAAATACAAGATTGACGCGAAGCAAGGCTGACGCGCGTTGTTCTCTCGTACCGCTGGGTTGTTTGATCGTTTCACTGGAAAAGCTGTATATGTATAAGGAAGTACACGTCCGTTGTTATCTATAAAAGTATATAAATGCTCGAGGGCTTGGGCAATGGAGATGTAGGCTGTGGGTTCGAATCTTTACCGATCCTTCGTCTTCGAGATGATCGAAGCTGTTGCTCCTTACGCGGATTTACGACTCGCCAGCCGCCTCCAGGGGCATCTCGTGTGGCCATTGTTTGAAAATAATCAAGCGCGCAAGTGCGCGTGTTCGGAATGGAATAAAACGTTTAAGGGGCCGAGAAACTGCGATGTGGGTTCTGGGTTCCTTCCCCTATCCATCTTCCGCCTTCGAGATAATCGAGGCCGCTGCTCCTTGCGCGGCCTTGCAACTCGACAGCCGCCTCCAGGGGCATCTTGTTTGGACGCTTCTTTAAATCAATTACGAGTTTCTGCCTTCGAAGTTTGGCTGTATTCCGGCCAACTTCCGTCGCCGGCCGGAAGCGCGACATCAAACTCTCGGTTTCCGGATTGTTTGCTCGGCCCCGGCGAATTCAATCGGAGCATTTGGGATTCAGAAGCCGGGCCACGATCGCGAATTTCGAGGAGAACCTCTCGATCGAGTGGTTCCTTGGATTTTGGACAACTTTGGTTATCGAAAACTTTCTGCGCGCTCGCGTACACTTTTTGCTACAACCTGCGTCCGAGTATTTACTTGTAAAATGGCCCTCGAGTGTTTGTCATATTTTAGAGTTTTTATCTTCTATGCCCTTTGTCGATGTTAGCGTTGATTTCGTTATTTATGATGAAGTTTGTATTTCTGGGTTGCCGAACTCGATGCGTGCATCCACGTCCTTCTTCGAATACTTTTAATAAGGTAATTATGCAAGTATTAAATGAGGAATTAACGATCTTTTCGAAGAAAGAGCGAGAAAAAGAGAAGTATTTAAAAATGTACGTCACTAGGGCATGGGTTATAAAAATTCTTGAACGTATTAACACGTTCGCGGACGGAAAAGATTTGATCGAGTTATAAAAAAAGACAGGCCCTTTTAAAGTGATATCCAAAAAGCGACATTCGAGTCTTAATCGGATATGTTTATGCCACGTGTTCAGAATATTGGATTTGATGTAGTTGTATACGATGAATGTTTTAGCGTCCACGTCAAAACGGATCAGTGTTCGTGTCATATTGCGTCATCGTGAAAATGAATGCTATAACATCCACCTTCGCGAATGTGTTAATGACAAACGAGTTTCGATTCCCGAGTTTTCTGTACGGAGGGCCGAGACTCTATCGGTTATACTACTAGAATTCTTTCAAGTGGAAGCACTCGGCGAATACTTGGACCTGACGACCATCGGCAGCTGCTGCCCTCTGCAAACGCGAACGACAGTCGACCGCGTTGACAGGACGTCGTCGTCGCTTCGCCGGTTCGAGATTTGCATCCCGTTTCATTAGTATTTTTTCGCATGCTTCACATTTACTGCTCGTTTTGGCTGCGTCCTCGTGCTCTTCTGAGAAAGGACAAACGTTTCTGAGGATGGACAGCGTCTCCGTGTCGAAGGTATGATACTCGAAGTCCCCTACCTGTTGCTTGTGCCGAACATAACCTATAGGGTTCCATGATATGAACAACTGTATGAATCAGGACAGGCCGACTCATGGCCTCCGCGGTCATATATGATGAATCGTGTTTTTTTTGAAGTATCGGGTGTTTCGAGTTTTATTTTATATTCATTACCATATAAATATATTTTATTATTGTTTCAATGCGTGCTTTCTATTCATATCTGGTTGTAGTATTATTTTTCTTTTACATTTACACCGATTAACACTTTCGGTGCAGCCGTGCATTCAAGTTAATCGCTTATAATAAAAATGAGTAAGTACAAAATTCGTTGTAAAGCCAGATTTAAAAAAAGAATATTGGAATCAAGTTGCTGCTATTTTGATTTATGTACGGTCCTTGAAAATTTTGTGCCATCAATGCAGCCCATAGTGGAATTTGAGTCTGTCACGTCTGGTGTAATCGAAGTTGTTGAAGTGTAGTAGATATAGACCAACGCGTAGAAGATTTGCATTAGAATTTGGTTCATCGTCGATGAAGAATTTTTTGTGCGATACGTATACCATAGATTTAGTGCTTTTAAATCCATTTTGAAATAATAGCTCCAGGGTAAAATGGTTAGAATAGCCATATACTTATTATCGTGTATAACATTTGGTATCGTTACGTTATTGTCAACGTTACATTGCCGATGCATTACGAATTATTCTTAAATCGAGGTTGCGTCGGTGGGTATAAACTCGAATTTCTTTTAGGGTGTTTTCTCGTACAAGGGAAAATATAAAATTGGGCATAAGAAAAAGCGTGCGGCACCACGAGAACACTTTGACGAGCCATGGTATTACGTGTATAAGGAAACGTGGGCAAGCGTGGAGAATGCGGCTAAAGTATAAACGACGTTTCGAACGCTACGTTAACGACCGTTTGAGTGCCACGTATTACGACCACGCCGTTTCAATTTTGCGTAACAAATTCTTACAACGCTCAGAAATTTGTTAAGGTTTCAACAAACTAAAGCGTTTCTTATCTTCTTCATGAAAATTCCTGACGATTGCAATGTATTTGTCACAATATAATTCTTGATTCTTGTAAAAATTATTTGCGAATAACGAGTAGGAAAGGGACGAAGATACCAAGCACGTTTACTTTATTTCTATTCCACATCGATAAGCTTCATATTTTTCAGAATTTTATGTAATCTTAGCAAATCAAAGCGTCTTCCATTTTCTTTACAAAAATTTACGTTACTTACAACGTGCAGCATTTTTGCAAAAGTCATCTTGGAATACTGGATGTGATGAGCGATCACAAAAATGAAAACATAAAATGGAACTAGTCTATTTTTTTTCACGTCGATAAGTCTCATATCTTCCAGATTTTTTCTGGGAATTCTTCACGAAGACTCAAAACGATACCAATATATGACAATGTCGCAAAAATGATCGAGTAGCGATCGAGAAAGTTGCACGGGGGAATAAAAGGAGAAAGCGCGATCACATTTCGAGCGTGTGCTTCCGCAATTAGCCGTGGCACACAAACGGTTTAATTAACGAGAAACGCGGATAAGCGTAATTGGCCGACTTTGTGTTCCGCAGGCAATACGGTCGAACATGTTCCAACAGATTCTAAAGGACGTGAAGGGCTTCGTGTCGAAGGCACGAGGCAAATTGTTGGATAGCTTCAACAATGAGATACTGACGGCTATTTTATTGACAGGTACCAATGGGTCTTCCGGGGCAGGGCTCTTCAAATTGGGAATCGCGAGATCTTTTGAGCACATTACTGGAGTAACGATTATAAACATTTCATACCACTTAGACGAATGTCTAGTGTCATGGGAAACACAAGAAGAATTTGTAGAAATTGAATATGATTGTACTGTAAAAGTAGACGAGTAGAGCTTTGCGGTCAATTTTAATCGACAATCAATAAATGAAAATGTGAATTCTCGCCCTCTTCGGTTATTCGGCAGCGTTTCGTTCTTCGGTGCGGGACCTCTTCAGACTCGCATACCCTGGAGTATTATATGATTATTATTAAAAAGGTACGAGAAAAAAAAGTGAAAGGCGGGATTGTAAAGTAGTCTTATATTTCGGTTCCGTAATCTTCCGCATTAGTTTTGTTCCTAGGGTAATTTGATTAAGAGGGGGTCGCCACGAAGAAGGTTTGAAGAGCCCCGTTCTGGGATACGCGAATTATTTAGCTGCCCCTTTTACATCTTTGAAGCGTTTTAGGAGTGAACGTGCCCGATCACGAGGTGCTTTTTCAAGCGATATTAGAGGAAATAAGAAGCGTGACGGCTCACATAGCCGTCATTTGGAGCAAAGATTCGAGCAACGTAAAGAATCTGGTGGAGGAGTCCGTGCATCAGTTCATGCACAACATAGAAGCGGTTGGTATCGATCAACCTCTTGCCTTCTAATATCGGGTGAAACGAAAGTTGAAGAACAAAATCTTCTAAACCATTTGCTTCGGAGTTTCTTCGTGGTTTTATATTTCATTCGCGTGATCGATGACCGAATTTTTGTCTTACCGGTAAATTTTCTAAGCGATACGCATATCGCATCTCAAAACAGTGGATAGCGAAACAAACGTCTTTAATAATGGAGCTCAGCGTTGAACCGCTCAGAAATTAGATCGAAAAAATCCTCAAGAAACGGACGTATTACGGTTTAAGTTTGAGAGTTCGTTCGCAAATAAAGGGGTTATGAAAATTCTGAGAACGTCATCAAAATATAACCCGCGATGTAAATTAGCAGTTGCGCGAGAGGGATGAAATCTTTCGCAAGTCGAGGGTTCGGAACGAAAGGCAAGGGTTTGGATCCGCCGTCGCGAGGAGCAGCTTGGCAATAATTGGCGTTTCGTAGGACGAGGCCGAGAAGGAACTGCGCAAGAGGCAGTGCACGATGCGAGCTTTGGTTCAATGGCATCGACGGCATCTCGACGCGGGCGAGCCGCTCGTCATCGTGATAACCGATTTCGAAAGCGCCTCACCGACCGCTCTTCGCGATTTCATACTGATCTTAAGGTAAATACTCGTATTCTCGACACGGGTTACTCGGATTTTTCGAAATTAACGTTAAATCAAGTAGACGCGTCGATCGTACACGTATAATCGAGGTCCCGTTTTCATCGAGTATTTCAAAGATCAATCTCGAGGTGGACCGTCGCATTTTTGACGCGGATGATCGACGCTTCTTCAAGTAACTTGTGTACACCTTTAGCTCATACTCGAGTACGATGAAGTTCGTTCTCATATTCGGAGTCGCAACGACCTTACACGCCATACACAGATCTCTGTCTTACGACGTAACTTCAAAGTTGCTCGTGGAAGTGAGTATAACGTTGAATGCACGGTAATTGTTCGTTGTTTCGGCGTAAAGCGTCGCCAAGAACGGAGAGTACGAGGTGTAACGAGCGTGAACTTCCAGGTATTCCACATGCAAACGCAAATGATGATCCTGTCGGACGTCGTAGAACGTACCGTGTTTTCCTCGGATATACCTTTTAAGTTGATCGGGAAAGCTTTTCAGTTCTTGACCGATATCTTTTTGTTCTACGATTTTTCGGTCGAGAGTTTCTTGGCGGGTTATAAGGTACGACTAGCGAGGCGCTTTACGAGCTTCCTGCCATTCGTATAGAATTACGCGCACGCACCTCGCGTAATTGATACATTTGGATAGTAACGCCTTTGATAATAGCAGGCGGCGAGCGGCGAATGGACAAATTTCGTTTCGCGCTCGTTCCTGGATCATTCGATGTCTCTTAATTCTTGTAGATATGTATGATACAACATTTTTACGGTAACAACGTCAGTTCTCTCTGTTGTCAACCGGCCGACATTAAAGCGAGGATAGGCGACATGGCCGACGATGATATCGCCGAGATTAAAAAGCTACCGTCCATTAAAAAACACTTACAATCTACGCTGAAGGACGATGGTAAAATCGCAGGCCTGGACGATGAAAAATTCAAGGTACTCTTGAATGCTAGAATTATCAACCTGCTGAGATCGATTCCTCTGTAATATTTCTATAAAATTCCTAAAACTCGCGAAAATGCAGTTTCGAACAATCTTCATCGTCGTTTTTGGCTTTCGAAGATTTTGATCCGTAAATTCGATGCTTACAGAAGATATTGGAAGGTGCTTTGAACGGATTTCACAGGTATATGAATCAATTTCTGACGGTGTTAAAGTGCCTACATTGCCTTACCAGTTCGTTGCCGAATTCACCGATGGGTAAACAGGTATTTTTTAGGAGCGAATTAGCAGCTATCGCGACAAAGAGACTGACTTTCCTCGACGACGAAAAAGGCCGGGAAAACAGAATTTAGAAACCGCGGTCTTTTGTGCCTTTCCACTTGTTCGCGTAGACGAATCGATTTTTTGACGTGGTCTTATCGGCGCTTTTGTCGACGATCGCTCCGATAAAATCGCATAAAAAAATCGATCGATAAGAAAAATGTAGCTTTCGCAAGCACTCCCGTCACTCTCGCAATCCTATTTATAGAGTGGTCGGCTTTCACGGTGGACGGAATTGAAGCCATCGCGGCCATTGAAAATTATAATGCAAAATAAATTCTTTGCTCCATCGGTTTTTCTTCTCAACGTATTCTCGAACGAAGACGGATGCGGTCTAGGAAGACTCACTCAAAAGCACCGACGCGTAACGATCTTTAAGAATGCTCTCCCGAATCACCGACAAATAACGTCAAAAACCGTCGCGACGCACTCGATAACTCAATAACCTTCGCCCAATACGTCCTAAATATTTCTAAAATCATTCAACATTATCGATCCTTCAAATCGTTCTTTTCGCGTATCGACAATCACCAACGAGTTCCCAAAGACGGTCCTTTCCCTCCCCCTTTCATCCTGGTCTTCCGATAAAAAATCCTTAACGTAATAAAACGCCGAAAGGAAGGAGGAGAGTCGGGCTCTGGAGGGTCGAATTGGTCGATGATCGGCCGTGAGAGCGGGGAGAAGTTCCACAAAGGGGGCTATTTCAGTTGCGCGAAGTTTACACCAAAGCGGTGTACCTGGACGATCTCATGGAGTCTCAGGAGTACAAGGAGAGCCTACAGCTCCTGGTTTTCCTCTCGAAGGAGGAGCTCTTGGGTAAATTAAACGAGGTGCTGAAGATCGTCGAGACATCGGAGGACGCGGCCATGAAGAGACTGGAGTCGGAGCTTGCGGCTCGCCTAGCCGCGATACGCGATGCCAGTTTGGAGATAGAGGCTGCGCCCGCTGAAATAGTCACGGCGGATAAGAAGCTGAGTCGCGCGCAGTTGAAAGAGGTTCGACGCTTCAAGTTGCGAGTTAACGCGGCGCCGTTTAGATCGCGCTTTCGATCGCTCGCGAAGAAACAAGTTTCAACGATAAGACCATAGATCGAAAATGCATATCGAATCGTTTTACGCGTGGCGCGTTTCACGTTCGAGTCTATCAAATTTACTGTGCAGCGCGTTTCAAGCGTAAGGCTATTTAGCTCGAGAAAAAAAAACGCTCGTAGATCGACGTATGATAGTTTGAAAAACTTTATCGAAGATAACTTCCCCTCGTTCTCGAGTACGAACAAGTAGTTTTAGAATTCGTTCGTCTTTCCAGAAACTGCTGAAAATGTCGCAAAGGCAGTCGCGCTCGCCGTACAAGGAGGCGCAAGTAGATCTGATAAATTATCTGGACCGAGAGGTGTTCGCCGTTCATTTGGCGAATCCGAGGCGGATGCCGGCCAACGAGATATTCTGCTTCGCCGACGGCAATCTGGCGAAACAACATATCCGTGGATCTCTGAGGGCGGCGATACACACGGGACTCTGCGATCCGCGGATGTATCTGAACGTGAGTGGAAAACTTCCGCGCGGATGCTCCCTGCACGCGATCACACCCGATATGTGACCCCGATATTAACAGCCCTGACTACCGGCCGCTACCTCGACGCCTCTGGAGCCGCGATAAATACCTAGCGGAGGGAGAGGCACCGAGGGAGGCTGGTTAACGGATATGCCAAATGATCTGCATACCGCGACGATGCGTTGGAATTTTCTGAAAGATAGATGGCCACGATTATGCACAATTCTGTGCCGACGATTTTTCGCGAATTTAACTCGAGTGAAATCAATTTTCCAGCATTTGCTTTTACATATTCTCACCGCGAAGACTCGCAAACTTAATATTTAACCTTTGGACGAGCGCTTTGTTGAAAAACCTGAGAAAAAAGTGCGTCAACGCGCGCATTGAGTTTCGTCATAAGGATAAAACTGCGTGACAGCAATTTTGGATTAATCCCTTAAAACGATCGAATCTTATTACCGGTAGCGTGTGCCTGCTTTGATCGTAAGTCGTATATCGTCGAGAAACCGAGCGGTTACTACGAATGGAAGTTGATCGATCGTGGAGTTAATTACTATAAATCCAAAGCTATCGTAAATCAGCATAAACCTAATTTACCGGTAAGTCCATATCGACCGCCCGAGGCTTAAATCGTCGGTAAAACGTCTTAAAAGGAAGATTCGTCCTTCCACGTGGAGGAAGGTCTTTCCTCGTGTCCGAAAAATCCCATTTTCCGGCACTTCCTCCACGTCGCGCGCCCCCGGTTAATTGAATATGCATATTCCAGTGCAAGTGCTGCAAATTGGAGAACGAGGATGCCATTCCGTCCACTCTGCCGGACCTGAGTATAATTTATAAGCTGCACTTGGAGTCCAGGAAGCTGATCAATATGTACGACTGGCTGCAGGTAACAATCCGCTCGTGCTCGTGTTTACAGGTTAATCCCGGTTACACTTACGGTCACGCACGTACATCCGCGGGCAAGAGTCTTAGGATGCACCTCTCACCTGGATAGATACGCTTTCTTTCTCCATTCGTAGCGACCCTCTGGGTCTTTCTACATTTTTTTATTGTCTTTATAATCGTGCGATATACGAACAAAATTTCCTATTTAAAGACCGACAAGATATTATACTTCTTTAGGCCTCCTTAGGCCTTCTAGATTATCTCGGATATTCATATTTCATTATAATCTAGGAGAGATACCTTGCGATCGTTTCGAATCGAGCAGCATACTATTTCGTAAGATATTTACCACTTCTTCGAGCCACCAATCCTTTAGTCGTTTCGGACGCAGAATCTTCGTCCATAAATCATCCTTATTTCGGGGACATATAAAGAAATATTTAGGTTTTTCAATACCGTTTATCTGGTTAAATTATCTTACAAGTAAAAAAGTGACGGAGGTTTATCGAAACGGAGGACGTAAATGGCTGGCAGCGAACGGGTCGAAAAACGTTGCTCGGCTCGAAACGCCCAAACGATCGTCGCCGCTCCTTCGGATGTTCGTCAAATTTTGTTCAAAATTGCGCGAAAGAAAACCATCGTTCGGCTCGAAACATCCAAGCGCTCCGTATCGCTTTCTTAGCTCTTTTGGAAATCGAGGCCGGTCCGTCGCGCCAATTTTGAGCGTGGCTGTACCAGAGAGCCGGCCGTCTCGTGATTTTAATCGGTTCGAGGAGTGATTCACGCGAGCACGTCATCGCAAGGGCGGTGGGCCTGCCGAGTGTTTTATCGCGGGCAACGTTGTTAGAAGCACGGCAAAATGCTCCCCGTGAAAGCGGAGCGTGCAAATGCACGATCTCCGAGGAAGACGCGATCCGATTATCGCGAGGGATGTGCCGCTTTAACTCTTTGCGGTCCTACGTCGAATGGAACTCGACGTTGCGCAATCGTTCATCCAGAGTTCGCGATTATCCTCTGCGATTAAGTATGCGATTACAAGTGCGCGATCGAGTACGCGATTACGAGTTTGCGCGCCAGCCAGACGTATTATTGACCGTTCTGTTTTATCCCTAGTTATCGGCAGAACCGCTTCGATTAGTTCCGTCGATCGTTCGGTGTGAGGTTTTGAGGTATAATTCCGATATAAGCCGCGATCTCGGTTGGTCGCCGCGAAACGGATAAAACCGTTTGCGCTCAACCCGTTTGCTTCGATAAATATTATAACGCGCGTCGGGTTTGCAGGGGGTCGAAGTTAATAACGCCTTCCGCGGTGTGAAATCGATCTTTTCAGGCCTTTCTCATCATCGTCGATCCTGAAAACGCAAACTCGGAACAGCAAGACGTGGATCCTCATCTGCAGTATCCTTTTTTCTCGATTAAGTTTTTTTTTGACATTCGTATTCTTATCGCGAATATTTTTGAATATTTTTGAATATTTTTGATCGATACTCTAAAATAGGTGATCGATGTTTACAAAGAAATATTTCCACGTAATTTAGACGAATTACGTATCGATGGAAAAACTAGATCGTATTAAAGGAAAGAGCAAAGTTATGCTACTAAAATTCGATATGACGTCGAAGCTTAATTATTTACATCGATCGATATTTCGTTACTCGGCGACTATTGATTTTACAAAGTATTTGCTATTCGTCGATGAAAATACTGGGAGAGTAAATATTATAAAAGCGTAGTATCGTGGTTGTTCGTATAAAAATTCGAGATATCTTTCTTCCCAGCGGACGATGAACTTTCTCACACCGCGCTTCGAATAATTCTCGAGCGATTCATGGCCGATGTTCTTATCCTTAATGCGAATTCAGAGCTCGATTTACTCGCGCCGTGGCGGAGCTGCAATTTCTGGGCTTCATCAAGACATCGAGGAAGAAAACGGACCACGTGAAGCGACTTACCTGAGAAGACTCGCTTTATTCCACTTCTACGGCCACTTTATCCTGTTTTACATGCTTGCATCTTGCCGTGTCATTAGGTTTACGATAAATCGGCCCTTTCAAGAATGATTTACGAGCTAATTTTTTGAAGAGAGCCTCGAGAATAAATGGAGGGGCTTCGTTCGTCATTTGCGAATCTCGCGTCTCGCGTTAAGTAGTCTAAGATTTTAAATTATGTTTTTACCGAACTTCAATGTATACGGAAGAAGACTTACGAAAGAAGACATCGATTTGTAACGAGAAGATAAATACCTAATACTCGGAGAAATTGACTACACGCTTCATATGCTTTTTTAATTCCAATTCCCTACACTCTACGGAAATAAATCTGTACGGCTTTACTCTTTGTTCGCAAGGATATTTAGCGTACTTCCCCGCGTTAGGCTCGTGTCCAAAAGGCTAGAAAGGATTTCACGCAGCCGTGGACGATGCGTATCGTGGCGCATCTATGATCCACCCGCGATCCGGGGTCTGCCCCTCAAAAAGACCTGCGGAAGTGTTTAACGGATTCATCGTTCAAACCGTTTAACTCCCTTGACGTCGGGGAACTGCTGACGCATACCTCCATAAAGTCGTTCACCGTGTCGTTCAGCCGCGATACTTCAATTCCGGACATTGGCACGAGGTTCTTCCGCTTTTATCTCATTTCCTCGTCGTCTTTCCTTTCGCCATTTTCCTTTTGATGCTTTTTAAGATTAAAAATTAATATTATTGGTCGAGACGAGTATCCGCGTCACTTCTGCCAGTATCCACCAGCTGCGGAGATCGGTTGGGCAAGTTGTATTATCACTTGCTACGTGGTCATAATTATGTTAAAGTTATGCTTGAAAATTTAAATGACCGTTGCGGTATGACTTCGATGATGCGACGTTAATCCGAAAGAAGGCGTAGGAAAAATTGAATTTTTCCTACTATCCGTTGGTACAATTATTTTGGTGCCCGCCTTTTCAAATTCGACGGCAGCGATACTTTTTCCGACGATTAATTTGCATGGGTGGCTATCGGCATCCACTCTAGGGTTAAAAATTTTTTATCGACATCTCATTTATTATCAACGACAAAGGGTTCGACCCGATCGTTTGTTTCCAAGCGTAAAATCGATCCTCCAGATATTCCTAATTTTCGTCGATCGTCCGATGAATTTTCTTTGGCAACAAATTTTTTCTCGTCGTTTTCAGGCGAGGGCGAGCTTTCAAAATTCACAGAAATACCGCTGTTGCGTCTTGAATATTCAAAAGAAAAAAAAAACCTCGAGAGAAAGAGCCGAGGCAAATAGACCTATTTAATCATTTCCAGGCTTCGACAAAGTGGCGAAGAAAATTCAAAGGAATGCGCCGTCATAAATTCGAAGAATTTGGATAAGAATTTATGCATCGATTATTCCGATCGTTAAGGTAGTTTCGTTGTTAAAAGTCCGGGAATATCGATCCGTCCGGCTTAATCGCGTCGCCGAACGTGTCGGCCGCTTCCGGAGGAAAAAGAGAAAAGGGGAGAACGGAAAAATGGTAAAAAGGCAGAGCAAACGCTCGCGCATATTTAACGCCGATGGAACGAGGATACGAATATCGAGGAGAATTAATTGAATTCCGGCGGAGGACCTTCTTCCGTCCGACGTGATGCGGATAAATCACGATCGAGCATTCGCGTTCAAACCTCCACGGCTCCAATTTTCATTCCGCTTTTCGAGAAGTTAATACAACGCACAACTCCAAAGCATGGATTTTTGATACAAATCGAAGATACGGATAAAGATGCGTATGAATAAAAGATGGGTATATAACGGCTTAGAAAGGAAGCTCTCTTCCTTCGTTCGCGATACATTTCGGATATTGGTATGCCGTAAATGGAGGTAAAGGGAAATGCGGGACGCGTACGCCAAATCGCGAGAAGAAATGACGTTGGAGCAACGAAACATCGATATATCGGTACGTAAGTTTAATCGCGTGCGAAAAAAACCATTTTAACGATTATGCCAAGTATTTTCATTTCTATCCCTCGCTGCGCCTCATCGAGGAAGAAAATACTCTGAAATTTCAAGATACACCAATGACCGATCGATGAATTTTTGCGCCGCGTATGGCAAAATGGAAGAGAAATTAACGCAACACTAATTTATATTCTCCCTTTTCTCTTCAAAATCAAAGGACAATCGTTCTTTCGTGCGCATTTTCTTTTTGCACGAATATATTAAACGCGATAATCGAAAGGATGGTTTATCGAAAGATCGTATCTCGTTCGAGAATAATAATTTTGTCCGTCTGGAACGAAGACCTTCGTCACTGCGAGCGACACGGTATCGTCAGCTGTGCGATGATCCGGCAACCTCCGACCGCGAATCGACGAACTGGCAATTATTACCGGCGATGCGGTCGTTTCCCAGGCCGATGCGATCGATTGACGTCCGCTGTTATTACTACTGTTTACCAATTAGTCAACGCGCAATTATAATTGGTAATTGCACCTGTTTCCTGCTCGATTATACCGTTCCTTTGCACCGTTCAAACCAGCCGCGAAAATCGCTGCACCGTAAACCGATGATTCTTCCGCCCTTTGCGACACCGATTCACTCCAATACTTCGATAACGCGCGTTAATTTACTTCGATACGATCTTGGATCATTTGGATAAAGTTGACCGGAGTACGATGCGCTTAGTCGTAATAATAGTCGTCAATTTGTAGTCGGCTGTCGGAAAAATAAGTACAACGAGTACATCCGAATTTGTAATGACGATCCGAGTAGAAGCGGTGACTATCCGAATTTGGGACTAAAAACGTCGAATCTTAAATCTCTAATCCATTTTCGAGGATCGTCAAATTGCACGGGCATACGCATTCGTACATCCGTTTGCTCGCACTCCACCGTCTAATTTTCATTTAGTAGACGTACGGGCATCCTGCGATACTTGATTTTGAGTAAAGTTCGTCCATAGATCTTTCGTCAAGATTACTCTGTAAAGGGATCCTTTAATCAAGGTTAATGTTTCAAGAGGAAGAGGAGAAGGAAGCGATTTCAAAAATGATAAAAGCTTCGCGTATAAGCGTAACGGTTTGACGGCCTCGCTTCGTTACTTGAATTTACATCGGGTTACCAAATTTCTCGTAAACCGGAAAACATCGGGTACTTACGCGAGTTAATATCGGGGGAAATTGTCGATGGAAATGATCTTTAAATTTTGCTCGGAAACTTTTCACGTCAGAGCTACAGGGTGACGCAAAAAGATTTACTCGCTCTTTCATTGGCCATTACTCGTATATTTAGTTTTTATTCGAATGTTTATGAACGCAGGTACAAGCTTAATCGGATAAATTAAATAAAATTTAACGACGTTATAGAAAACGTAACTAATGAGTAGATAAAGAGCGTGTGCATTTTTTTGGGGCATCTCACGCAGAAGCAGTCATCACGATGCGTCGGTAAGTTCTTATAAAAATTGCCAAAATTTCCGAGGCTACGCGTATATCTTTATCGCATCATTTTTGTTACGTAAAATATTGAAAATTTTGAATCGATCGCTACGGTCGTTGCCTCTCAATTCGTGCAGCACCGTTGTCGATTTTCAATTTCCGCTCAAGTTTCACGCTCATTGTTTTCGGATTCGGGAAAATCATCGGGGAAGAACTTTCGATTACACGAATACTTGCAGTTTTCAAACCTCGAAATACGTTTATCGATACGATGAACACTGCTCGCATCGAGAAGGGCGCAAAGAAAGGTGGGGCATAAATACCGCGAGCAAAGAAGGCGTCGATCGAAAGGGGTAAAAAGTTAATTCCGCGGGGAGCAAAAGGTATTCGAGTGGAGGACTCGCAGGAAGGAACGAAGGAGTAAAGAATGGACTCCGTCTTTCGGGCCGGAGATCCGATATAAGGATAGCTGGGAGTTAAGGAGGATGCCGAAAGGATGGAAGTTCGGGGACTGGATCCTTTATAGATTTTTCCCTGGCAATGGATTTAGGATCGCGAGCGAGACACGGTGATCGATCGTCGCTGGAAAATGCGCCCGGATAACTTCCCCGAGATTCCTCGAACGTCCTCCTTGGCGCCCTTCCGACATAAATTACGCGAGAACTTTGCGAATGAGATTTTCCACGAGATTCGCCAGGAGTAACGGCCCTTCGAAGATCACGCGTGTATCGCAGTGTGTGGAGAGTAGCGAAAACCGATGTTGGACCGAGGGATCGAACGCGGAAGGAAGTTGGCGTTGTTGATACAACGCGAGTTCTTCGTACGTCGAATAAGGATTTAATTCGACGCATCGTCCACCGCCTATTCATTACACTCGATATAATCACGAGCGACAAACGCTACTGGAACGCGGATTTGATTTTAAAAAAACCTTGTCCACCGCCGATGAATCGCCGTTTGCTTATTATCGAGTTCGATATAATCATAACTCTGCGAATCGGATAGTACCAGGTACCACGGGAGGAATCGTGGTTGGCTAGAAACACCCGATGCTCCCCCTCCGCCTAAACCTTTTTAGAACCCTTCTTTGAATTCGACATCCAAAAAGTTCGATGCGCAAAATTCGCGAAGCAAGAAGTAGGTACTTGTACTTGATGCACTTCCGCAAAGATGGTCACGCTTCTTTCCAAGGGAGAACGACCTCATGGTCGAACCGCAAAAGTTCGGCGTTTCCTTCGCCAATGCTTTGAGAAGCTCTTCTTCGAGCTGGAGATTCAAAAAATTCCAGTGCACGAAATTACTAAAACGAGGAGTACTCGCATCGTCTGCACCCTCGCGAGGGGGGCCACGGCGGTTGCCAAAGGAGAAATCACGGTCAAACCGCAAACGCTCGACGCTTCCCCCCGCTAATCCTTGGGAGAGCTCTCCTTTGAACTCGAGATTGCTACGTGTTCTGGAACAATGCGAGGCAGCTCGTGGCTCTGTTTGTCCCGATATGGATATCCAGCGTCACGTCCGCGCTGACACTCCCGCTCGTGAATCATTCCACGCTCGTTTGATCATCGGCCGAGTATCGAGCGGCCCGTCGTTTATCGAGCCAACGCTCCATTCGGCCCACGATGAACTACGACGTTTCGGGCCTTGTGTACGAATCACGCGGCAAAGCGCACGGCCGCGAATTAATGTCGAGTTTCCGCCTTTATCCACCCTCCAACGCATTGCTGCGCCCTGGAAATCATCGCCTCGCCAACTTATTTTTTTTTCCCCATCGGTTCACCGATATCGACTTTAATCGACGCGTTTACGGACGCGAGGATGTTACCGACAAGCTGGCCTGCAAAATATACTTTTTCGAACCTTCTCCTTGGAGTTATCGCGAAACGCGCGACAAATAGTTTTTCCTCTAATGACGATGAAACGGATACGCGTATTAATTTTGGTTGAAAGGTCGAACGTGCAGCTTTCCCAAGGGGTAAGATTATTTTAAATATACGATTAATCCAACAATTAAATTACGTATAAATAACGTAAATAACTTTCTATCAAATACGACGACTCTTTTCGAGGTAGACTAAAAGATACCTAAATTTGTTAAAGTTTCTAATTCGGTAAGAACGCTCTTAGCGATGATTTTACGTGGAACAAAAAATAGAGACGATCCTGCAAATATAGGATGCATCGCTCGTGTACGAATCGTCGGTCGATAATTCGAGCGCGATGGTTAAACCTTCGCGAGCAGAAGTGCGTTCGTCCTATGATCTTATGCGTGGAACGTTATTTTACGTAGCGATAGGTCGGTTCTAGCCGGATGCTCGAACTAAACCGATTAATGAGATATGCGAAGGGACGGTGATCAAAGGTACGGAGTAAACGTGGGCACGTTGATGTTCCCTGTAATCTCCCGACGCGCTCTGTTCTCGCCACGAAATTGTTTGTCGATCGCTTCGATCCGACGCGGCACGGAGCTTTCTTCGATCTTCCTGTTAACAGCCGAATTTTCCAGGCGGCGATTATTATTCTAAAGATACGATTTCTCGTCGCATAGCTCGCGCCGTAAAATAAAACCATCGAAATGGAGTTAAATCTTAACGAATCCTGGCGTTTAACTAAGCGTGCGCGTATTAAACCTTATATTAAAAGATGGGCTCGTTGTTACCGTTTAACGCAGTACGAATGGACTCGAGAGAATGCCAAAAATGGACAAATGGACTCGAGTAACGCCAAAAAATAATTCTCAGCGTGTATCGCTGCACGGGAAAATGTGGTATGTTCGAATCACGCTCTTTCTCCGCACCTACGCTATATCCATTCCCCTAACTTCTCAGCCTGGAGGCGCCAATCTCTTGGCGCAAACGTCGACATAAGTTACTTTCGATAAATTAAATTTCTCCTACGTAGTAAAGTCCGTACGGCAGTGTTGGACGCGGAAAAGGTCAAAGATAACGAGGTTAATGAAGTTTACGCCAAAGGGGGAATCCTTATTGCTACGTAAACGTTGCTCCTCTCGGATACGAGAAGCGAGTTTCCGGTTATTCGAACTTCAAATCGATGCCGTACACGAATCTATCGATCTTTCCGATCGATTTGCGCCGATTTGCGCCGATCGAAGGCAAATGTTTTAAATTCGAAAACTTTTCGTACATACGTATATACGATTTTTTTTAGAGATTCGTATCTCACGAGAAACGAGCAACCTTCATTTTCCAGATCAAGTATCGACGCGTATCGTTCGCGATCGCAAATTTATCATGCCCCGGAAATTGATTTCTCGATGATCGGATCGTTCACCGGTAAAATAATTCTAAAAATATCCATGACGTATCCGATCGATGTTTTTAGAATTATCCGACGTTAAACGATCCTTTCGTTATTTATTTGACGCACCGATAATCACTAGCAACGTTCTCTATATTATATTCCATACTCTTTTTGCTCTACCGAGCGTGAGAGGAACGCGGTGTGCCTGTTTTCGGATTTTTAAATATTCAAAACAAAAAATCGGTAGTGATGAATACGATATCAGCATATGCATAACGCATTGGAAAGGGAATAACAAAGGATTAACGCATCGACTCCCTCGGGAATTTGGTAATTTTCGACCTCGCACGCCACGGTGCGTACACGTTTGTTCGCGTTGCGAATAAATTCGTTTGATGTACCGACGATATATTTTTTATTCGGTTCTCGAGTACAACGCGTTTACGAAAAAAAACGGTAAGAAATATGCATAAAAGTCGGAACGTCGCTTCTTTTCTAAAAATGTGCTCGATCGTCGAACAGTCGATTTATCGCCGATCTAAAATTTTTGAAGAACGTTTCAAAATCTCTCGAATCATGGATCTTTTATTTAGGACTCTGTTGCGTAAACCGTTTGTTCGGAAGTTTGGTTCTCTAAGATTCGCAATATCGCGAGGCCAGATGGTCCGCCTTCGAATTTCGCTAAACGTCCGCTGGTTTCTAGGAGAAATCAGAAGCGGATACTTCCGAGATGAGAACAAGAAGGCGACATTTCCCATGGGCGAGAAAGGACCGGTACTCCGCGTTCATTCGCAGACTCATTTCCAGCAGGGATGAAAGGAGCCCCCGCGGAGGTCTCGCGCAGATCCGCTGGGTAACTCACCGCGGGGACCTCGATCTCGCCGTCGTCCTACCCGCTTCGACGTGGAAATCAATCTCGACGCGTATATATGTACGCATACGTGCTATACGCATAGCGTATATACGACAAATATCGATTCGCCCAAGATCAAGAAATAGGTATAAACGTTAAATATTGACCATCTCCGCGCCAAACCGAATTATCACGCTCTCACTATCCGCCGAGAAATCGCGAAGCAATTTCCGTCAGCGATTCATTTGTCCTTCGCGTCCTCCAAAACCAAACGGTCACCGTATGCATCCCGCATCGCCGGCATCTCAGCGCCGACCCATTCCTCCATCCTACCGTTCGTCGACGCAGGAAATCAATCCCGACAGGTTCTCGTATCAATCTCACACCCGAAGCGCCTAACCGCATCCGTACTCCGGGCTTCATCCTTTCGAGAAAGCCCTTCCTGAAAATCCTCGAGAGGCTGGCGTCTATCCACAGAGGAGAGGCGAGAGGAGGGGCGGAGGAGGCGGAGGAGGCGGAGGAGGCGGAGGAGGAGGGCGCAGACCGGATGGAAGGCAAAGCAGGGGAGCTGTCTCGGCTCGGGACGCTTCCCTGGAAGAACGACGGGTAATATTGGCTTCCGCGTCGTCGGATCAGGTGGCGCTGAGCAACTCCTCCCGTCGGGGGATAGGAGCACAGGAGGGGGATTGATTTTGACGACGTAATCATCCTCGAGCTACGCTGGGTCAAGAAAGTATTGTGCCGAACTCCCTCTCGGGCCAGGCATTCTCTTCACTTCATTTTTGCATTCGTACATCCTTGGTCCGACCTAAGAGACTCCGTGGGAGGAACGAGAGTCGGATTGGTCGGACGAGGAGCGCAAAGCGAGGCGAGCAGGGCACGACGATTCGACCGCGGAAAAGAGACGGAGACCAAGAAGTTTGGAGAGCGAGCGAGATAGCGTCGAGTAAGCATCGACGTAAAGATAAACGGAATGACGGTACTTGGGGCGAATAAATCGCGAGGTTCGGTAGCTTCCTTGCAAGCGAGCGAATCCTACTCCTCCGCAACTTCTGCCGCCGCAACGGCCCAAATGTGGGGAGCGAGGGAGCTCGAAAGGTGGAGACCTAAATGTGCCCAGGAAAAGACCCCTTTTGCCCTTCCGCTATCTTCGATGCTCCCTTAGGTCGCGTCAACGACGCGTCTATACGTGGCGCTGAAGCGTAAGTCTGGCCGGTGTCTGACCGTTGTACGACGATCGATGCCCAAGTCGGACGGATCTCTCGATATCTTTTCGATTAGCGGTAGCTCGACAGGGGAGCGAGTCGAAGCCCGAGAAACGCACGGTTTTGATCGAAATACTCGAAGAATTTCGATTGGAGTCGTCCGGAAGCGTCGATGAGCGATCCAATATTTTTTAGCGTGGGTGTACGGGACGCGCCTATACATCTTCGTCCGTGTCCGATTCTTCGGGATCGATCGACCCTTCCGATAATTGCTCGATTCGATAAAACCGTTCTCGTATCCCGCCTTCCAGCCGTCAGAAACTCGCAGTGGCCATTAAGCTTTTCCCGTGTCAGAAACTGCGGTGGGCACCGATCCCTGTCGAGTAACAGGATTAAACGCATTTGCTAAAAAGACTTTCGATTTAACGCGCGAAAGACGGCCGTCGAATTTTATTTCTTTTTCAATCCACCACTTTTCGTACTCGATATGGGAGGAACGTTAATAACGTTTCGGACATGCTTCGACGTCGCGTTACTTTATTCTCGTCTCAAATATATACGAACTTCGCTAAACGTTTCGATCGAACGGCAACGATACGTCGATCGTAGTACGGATAGGTACTTTCAGGAAAGTGCATCGGGATTTTCGCTTCTTCTCGTCGCCAGGAAGAAGATGGATCAAAAAATTCGGGCCCTCTCGCTCCGGCCTCCCGACAGTTCGAATTCTTTCCCAATGCTCCTGCCTACATCGTCGTTGGAAACTAATAACGTCTTCGAAAAAATCCTCCCGGCGATCGATAATATTTAAGAATCCATCGGCTCGAAAGGAAGCGATCGAGTACACGGAGCTCGATTCGTCGAGCAAACTTCTAACTCGAGCACACGGAAGCTGCGAGCGTCTTAATCCCCTCTTTCCGGCCAGGGGGAAAGCGCCGCGGGCCAGTCTCGTCCTCGCGGATCCCCGATATATTATTCTTTAATATCGATTCCGGGCCGTAGATCCGCGCGATCGTTCCTTATCGGGGATTTGTCCGAGAGCAGGCCGGAGATCCGTGTTTGGCCAGCCGGAGATCGATGACGCCGGTGTATCCAGCCGTAAGCAGAGCCGCGAGACGCGCCACGGCGCCGTCGAGGGTGCAAACATTAAGCGCCGAAATTACACGGCCTCGCCACGGCAAACATCTACGCGAGGCAAGATTGCGAGAGAGGCCTCGCCGCTTAACGAGGCCGCCGCGTTTAGTGCCCAACGCCCTGAGTAATAACAATTTTGATCGAGCCCCTTGTTTACCCTCGTCCGCGACGAGCCTCTTCTCCTGGAGGCCGAATAATACGGGGTAAATACGACGACGTTTCCGCATTGGCTCGAACATCCCGCATATCCGAGTAGGAATGTTTGTCCGCAAAACGAGCGCCTCTCGAACGCTCGCTCCTCGTACGTATCGATAAGCGTGCGAGTATTCGACGCTTGGAGGGCCGCGTGTACGACGATGGGAGAGCTCGCTAACCAAGATCGCGCGTAATAACGATTTTGGTTTACCACGCTTCTCGACGCCTCGCCTTTCGCCCACCTTCGAATCCTCCGAGCGAATACGTTCGCGTTCCTCGATTGGCTCCGCGAGATACGGAGGGGGGCGGGGGGGGGGGGTGGATTTCTTTTATCGTCCCACGTATTTATGTAAGTACGTGCGAATTGTGTGGACAATGGTTATTACCCCGGACAATGGTCGGCTTTGCTACCGGAATTTTCAGGACAATGGTTATTATTCGAGCAAAAATGTAATTTCTCGTTGCGCGACCGGTGGTTTACCGCCCTACGTTTTAACCTCTTGCCTTACTACGCTAAATTACAATGTAGATAGGAACTTGGCCGTTGTACACTCGCGGCGCGGTTCTAAAGTAAATTTATCGGTAGAAATTGCAACGAAGATACTCGAATGCGCGCAAATGCGATGACAAAGTATCCTACGGATTTCTGCGGTTTTCCTTTCCGTTACTTTTATCGGGCTTTATTCGGTTTGAGAAGCGGGGATACTTCTCTCGACTCTCTATCGTCGCGAATCACGATTCCCAATAAGGACGATCTCCGCTTTAACTCTCTATAACTTCGAACGACGAATGCAGCGATACGATGATTAAACGCTGGATTATTCTTCGTCGTCGACCACTTCGCTATGGAAATTTCCTCGTGGACTCCGCAGCAAAGTATTCAAAAAACCATCCTTAAATCGTACAAACCGTTCGAAATGTGAAAACGGTAATAGGAACGAAAAATGGCGATGGTTTCCATGCGGGACAAGGCGTTTCATTCGGCGAGCGACTTTTGGGTCGCGCGGATTTTCCCCCATTTTCAGCGGCCCGTAGGAGCAAACGCGTTCGAAGCACATTGTTCCAGCGCGGGTTGCAACCTTTTATGTCGCTACAAGGCCGAGTAAATACGCCGCGCGAAGGTCATAAAGTTCATAAAATTCTATATCCTCCCGGCGATTTTTCCAATCCGGGACGATATCCGGAGATCCCAGTTTCCACGGGACTTTTCGCGGGCCGGCCATTATCCCGGGACAATGCGACTTTACTTTACGACGAACGAATGGCCCTGGTGGCTCGCAAAGCCACGCTTTTCCCTCGCCACCCTCCACGATAATACCCCTTGGTTACCTGGCTATTATAACTTTCCGCGGAGTGTTTCTATACGTCGACTTTCCGCCGGCCATTCTCCCTCTTCCTCCCTCGACCACTCGCTCCTTTGCTCCTTCGCCCGCTCGCTCTTTTCGCGTCACCGCGTCTCCTTCTCTTACCGCCTCGCGCCCTTCCCCCCTTTGTCTCGCAGCGTGCGAATCAATTCATCGATCCATCCACGCTTCTGCCTTCTCCTCCTTTTTCATCGAGCTTATATTTGTAGGTTTCGTACTCCTAGCCAGTGTCCAAAATTAGCATTACTCCACGCAAAAATGTCGATGCGCTCGCCCGAAATTCTAACTCCACGAGATCGGATGGAGGGTTGATATATAAAGCGCGCGAACGGGTGCTCGGTTAGACCAAGACTCCCCGATTGTTCCTAAAGGTTATATTCGGTACACCTAAATATGTCCGGAGAATGGGTGGTGGGTCTGGCCCTGAGGAACGAAGAGAGTTCCCTCGCGTTGAAGGCAACGTTATTCCCGCTGGATAACCCGGTGATCGCGTCGTAAGTTTCTTTCCTTATCGGCGCAAATCCCATGATTTTATTAGGAGTTTATCGCCGGAACGGAGAATCTGGCTGAATTCCGTGCGAGAGTTTCCACGATTCCCTTTGAGTTTAATCGCTTCGTCGTAACCGGTGCATGGTGGGTGGGGGTGGGACGCACGCTGGTAGGTGCAGGGTACTTTAAAAGCAATTTCTGTCCGGGCATACTTAATTCGTTTGCCTAGACGCTGTATCCGGAAAGCTGTAGCTACCAAGGCGAGAGAAAGGAAGGGCCAGGGGGGACGTACATTAACGAGCAAAAGTCTTCGCTGGGTTATGCCACGATTTGTCTCCGGTTAAAATTGATCTTTACGATCTCGTAGCGTCGATAAGATCGTCTGAAAAATTTTATACGGTTCTCTAGGGAGATCGGCGCACGTTCGTAAGATCGTACGAGAATCTTTGCACGGTTATGCGGCGGTTTACGCGTGCGGGGTAAAATAGTATTGTGGTGGTACACGAGGGAAATTCGCGGAGCTTTCGGTATCGACAAAATTGCCACGGCGCTTTAGAAAATTCCCTAGCACCTCTAGGTTCTTTGGGAGGAATTTTTCTAGGCGTCCCGATCCTCTCGGGCCACGGTATATCTCTGGGCGAAGAAGGGGCGGAGAGAGAGCGCGGAAGGCCGAAGGATAGAGCGTCCTCGGAGATCGGAGCGAGGGGCGAGAGGCGGAATGATAAATTAAACTGGCCAGGCCTCGGCGCAAAAACAGGCGCGGCCTAAGCCGCAAAATTATGAAAGTTCCAGGACTAATTGTGAAACTTTTCGCGACGTAGAGAATTCCGGGGGCGAGAGTCGAGCGATGGGTGCCGACTCGAGGAGATAAAGAGAGCTCTCGGGCATGCCGGAGCCGGAAAGGGTGAGTGGCTGAGTGGCCGACGATAACGCGGATGGAGTCTTGGCTCGACCTCCTCGTGCCAAAGGCCAAGGAGCTCGACCACCTCGCGGAAGACCTCCCACGACCTCTTCCCGTCGATCGCAAAATTTCGAACGAGTCTCCGTAGGAAAAGGATGCAGCCAGAGCGAGCTATGAATCGTGGATGCCGGATCGTGATGGATGGAAGGATGCCGTGATTTTTCGATTTGAATTCACCCACGCTTTTGGGCTTTATCCATCCTGGCTCAGAGTGCTCGAGAGACTTTGCTCGAATTTTGCTTCTCCTCTCCTTTACGTTCACCCCCGCTTTTTTCGCCATCATCCGCTGTGCCCGCGTTTTCGCATAATTCTATCGTTACCCGTTATTCGATGATCGCTGTATCGCGCCCTCAAGATAAATCACCAAAAATTCGTATTCAAATATCGGAGTTTTCGAAGGGTCGTGATCTTTGGAAGAGAAGCAAGCAAAAAAGAATAGAAATGGGTCGGTAGAATCATCACGATTCCACAAACCGATCATGGATAATTCTAAAAAATCCGCCATCATATACGTACGGATAGAGCAATATTTCCGAGCAATGTAATTTCCAGTCAGTTCGATCGGTTCTGAGATAATACCGACCAACCTTCACCGGTTCGTTGACTTCGGCGTTAACGGTGCGAGAAAATTCTTGGACACCCGACGTTTCAAAGGCGAAAACTCTGCGCCACTTTCATGCCTCGTCGCGAGCCGTCCGCCACTTAATTCCTTTAAACTCCTTTATTTACGCGGACGCCATCGGCACCCAGGGGGGCGGCCCGCTCGACAATAATGGATATTGAGTTACTCTCCACGCCACTAGACTCTCCACGATGCTCCAAGTACTTCCCGCGAAAAATCGCCCCTGGTCGAATAATATTGATTCAACGATTCTACTTCGTCGCAGCGGCACGACTCCGCCTTCGATTATTTGCTCGAACCGCTGCCACGCTCGGTCCCCGGAGTAATTCCAGACGGTACTCGCCTTATTTAAGGGCAAATAAGGATAATAAGTTAGACATATCGTAGCCGTCTCGAGGAAAATATTAGCATCGTCGCGTTGTTAATTTATTCGCGGGCAAATATGCACCGGGCGGCCCTCTACGTAGTTTACATCCGGCATTTATCAGTTTACTACGGATTTACGCCGCGCTCATCCAAACTCGCGCGGAGTACATCGATCAAAGTACCGCGTTCTCGACCGTGCATCATCCTTGCAACGCCTACTTCTCCAGAGTCCAAAGAAAAAAGAATGGGGTACGAATATTTCGATCGTTTAGGAGGAACTCTCGAGCGAAGCTGCCCTCCGCACTAAGCTTCGCGAGCTCCGCACTCCGGCAAGTTGGAGTCGGTCGAGAATTGGGTTTCCAGGGGGTAAGTGGGCTCGGCGGTCGGGACAATGTGATCCGAGGCGCACGGGGCAGTTTCGAATTCTGCAGTCGGCCGTAAGACAAACGGGCCCTGTGGCTACGAGCCAGGAGATGTGTCGCGTGGCCCAAGCGGCTTTCACTCGCCTACTTGGCCCGCTGTGTACTCAGCCACCCTAACCCTGTCCTCCCTCAAAGTCCTTGGCACATTGTGACCACCTTCCTCCGCCTCCTCCTCCTCCTCCTCCTCCTCCTCCTTCTCCCGCTTCACTCTGCCTCTGCCCGCTCCGTTCCTCCTTGAGTTTCGTACAAAGAGCTACACGCTTAAGTTACCTGGAAGACGGAGTTTTGACTTCCTCCTCGCCTATGGGCGTTTCGGATCGTTTTATCCCAGAGAGATTATTTAAAGGATGGAAACCAATGAGAATCGTGTAAGAGATAGAAACGACAAAGCGGTACCGATGTAGGATTCTGCGCGCGTCCGCCTTTACGCGGCACGCGTCGACGGTGGGCCAAAGGAAGAAGTATTTTTATACGTTGTAAAGTATTTCAAAACGCTTTATCCGGCCACTTTCGTCGAACTCGATAAGCTCGTTTGGTATTACGAAGGAATTTCGCTGCCGGGCTGGGTAAAGCGGATTTGCGCACGGAGAGGCGTAAAAATGTTTGTCGATTTACCCAGGACCATTCGA
Source organism: Ampulex compressa (assembly GCA_038496175.1). Classification (NCBI taxonomy): domain Eukaryota; kingdom Metazoa; phylum Arthropoda; class Insecta; order Hymenoptera; family Ampulicidae; genus Ampulex; species Ampulex compressa. The sequence goes on along the minus strand of JBCFXI010000198.1, from coordinate 187,174 downwards.
ATATCAAAGAACGGAGCGCGCAAACTTATTACATCCTCGGTGAGCCTGAGAAGCGATCTCCAACTTTAAATTAGCAAACTCGAGAGGAGAACGGCGAGGAGAAGGAGCAAATATTCCGGCAACAATTCTGTGCGTAGCCTCGATAAAGACCACCATCGGGAAGATTTTAATTACGCCCCCGGATTGTTAAGGCGAGGAGAAAGAAAAGAGAAAGTTGCGCCGAAAGTTGTAGGCTGCTAACCGAATTAGATTTATATATAACGCCCGGACGTTTATGGAGTGTAATTAAAATCTTTTTAACGAACGCACCGTGGAGCCTGGAAACTCTCTACTCATAAACTTCCCCCCTAATTGCTTCTACATCCAATCTCGGCTATATTAGCCGTGGAACGCCCTTTAAATTATACTAAACTATTACGCCCGAACCGAAGTTTTCGCAGTTGGAACTAATTCTGCAACGTCGTAAAGATCGAGAGAAACGCATAGCCTCCTCCTCCTCCTCCAGCTTTTCCCTACGATTAAACACCTGCCCTGCTTCTGGAAAAAAAGGAAAGCAACGCCGAGTTTCCGGTGGAAATAATCGTTCCATGCTCGATTTCACGATGAAATTTACCTCCGTAGGATTTGCGCACGGCGAAATTAATTATTCCATGCGCAATTTTACTATGGAATTCACCATCCTACGGATTATGCACCGAACGAGAGGTCCTCCTCTTCGCTCCTTCGGTTATGCAACGCTCGACGCTCGAAGCCACTTTCCAGAGATTCATTCCGGAGATGTAGGCGTACTAAATACATTTTTAAGGAAAACGAGGAGGGAGGAAAAGTGTCGACGGATTAATATTCCGATCCCCATAACGTTGGATCGGCCAATGCGTTTGATTCGCGTGTAATCTTTAATCCTCTCCACCAAATAGTATTTTGCCGTAAAGGGCCAATGTATCGGTAATATTCCAAGGAAAACTCACTTCCACGGTCTTAATTTTAAGAAGCGATTCCCGAGGATGAAAGCTGACGAAAGTAGTTTTATCTTATTAAAAAATGACCATAAATAATTCAAGTTTTGAATCTATCACGATCAAAAGCACGAATTCCGATGATAAGTTTGATGGAATTTTTCGAAGTCGCCACAGCGGTTAAGGCAACGTTAATCTCGTGGTCGAATGGCCGAGCATTCGCATTCAGTTTCCAGAGTGGTTAATGGAGGACCGCTCGCGTAATCACCATAATTTTTCGGGGGACACGCGGCAGGGATAAGGGAATAGTTATTGTGACACCGTTGTAAAACCGTGAAACGTATTGCGTTGTTTCGTGACCGCACGGAGATACGTACATCCCGTTCCATAAGTAACCGAAGAAACGATTATTGAAATATGGTTGTATTCGCGAGTGAAGTACAGCAAAATAACCGTATTCCGCGAGTAATTAACAAAATGGTTGAAATGTATTATCGAAACAGGATTCTGCTATGGTCCTGTTACGATATTTCCGATACGTTTGAGTAGTGCTAACCATTTTCCGCAACGTAACGAGGTAAAATAAACGATTTTTGACGAGCATCGAATATTTTGCTTCGATTCGCTCGTTACGTGGCGTGCGATTTGATTTTCCGTTAGCACCTAAATATATGATTAATAAGTGTCGTATACTCATTACCTTTAACGAGCGTTAATTTGCTTTTTATCGTACGCGACTTCGTATTATGGCATCGTCTAGCTGCTAACCTTACTAAGCGTCGGGTGACTTATAAACTCGAGGGAGCATACACTCTCTGTCGGAAGTTTTACGACATCTAATCATGCTTCTTACACGTAAAAGATAATCAAAATCGTTTAAGCGTTCCGCCCTTTGCGCTTTTAACATTTTTCGATATGTTTGTCCCGCAACTCCAAATAGAATCGTCGACTCTGCGTATTACGCGTGGATTTCCATTCGATCCGAGATCAGAACTAGAATCGAAGATCGAAGTTCTTCGTCTCTCCTGGTGAAAATATCCGATAAACGGATCCGCTAACCTGTCGCGTATCGTAGCTGCGTTAACCGTGTTCATCAATGTTTTTTTTTTCATAATGTTATAAAAAACGCGTTAATGGATTCTTTGCGCAATATCGAATTAAAAAAGCGTACGGGACGATCGATGGGAAAGATGAGGGTAACAGTGCCGTTCGACAAGGGCAAGTGTCCTAGGACTTTTGAGTTAGAGTGTACGCGTCTCGTTATTCCTCGCGCCGCGTGCGGGCACGTCTTAGTCACGATGGATAATTACAACGAAACTTTTCTTCCTTTCGTCCATTCCCCTTATTATCACGCAGCCCGTCACGCCGTATTCTTAACGTAAAACACACCGCGGCCGATCGAACATTTCTTAACAAAATTGCGCAACTCTCTGGCGCGATATTTTCGCAGATTCTCCATGATTTGATTGCGACGCGTCGATAACCATTCGCGTTTCTCGTGCGTTCTGCTTTTTTTTCGGATATACGTAATATATGTAAATGTTTCTGAAAAGTGCCCGGTAGGTGTAGCTTTCATCACGCGCACCTTATCCTATTACCAACGCGTTCAATATGTAATTTAAAACAGTTTGAACGATCGAGTATCGTATTTCCGCACATTCGTTTTTTGTCGAACGTATATATGTACGTACAAACGCACATCCGTAGGAACGTATGAGGGAATAAATCCACGTACCTCGAGCGACTAATATTTCAAGATCAAAGTCCGAGAATCGTAACGGGTATCCAAAAGTTTTTCACGTACACCGTATTCGCGGGAAATGGCCCGAAATTCTAATCGTACGCAAACTTCTCGTCCTTAGGATTCGCGATTTTTCCTTTTTTTCTTTCATCGATTTTCGGTACCGCCAAGACCACTTGGCCTAGGATTGCGAACGCGAGAGCTACGATATAGGCGTCAAGTGGAAAGACCATAAGCGATCGGTGGAATTCGAACTCGAATCTCCCCTGAGTAAATCCGAGCCTTTATCCGCAACACCACCTCTCCGATTCGCGGTTTGCGGTGCCACGAAGAGCGACTCAAAATATTTGTACTTCAGGATCGCAAAGCGTTACATTCCAGGATCAAACGATCCGCTCATTTTTACATTATTTACTTTTAAAAAATAAGAAACGCACGCGTTAAAAAACAAGGAACTTTTAGTTAAGTCTCTTCCTTTTCGAATAGATTAAACGCCATAATTATAACGATCGAGTATCCGGAGTGTACGAATTATTGGACAACGATGACGTCCAGCTCGAATTAAGGCGCGTCGCGCTGGCACGCTGGCTCGGAAGGGGTTCTTAGTCACGACGAAAGTTTTCCTCCTCTCGGCCATTCCCGATGGTATCGCGCAACGACTAATGTCGCATTCGTCATGCGACCGATATAAATTGGCCACATTCTTACCGTATGAATTCACTGCCGAGGGGCGCGACCCTTTACGGCCCCTGCCGTTTTACGTTTCTTTAAGCCGATCCGGAAGGTATTAAAGAAATTAGGGCCCGATAAATTCAGGGTTATTGCTGGAGAGGCGTGCGGAACGTTCGAAAGTTGCTCGTCTATAAACGGATAAAGGCGGGGGGGGGGGGTAAAGCTCGATTTGCCGCGCGATCCGATTCGAGATCGAACCGAATGCGAGGACGATGCCGTTGTGTACCTTTCTCCTTCGAATAAATTACGAGATAAGGAATATTCGAGTACGATCCGGACCTTGGGTATTTTTTTATCTGGTGATTTGTTCGAAGGAGAATGGCGCAGCGCGACGCCATTCCTCGGCGTATTTTCCACGATGTTTATTTTCTTCGAGGAAATGATGTTTCTTCGAAATATCGACATCCCGCTATCGGAAGGAGGAATAAAAGTTTGGAGTAAGCGTTTTCCTCTGCTTTTGGCGAGCACGTTCAGCAAATGGGAGATCATTGTGTGTCGTCATCGATTCGATAACTCGTTTCGTTCGAAAGCAGAGGTTTCGGCTTGGTTCGATTTGACCCTAAATTCGAGTGGGAAGTAAAGGAAATCTTAACGCTGTTCGTATTTCAAGAAGACCGCTCACTCGAGTTAATCTTAATATCCGCTTAAAGATAATCTACGATGTTACGGTTTTCGCTGCGTTTTCATAGCGTAAATTAGACGTTACTTTCGTAATTTTAGCACTCTATCGATAATATTCTTCGTATACGAGAATGTCATTCGTCATAGCGAAATTAAAATAGGGGATAAAATTTAAAAAACAAATAAAATTTCATTAACGTAAAATTAAGAACCGCAGTTTTATACGAGCTTTCGCGCGAAATCGTGCCTTTAGCAAGAGTCGCCTTTCGAGTAAAAAGCGTCGATGCAAGTTTTCCATCGCTTGGATAGTGCACGGATACTTTCGGATAAAAATTCGTCCAGCTAATTCCATGGCAAGACGTGCAGGTACGATAAAGCAGGTCGTATTTGTCGTGCATGATTCATGGATAACGAACGTGTTTAATTAACCGTTGATTAAGAAACTTTCTCACGGGCGATACCTTCAGAGGCGCCGGAAACTTTCGTATTTTCCCGCATCAACGGCGTTTAATGAACGAGAGTTAGCCATCTCTCCGGGATAAATATAAAAACTTTGATATAAATTTCTCCCGCGTATCGCTCCGTTTCTCGATAAAAAAGACGATCGCGCTTTTTAATCCATCGGAGTCTCGATTCGTCTGATATATTTTTTGTTTGGATATCGGGTTGTCGGAAAAGCAACCCTCTCTACCACTATGCGCGATCCGTTTCGAGCTATGGGATAAATACGAGGAAAAAATAATCAGACGATTACGAATATCGTGCGAACCTAGGGTCATTCGTAAATTGGACATCAAAGCTTTACTCGATATACATATTTATCGCGGGAAAACGCGGTGCGACTAGCCAAGCCCTACTTCGCGAGTCGAGTCCAGCTCGGCCCGCTTTAGGGCATTCGTTTATATTTATACGTTTTATCGAGTTGGAGAGGGAGGAAATGGGGCGCGAAGGGGGGCGGGCGTTCGTTAGGTCTTCCTCGCTTTTAATCCAACTCGAATGGCAGCGCCGAGGGGCGACGAAGCAAGGAGTACATTTCCCGCCGACGAAAAGTCGCCCCGAGGCATTTTCAAGCGGCGTCACCGCGAGTCGAGTTTAACCCTCCAGAACCGACATTCCTTTTAGATTTCGACGCTCCGACCGTGCTTTACGATCGACCTTTCCGCATAATCTCGCGTCCTTAAGAGGACAGAGGAAAGTTGGGAATAGCCAGCGGTGTCGCTTTGCCGCTTTAACAACCGCTCCTCTCCGATAATTACCGCAACCTTATTGATATCGGTATAAAACGTCGTTTATCGTACAAGACGATCCACGATCGAGGAAGAAGAGTTTCGATTCGATATCGACTAATATCAACCGAGAGATATATTTCGCATAATCCTTGGCGGATGCGATTCGATGTGATTTTAAGAACCGCTCGGGGTGAACCGGTAAAAATAGTTGAGCTCGTTGGCGAGTACTGGGATGCAAATCGGTGAACGGATCAAACTCGCCGGTCGATCCTCCCGGGGATGAGGCGTTAAACTTTTTCGAAATGCAACGTCTCCCCGATCGACCTTTGAATACCCATGATTCCTCGAGGCCGAACTCGTCCCCCTCTCGTCCGCGGAGAGGAAAGTTGAAATCAAATTTTGGGCCGGTCGCTGCGCGAGAGCCAATCCCCGACGACCCTTTCCCCTCCAGAGCGAGGAACTTTCCTGGTAAAACGGCGACGCCCTCCTTAATTCCTTGTTTCCTTCGCGCAAACATTTTCCTCGGTGCAATCGCGAGGCTCGCCCCGAGGCCTCGAGGGCGGCGTCGAGGAGGAGGAGGAGGAGGAGGAGGAGGAGAGCCTTCGGCCGGATATGGGGAATCATCCTTCGAGGAGGATCGGAACGTCGAATCGTCCTGCCGACTTCCTCCTCGCGCGCTGCTCAACCTTGCGTTTATGGTATATTTATTCAACGCGTGGATCGTCGAGCGAGTTTGTAAGAGAATCTCCATCGAGTCGCGCGCCTCCCTGCATCGAACGCGCTTGCAGGATTGGAACTTGACTGGAGGCAATTATGCGAACGTATCGAGCTTTGATGGTTTGCAAAATTTTACGTGGAAAGTAATTTTATCGATGCTTTTGTCCGCATTGTCGAAAATCCTGAAAAATTCACGGTCCGCTCGTAAATCGAAGCTCGAAACTTTCGTCCGCGTCGCGATTCGATCCATGAGCGAATAGGGATTTATCGCGATTTATCCGTGTTTGTACGTGAGATATTGTAGGACGTACGGAAAAAAGTGGTACGTTCGATCGATGTATTATATTTATTACATTTATTTTAGTTCCACCATCGTTTACGGCCGCTCGATTTAATGGAGAAAATACGATTTGCGCTGGATCACAATTTAGCGTTATATTAAATGCTATTAAATGATCGACGATGCGTCATCAAATTCAGCGTCCTCGCCCAAACGTCAAACAAATAATCGAGCTTTTAAATTTTTCCGATTTGCCGATGGACCTTGCACACGTGCCTGGCAATAGGTTTTGAATTCGGAATGCAACTTTTTACCGGAAAACTTCTCTCTTTTGCCGATCAAATTCTTCTTTCCGTCGATCGAAAGGATATTCGAGAAGAGAGCGAACGAGCGCATTGTTCGGAAATTATCCGGTTTCCAGTACTCGCATGGTCCGGAACGAAGCGTTAATTTGACGCTTGAGAAATACTATTATTCAAAGTAGAGCCATTTTATCGGGACGAGGAGCGTCAAAAATGCGTACAATGGTAAGATCCTCGTCGAGCTAAAAGGAGTATTACATCGGGCGATCATTCGAATCAACGAGCGACGAGATATTCGTAAAATCCTGAAGCTGCCAGTAAAAGCAACATATACGTTGCGCGTATATTCGTGGCAACTATGAAAGTAAAGCGTTAACGAGAAAATATACGCGTTCTACGTTTGCCTCGTAAACGCTAAAAACTTTACAAAAATCGCACAAAACGAACCTTTACGATCGTTCGAAAGATCGCGAAAGCGCTACATCGTCGCCACATCGTGTGTTTATTATACGGAGGTTCAACGTTTATCGCATATCGGCCATTCGTCGACGCGCGTCCTTAGGGTTAAAGGGTTGGAATACATCGTTACAGAGGTGCTTGGGCAATATCGCGACCATACGAAACGAAGGGTTAAATCCTCCCTTCTCCTCCTCCAGATTCCACGATAATCGAACCCGCCCACCTCGCGTAATCCAGGTTCTTTGTCCCCCGCCTCGAATCGGGAAACGGCCCTTTCGTCGTGACAAAGACTGCCTACCGGTTAGAGTCGGTGGGTGTAAACCAATCAACCGTCGCTAATTGAAATTAGTCGGAAGGGCTTGCAGCCGTAAAATTAGACGGGTTAACTGGCTATAATTTCGAGGGCACATGGCCCGCGCCGTGGCCAGCGCGGAATTGCGACGCTACAAAATTCCTCGCGACCGAATCGAGCGCAGAGGAATCGGCCTTGGTCGATCTCTCGCTCGTGCGCTTCTCTCGAGTCGTACGCCAGTATAGTGTTTCCGTGCGACGAGACTCTGCATCGTACCTTGCTTTGATATATATCGCGCAAATCGTATTATCGGTCGTTACAGTATACGCGTTCGCACGATCTTATTTTGCCTCGATTCGTTCCTCCATAAATCTACTCTAATGTAATTTCATAACGCAAAGCGGCGCCGGACGGGAATCGCAGTGTTACATTGTTTACGAGCAGTTCGCCTCGAATATTGCCGTACATCCGTAGATCTATACGGCACTGCGGAAAGTCCGGCCATAGCTGAGAGGTTAACGATCGTCGAGGGATATCCTAACGGGTAAACCTCTTCACGGCTTGATTCTTTCGACCACGGTATTTTAACCTTTTGCGGTTCAAGGGATTTCATTCGTTTCGCACCGATGAACTTGGATCGCGGCTTATGAGAAAATTATGCTTCAAAGTACACGATGAGATTTGCTAAAAAAAGTGATTCTAACGATCGGAGATGGAAGAAACGGTCGAGAACGTAGTTGGTTCGCGTGCTCGATAATTCGAAATTATCTGTGATAAATGATAGTTGAGTTGTAAAGGAGCTGGTACTTAGACTACGAATCCAAAGCGTTTTTGGAGAATTTCTATGGTTTCACCGTGATACGCGAATCGTTAAACGAATTTATTTTCTTCCTTACTTCGACCGCTTTCTTCGTAGGTATTTACCTAAATACCTGTATCGAAATGGCGGCGCGTAATTTTAATCTTAACGGCTCGTATATAGGCACGCGTAACTTTGAGAAGATTACGCGAGGGTTGCGGACCTTATGTACGTTGCAGTGGAGGCGTAAACTTGGTAAATGTATACAGTTACCGATCAATGTATACGCAGACCAATTTGTTGGGTAAATGTATTCGCAAGAAATTAAACATAAACTTCCACCGGTAAACGCATACATTTTCATATCTGATTTAGCACGAATTGCGTAGCGAGAGTGTGGATTTACTAGGAACGGTAAACATTTCTATATCGCGTCGATGGTTTAACCAAGATCTGGGATAAGCGTCGCCACGATTAGTAAGTATAAATTTACCGCGCTCTAAGCTTTTATCGCAACATATTCGCTACATCGACGATGGGCGTATACTCTGGCGCGAAGCTTCAACAAGTGTTTCCAAAATCGTCCCTATCCCTCGCTCGCGATAATGTCCCAAAATCCATTACGTAGTGTATAATCTTCTTTGGCTAATAACCTCCGACAACCTAACAACGTAATAACGCCTCGCCTCCATCTCCGTATTTCTCGGCAAGTCCTTCTCCGGACCGCCACGCATCGGAATATTCTCCATTTCAATGCCACTCGCTTTGTTTCTATGGACTCGTTTACGGAGCTTGAATTTTACGACGTCTCACGAATGGATAACGACCGGTTCTTCCAGTGCCGATGTTCGTATTTACTAGATCTATACGCAAGTGTACTAAGCGCTTTTTCTTAGACAGCTAATTTTACATATATCTCATTTTCGAGTAATCTGGAAGAACGATCTTCCATGAGTGCACAAAAATACTGTCGGGCTCATTCTCCAATTTTTAATAACACGGGACGGACCATTTTCCGATTTAAAATATTTAACTTATCGAAATAAGGTCTCTGCGCATAGCGATCGAAAGGTCGCGTAACCCCGTAACGGATCGGAGGCTCTCGATCCGGAAGAATCGATGTAACGAATACGTTCGAGCGTTGTACGGCTCGTGGACGACTCGCGTACTCGCATTGACCACTCGACGGGCGTACCAATTACTCGCAGGGGGGCAACACTTGGTCGTCATCGACGTGCCTCCAATTCGCCGATTCTCGACGATGGCCCACATTTGCATGGATATTAATCGATTAATCGGTCAATAGTAGGATTAAGGATATCCAGTGGCGTCGCCGGCCTAACAGCCGATTATATACGGATAGCCACGAGCTCTAGCCGTGTTTGCATAATTATCAATTAATGAACTAGGCGATAATCGGATTAAGGACCTCTGTTCCTCCGGAGGATTATCGCGGCGGTCGGCTCTCGAGCAACGTTTGCAATAAGGCTCGAACCTATCGCCTGGACGCCTGGAATTTTGGCACCGCCGATCGCACGAATGTGCAACCCAAAGCTTAGCCGGTGGAAACGTTTATTCGGTTCCGCCTTGCATTTTCGTCCTCGCGGAACTGAAGGGGCACGATTCGAGGATAAAGGAAGCGGATGTTGGAAATATAAGAGAGATATTTTACGTTGAAACCGTCGAATCGATCGATACGACCGAACGAGTGGTTGGTTATTTTTTGAAACAGCCCTTGCTCGTTGTCGGTTTAAGAACGATCGGTGATTCTTGGTCCAACCGAGTTGACGTGGTCGACCGAAATTCTAACTCCACCAGACTGGGTGGAAAATTAAGATACAAAGTCAACGACTAGGTACTCTGTTTGACCAAGAATCGCTGGTTTTCTTTTTCCAAAAATTTGCGCGACTCTGTGACGGTGCATCTCTGAGATTTTTTTGCGATATCGTTGCAGTCCGTTGGCTATCGTATTGAACCTTTGGCATTTCTCCCTTTTCCTTTGCTTTTTCTTTACAATATTTTGAAAGACGTTTAAAACATTTTTTTTAAACGTATATGGTAACTCGTTGATCGATCCGAGGGATTAGTTTAAATAACTTTGGAGGTTAGGCAACGATGGTAAAGGCTCGATACTTCGATAATGTATTACCGGTGCGTTGATCGGGTAAAGCTGCATTACTAAAGCATCTGCACGCTCTGTGCATACTACGTGGATCGCCCCGCTGCAGCAACGTCGATGTAACTACTCTGGAATACGCGTTAATGCACCTGTGCCCCGAAATACCGTACTTTGAAATCATCGACGAACATTTCGCAAGTGTGACGAAAGGGATATAAACCCTTTACAGGTACGACAATGCGGGAGTAAACCTTTTACAGGTACGGGGAAACGAGTATAAACCTTTTGCAGGTACGATAAAGGGAGTACGAACGTTTTACAATTATGATGAGAATAGGGTGGATATGAGAATCGTAAACGCGCGCTCGCCGATCTGAAATATGGACCGTTTTCTTGTTAAAGTGATTTAAACTATTTTTAGAAAAAATTGTGTTAGAAATATGAAGAGGAGATGTTCATGTTTTATCGAAACCAATATTGCCCAATTTTTTTTTTTAAGTTGGATTCCTGTGATTAGATAAAAAGAGCTTACACGTCGAAATACCGCGTGATCAACAAATCCCTTTCCGACCGAGGGAAAGAATATCGAATTAAAATGAGAAATCTAGATATAACAAAGGATTCTCTTTGAAACAAAATCTTCTCGCAAAGTTGAATTGATTCCATTCGACGTTGAAGAGTCAACGCGATCGCTTCTTCGACCCTCGACGATAAACTCGATAGTCGACCGGATAATAAACAAAGCAAAGCGGCAACCGATGAAACCAGAAAACAGAATTAGAATACAAAGTAGGCACAGTGGTGCTTTTCAAACTCGGAGAGCGACTTATAGCGAACGCATTGTAGAATAATGAATTCCGTTAGGCAAGTGAATTTTGTGTCGCACGATACGTATTTCGCGGGGCACGACAAAGTAGGTATAAACGTTTAACGGGTACGACGAAGCGGGTATAAATAATTCATGGGTACGCGGAGGCAGGTGTGAATATTTCATTTAATACTCCAGATAGGCGGCAATATGAAAAAAGGAATGGTACTTACACATATGGTAGAGAACCAAATCCTTGGTGGTCTGGTTGTACTTTTGGAATGCTCGATTCGTGGGCGCGAAGACCGTCACGTGGCGATAGGCAAGAGTCACGTTCGCCACCTGGCTTGCTTCCAGTAGATGGTAAAACTGTAATAATAATTGCCAAATCAGTATTTGGATTACGGTTACGATATTCGCGTTCGAGGCGTCTTTTTTCCGCTTAAAGCTTTCGCCGCTAATCACGACATGTAATTTTAGATTCGGTTTACGCATAATACTATACGTTGAGATAATAGAGGAAAAAATATAGAAATGTATAAACGTTCCGTGACATAGTTGGATAAACTATAAATAAACACCGTTATCGAAAAATGACGAAACGTACGTCGCGAAGCTGGTCATAGGAATATAATTGGAGTTTATATTACGGCAAAAATAGTCTTACAAAAATTAGGAGTTTCGAGACTCCTAACTTTCCTCTTTCTCGAAATGAAATGAATTTGGATAAATGGTCCCTGGAAGCGCGGGATCACACGCTCGGAGAGACCATTCATCCAAGTTAATTAGAAGTTTCGATTTCGAACTTCTACACCCCGCACTATTACCATCTATTTCCGTCACTCGAACGCATCGCGATCGATCAAAAATTCAACGATAGGAAGCGCGCAAAATTAGCGCTGGATGAATTTTCCAGTTCCAAACCCAGAAAGTTTTCGACCGTGGAATCAAAACGTTAACGCTTGTTTGGGTAACCAAGTATCCGGTTACTTATTTCTTCCTTTCCCCGTTATTGATTCTATACTTTCTCAAAATATCGCAAAATCGCTTTGGTTTCTCATACTTTGGATATCTCTACGTCGATTTGTTTCATCAAAATTAAATTACGCGCGTATAACGTAGAGTATTGAAGCCTGTTATTTTACCGAACAAGCGTGAAAATTTCGGTTGCCTACATAACCGTTGCTCGAAACATGGGGGAAAGTTCTAAAAGCCAATGAACGGTATCCGAGAGTTTAAAAATAAGCGTGATTTATTAATTTTTTGCGCATAAAGAGAGAGAGAGAAAGAGAGAGGGAGAGCGTAAAACCATAATATTCCTGGAATGCCCTAAGAATCGGGACAAAGAACGAGAATCGGCCGAGAAAGGAAAATTGGTCGTCGGCTGAAACCTCCTGCGGGAGCGACGCGTCCCCGTAAGTTTACACAAAGGCACCTCGTTAGTTATCAATGCGTAATTAGTCCTATGCAAAGTCGATTCACGGAGTATTAAGAGTCGTGAGTCACGTTCCTTCTTCGGCGTGGCGCGGCAGGAAAAAAAAAAAGCGGCCGGCCAGAGGCGGCGGCACAAAGCGGCAGCGCGAACTCGTTAAAATTTCATTACCCTTTACTTACACGAAATTTATTTTACAAGTGCCCCGAGCGTTTCTCCCGGCTGAAAAATCCTACGTGCTCGGGAAAATGAAGGGGGAGGAGAAGTTATGCCGCACTGCCAGGTCCAGAAGGTGCGTAGGGTTCATCGACCCCCACACACCTGCTTGTAATTCCGGACTTTGGAAGTGGAAGAGCTAATGTCCATAAAACGAATACATTTTAAAGTAACTTTAAAAACGATTTTATACCATTATTTTTATACGATTATTACGAGGAATTATGGCGAAAATGATTTAAAACGCGAGGCATATCCGATGCAATGAGAACGAAAGAAGCCCGTTAATAAAAATTGCTCTTTCCGAAAGTCTTGCAAGATAGTCGCGAATGCTTTTACTTTCTAGGTGCAGAATTATCGGTACGCCTTGCAGGATTATTGCTTTGAGCTTCTCTCCATAGATGTTTTTCGTTCCTCTTCGTAACGATACACGCACGTTTATGATTATTGGAGTGCTTGCCGGCATCGTGCAAAATTCGACAGTTAATTGGAACTCGTTGCGATTTTCAAAATACGGTCGTATAGATCCAAGAAATTTTTACAAAAAAAACACACCTCGGCCGCCTCGGTAGCTTTCAATACGGTCGATTCCGTCTCGATATAATCCCCCAAAAAGTATACAAAAAGATGGAAAATGTAAAATCCACGGCCATAAATCGGAGTAATCTCGAGGAGGAACAACGCGTCCGTCATCCTTCTACTTTTAACGCAATTCGCTCGATCGAGCCATAATCCAAAAGCGCGCACGTCGCGCCAATAACAAAAGCGCTCGCGTAATCGTCGCTCTTCATCGCGAAACAAATGCGCTTACGAGGTTGTCGTTCGATTATCGGCAGATTAAATAGACGTGAAGTTTTCAGGTCGGCCATACCACCCCCTCAGCCCCCCACCCCCCCTCGCGCCCTCCTGCGTGGAAATAACCCCGAATGGAATCGCGCACATAATTCCAGCAACTTCCGACCGGCGTGTCCCGTGGAAGCGACGTTTCATTACGGTCGGCATTACCTCGAGAAAATGGAACTGCCGCGCGTAAACTCGGCCCCGGAAAGTCGGCCTCGGGAACCTAACTGGATTCCAGTGGCCAAATCTTATAATGCAGCCAAGGAGGGATATAACTTTGCCGCCTTCCATTTTCCAAGCCTCGTTATTGTGAAAGACGCGATCGCCTGTCCGCATCGGGGACAGATTCGATACGGGTAAACCGTTTTTCTCGTTACTCGCTACACCCTCATCGGACGCGTCCTTTCGATCTTCGACGTGTCGATTATATTTTAGCGCTTTACCAACCGGCATCCCATTAAAGGGATTTTCTTGGTCAACGCTCTTCCACTGGAAGGCTATTCGTCGTTTTTTGTTTTCGCGCCAACGCTTATTGGCCGATATCCCCTGAATCGATTGCCATGGCAACCGGTAACTTTCTCGTCCATTATCAAGATAGAGTAGTAGGTACGCGATTCAAGCTACCATACGACGATATCTTAAAATAACGGAAAGCGAAGAATATAATGAGCGCTTTCGCAAAATTCGATCGAACGATTATCTCCAAGCACGAAAAAAAATTCCAAGGAAAGTCGATATCGGCTAGATATTTGCGGCAATTAACGGAGATCGGTAACCGAGCAACGCGTTACGATGAGAAAAATGGCAAGGCAGAGGGTTAACGAGGAGAGTATTCGCGTCGATACGCGTATTCTTTAAAAAGGATCCTCAAGGTTAATATTCGTCAATTTGGCGCAACGCATCGGAGGATGCCGCCGTAAGTTTTCTTAAAGCCGCCGTCGGGCTTATCGACTGGCCGATAACTTTGTACTACAGGCCATATATGCTAATTAGTACACGACGGGATAATTGGCAGGGAGAATTCGGAGGCCGGGTCTATTAGCCGCATAGGTCGGCGGACGGTTGCGCCAGGAAATTTCTGATTAATTAGCGGAACCTGAACTGGGATGCGCCGGTGGATTATCGCAGAGCTGCGAGGAACTCGCCGTCAAACCCTCGGAATCCTCGACTCGAGCGGGAAAGGGTTTCGAAGACAAAACGAGTTTATGCGTATTTACGCTCGCTTTGCGGTGGCCGAGAGATCGACGAGAGATACCAATGACGTCCTCGAGGATACGCGACGAGGAGGGAAGAAAAAGATCCATCTCTCGAACACGCTCGTAGTTCTCCGATCTTCTTTTCCTTCTCTCGAGATTCTTTGTACCTAACGCGGAATTGATGAACGTAGAAGCCGAATGATACGAGGATATAATTTTAATATAAATCGTAACGAGAATCGGATCGAGCTCGACGCGGAGAGTATCCCTCGGATCCCAAAGAATTATTATTGACTCTTCCTCGCAGCGTTTATACGGAAAATCGGCAACAGAGTCAGATCGCAAAATCGGCGACGAGAGAAAAGAACAGCGTTAAAGTCCCGCAAAATCAATAGACATTCCTGCTAAATCATAACTCTTCCTCGTACCATTTCAGCATCGAAAAGTCGAGGTTTTGCTTTCGCAAAGTTAAACCGCAAAATCGCGTCGAAAGTCGTCGGTCGACGTCGTAAGAAGAAAAGGGAAAGGCGTTCCGAGGGATAGGAGGGTGGAAAGGCGAAGGATCCCGAGAGCGGTGCGCCGAATCGGGAACGAATCTGTTCCCCCGCCGGCGGGGAATCAGCGCCGGAGGCCAGTTCAATTCTCGTTAACCACCCGCGGCCTCCGCGGGCCCAATTTGTGAAAAATAATGGAGAAACATGGTTTCGCCCTTCCTTTATCTCCGGCCTTCCCCTTATCCGCCCCTGCGCCCCTCTAACGAACCTCTTGAGTAATGGAGACATGTCGTGACTCCGGGCAATTAATGCGAGTTCGCTGATCGGGGCGAGGTACGGCCGAGATGGAAAAAAAGGAAAGGGGGCGGCAGAGGGAGCGGGGCAAGGAGGGGGAGGGGCAAGGAGCGGTGGAGGAAAGCTCACGGCCGGAGGCCAATGGTGATGCGCGACGAGGGAGCAACTGGGAAAGGAAGATCGGGGATTCATTCGGCGAAAGATCGATCGGAAATGTGGGTGCGATATTTTGGGCAGGGTTTGGGAGAAGATACAAGGGGTAATTGCGCGAAGATTCGAGCGTACACATATTTTTTAGACATTTATGTCGAAGAAATTGTTGCTCCGAAGCGTTATGGGGTAGTCAGAAGTTTGACCCTTTCGCCGTTATGGACAAAGCTTAGACGTCCACGAATAATCGGTATTCCAGGAATATATAACGAAATCTTTTCGTTCTATACCAGCGTTTATTTCACGAAGATATCTTTAAAAATATCAAAAGTTATGGAGGTTTTTCGGAACGGGGGATTTAAAAGGCTGTCGGTGAGCGAGGTAAGAGAATATCGTAAAAAAACAAAGGAGGTAGAATCGATCCTTCGTAACCGACGTATATCGAAGATTTCCATTCTACGTCGAGTTCTAGCAACGATCGCTCTTTTGATTTACGATGGTCTACATATTTGCGAAGAACGGTAGTCGAGTCAAAACGAGCGCGTATACGTAGCGCAACTTCAAACTCCCCCGAAATAATACACGGTTGCGCGAAGCTAACAACAAGGTGGCCATACGCTCGATGATCGATCGAAGGCGAGGGTAGGCGAAAAGCTCGTTCGAAAAGGCGTTAGCGAGGAGTTTAGCGTACTCGAAAGCGTACACGTGTCTCGTTCTCCGAAAGGCTGGCGTTGGCTGGAGGCGAGATATCGATGGGCCGAGTGACTGCGCCGAGATATTGAGATGTGACCCACGTATTCAATATAAGGGCTTTTACCGTCTCCGATCCCCGAGCAGGGTTTCCGCCAAACGCACACTCGGCCAATTTACAATGGGGCCGCCGGTTCAACGGTCCGTGCAATAACGCCAGGAATAATGCATCCACATTGCGCCTTGGATATATGCACCGTGCATCCCGTCGCAACAAAGACGATATCGCCCCGCAAATGGCCCGACCTCGCATACACCCTATCGGTCCTCGCCCCTATCGTCATTTATACGCGCTCTGCCGGAGATCAGGACCTAGAGATAATGAAGCGTAATCGAGTAAAAGATTAGCACCACTCCGATGATCAACGCGCAAGGTGTACGAATCGATTTTGGCCTTCTTCGTGCTTTAACGATGCTTAAAGATATCGATTAACCTATCCTAGAGCGGCGATTATAAATCCTTTATAAACATGAGATACGATGATTCGCGAAGTACGGACGCGGACGTGGATGAAAATACGGGCCATCCGATTTGTTTTCTTCGATTTTTAGCGAGAGATGATCGTGCGTGATTTTTTTTAGTAGATTTGTTCGGGTACTCGTCTAGACTGTACGCGTCTAGGCGATCGTCGATTTTAGGCTCGCGCGTAACGTGGATAGATATGAGTAATTTCCACGTTATGTCGCGCGCTTTATCGGAGATCGGAACCGAGAGATAATGAGGCGTAATCACCGCAAAGATTAGCGCGACCCTAATGGTTAACGTGCCACCTATATCGAGTGGTTTTAACGCTGATTTTTTTTGGATCGACTTTTTGCGCGAAATACTCCTCGCTTCTGTATCCGGGCTGTTGGATCCTACGTCTTTAGGTTGCACGATTTTTTATTCGGCTTTTAAGAACGATTATAGAGTTAATTATTGTACTTTGGTTCTATCGCTTTTACCGCGTTTACCGCACCCGAGTCCAGACGTTCGTTATCGGGCGACGTATCTTTGAATCGCGCGTAAGGCACGCGGATATGAGTAATTTTCTCGTAATGTCGCGTGGACTGTCGAGATCGGAAAGGGGAGATAACGAGGCGTAACGTCGTTAACGTAATTCGGACCCCGCTCGATTCTGACACTGATTTTTCCTACCCGACTTTTTTCATGGTCTACGATATCCTGGAGTTTATTCTACAATGTCGTTCAATTTCTCCATAATCGCTGCGGATCTTATATCTACAGCTTCCTTCCTCGTCTGCTTGGTTTTCGCCATTTTATATACGCATATGTACATATCTTATACATCGTTGCACGAAAAACGAACGACGCAGATCCTTACAAGTGCTCGAGCACGATAAATTACGTAAAAAACCCTAAAAGTGCGGCTAATCGCATTGACCCGCGAGCCGCACGTATCTTACAGCTAGAGCGTTCATCATCGATTTCCTCGGTATCCTACTTTGCGAATAACGTCTCATTGCCAAACACGCCAAACGACGCGAGCGACGTTCGTCGCAAAAATCCGACGCCCGATGTTAGCAAAGGGCACGAATCGTCGAAACGACGTTTGACCGGCAGAATTTTCCTCGATTACCATTACAGGTTTCCAGGGTGGATTTATCGAATCATCCCGCTTACGCCCCCTTTAAACGGGGCGCAGGTCGGGCGAATAAACATAACGATATTTAAGCCTGCATAGAGGGAGTCAGTTTCCGGCTCTTTGAACTTTCTCCCGTTACCATATTTCCAACGAACGTGCACTCGGCTAATTTACAATGGAACTGGCTCACCGGCCCGTGCGATAATGCCCACGGTTAATGCGTTCGCAGTTGCGCCTTGGCCAAACACCGAATGCCGCTTCCGGAACAAAGAAGCGGGCCGCGGCTCGCAAATATCGCGCTGAATCGAACGGAGGAACGGTTCGTTCCTGGAGAGAAACTCGCCGCCCTTCACCCTTTAACCCGCCCTTATACAAATTCCACTCGAGGTTTTAATACGGTGTTTACCGCGGTATTCTAATTCGACCTTTACGCGGATCTCGTTTCCGGATGGGCAAAGGATGTACGCGGCGATTCTCGTCGAGCGGAATTTACGTCTAAGATCGACGATGGAAATAATCGAGAAATCGTATCGATCGCTAGAAGCATTTTATTAAGGACGATATTATTAAAATTATTGCGGCGATCGTTTGAGCGAGAAGAAATTGCGGGCGAGAAGGATGGAGGATGAAGCGGTATCCGCGATTCCAGTAAGTAGCGTAATTTCCGGGCCGAATATCGTACAGATTCGCTAAATTTCCTTGCAAAATAAAAAGAAATAAATGCAGTACCAGCTCACTATCAAAGTTCCGATATTTTTCAAAGAAACGACCGAAAGGTCCGTTAGCTTTGGGGTTAATAGATACGTCCTATAAAAGGCTCTGGCATTATTCGAGGGGCGTTCGAGCGGCGCCTCGGGTGAATTTCGAGGTGCGGGACGAGGGAGGTGTTGAGGGAATAATATTTTCCAGGTTCTTGGGCCTTCGGCCGACGCAGCGAGCGATATTCCTTGGGAAGGGCGGCGCGGTTGGCCAATTTACAATGGGGATGGTTCAACGGGGCATGCGATAACGCCCGGAATAATGCATGCGTTTTCGATATGCACGGTGGATCGCGCCACGACGACAAAGCCCGTATGTCGGGATAAACGGCCTCGTCGTGCCGCAGAGGCGCGAGACCCACCAAGATATTGCAAAGGACCGTCCTCTCCTACTACGATTTCGACCCTTTCGCCGCTAAACAATGCGATGCTCCTCTCCGAACTGACACTCGCGAGGCGCGAATGACGAATCGACTTTTTGACGTGCTTTTACCGGAGCATATATGGCTTGCGAGTTAGTTATGCGGGTTTTGTTCACGAAATTCACCCTCTTCGAAAAGGAGCTTTTGTTTTTTATCGAAGAAGACTTTTCGGAAATACGATTTTGTAGAAGGAATATTTTGAATAATTCTTCCGACGACGATCGCTCGGTCAATGCGATCGATAGTTTTGTCGTTCCATGTTATTTTTCATTTGTCCCGTGTTCGAGTATCATTGCATATATGCACTACGATCTTTGCGTTGGACATTTTTATCCTATCGTAGGACTCGAACCGCCGGAGGGTAAGTTTGATTTACGAAAGGGGGAATTAGGAGTATGGAAAGGTAGGTTTGAAGTGCGAAAGGGTGAATTTGAGTGTGAAACTTGTACTCCACGGCCACTTATATGTACGAAAGTCACGAGTATATATGATCACGCGTATACGATATAAAGCTGTGTAGCCATGCCCCGATGCAGAGGGATTACCGTCTCGCTAAATTAATACGATATTAAACATCGGAATCGTTTCAAGTGAATCTGCGGAAATTGCGAGCGAAAATGGGCCATTTCGAGCGAATACGGAATACTTTCGGAAAGTTCTTATATACAGATCGCGTGATATAACGACGTATAAACAGCTAATATCTTCTTACGAGGAACCGATCACCCGACGACACACATCCTACGCTCGGTATTACCAAAGACGTATATTCCGAGGGAGAATTAACGCGGGTACTTTCGGATCGCCGAGAGACCCGGAAGGAAGCACGCGCTGCCCTCTTTTCCTCGTCGTCCCGAGCCTTATCGCGAAGCATCCAGCAGGACGAAAGGTCGTCGAAGGGCCACGGTGACTGTATCGTTGACTCACAAACGAGAGGAAGCACCGAGGAGCCGAGGGAAAGCCCAGCCATTCGCATAAACGAATATCCCGGGAGGGGTGCGGTCATTCGAGCGCAATGAAGGTGATAAAAGGGAGAGAGAGAGAGAGAGAGAGAGAAAGAGAGAATAGGGAAGAGCCAGAGGGCCGAAAGGGTCGCCTCTACCCTTCTCCCTTTCTTCCCTACCAAGGACTTCGTGGCGCGTTTCTTGCTCCCACGATGTTAGGCGAAGGCGAGAGCGACGACTGGAAGACGGCTCTTCCTTTACGACTACTTTATTGGCTCCGCTGTTTCGCGAGTATTCGAGATGTGTTTTGAAATCGTGCCTTCCGTATGGTAAGGTCGCTTTATTCGTACCGCGTAAAGAAAATTAAGTTTGGATCGCGGGATTTATTAAATATATGAGAAAATTTTGTCGAGCTAAAAATACTCGTGAACGTTGTTGCTCATCGCGGTAGAACGATGAAACAATGTTGCGCATGGAAATAAAAATAGTCCTGCCGTGGACAATGCCGATCGCGCTTGTTTTACCTTGAAAATTCAGAAATTGTGGACGATGGCCTTGTTGCGTGAAAATAGCAACGACGATACGGCGTACGATACCGATTGGTGATCGTATTGGTTTCGCGTCGAGTTATCGGAATTAATGCCCGAGGGTAATTTCGTGTTATCGAAACGGATGTGAATACGCCCTGGACGATGTTGATCGGTGATCGTAATTGTTTTATATCGAAATGTTGGAAATAATACTTAAGTGCCTCGATGTGCGAGGAGAAAAATAATGAGGCTACGGGCCATTCCGATCCTCGATCGTATTTATTCCACATCGAAATTCCGATCATGGTACTCGAGGGTTTATTTTTCGAAGCTTTTTATCAAACGATTTTTCGAAACAGGAATAACGATGCAGCGAACAATGTCGATGGGTGACCGCGCCAGTTTCGTATTGAAATTTTGGAAAGGGCACCTAAGCATCTCGAAGTATCTACATAAAAATCACGATGACGGGACAGAAATCCGGGCGAAAGTAATTTATAGTTGGAGAGTTCGTCGCTAGTTATGCCTCACTACCGTACAGTTCAGAATGACCGAAGTTGGAATTTACGTCGAATCGCAAAACGCGTACGCACACCATTAAGGTGCTTCAATGGGTTGGATGAAAAAATCGTGCAAGGCGCGTACTAAACCAAATGGAATCGAATTAACGGCTCGAGATACTTAACGGTGGATATGCGCGTAGAGTTTTGCGAAGCAAAAGTTAGAATTCCAGGTAAATCGCAAACAACGAA
This sequence comes from Ampulex compressa, assembly GCA_038496175.1. Lineage (NCBI taxonomy): Eukaryota > Metazoa > Arthropoda > Insecta > Hymenoptera > Ampulicidae > Ampulex > Ampulex compressa. The sequence goes on along the minus strand of JBCFXI010000198.1, from coordinate 165,755 downwards.
CCGTACATGAGAATATCGTACAGACGGAACAATAAACTCCGCGAAGTCTGAAAAGGTATTTAACATTAAGCTTACGTACGTTTCCGATTTACCTATTCAACCTAACAAAACTACGCGTTCTCTTAACAAAAAAAACAGTTTATCGTACTTCGAAATAACGCATTATTAATACACGAATTAAACTAGGTATACGATACGATATATGTAGTAGAATTGCGTTGGTAAAAGTATCCCTATTCCAGGTACACGAACGTTTGTACGATATTTATCATTCTGAATAAAACTTGCGTATGTGAAGGGGAAACTGCTTAATTACCCGAGTAAAACGTAAGACGAGCGCTTTTTAAAACGCGCCATATCCCGGGGCTGCCGGACGTCGCGCGAATGGAAACTTACATATCGGTGGACGCGAAAGGATACAAAGGGAATCAAGCGCTCGGACAAGGTGCTTTTCTGAAAAACTTCCCCCACGGACTTTATCTCATTCCGGAAACTTTTTGTCGTCAAAAGACTTCTCCGGAGGGGACCGCTATAAATGTCGTACTCGCTTTGAGAATTGCGTTACTCGATTAATTCTTACATAATTCGTTTCAGCGTAAAGAGGAGTGCTAACTCGTATTTCTTCAAAATATGAACCGCGAGAAAACCGTCGGACGGAGTCCATTCGCGTGTCTCCCTTTAGCTCGTTTCTTCCCAAAGTACGTTAAGATAATTTTGCGAGAAGGCGGATGGCATTGTTAAAACGATTCTAGTGGAATACATATTACAACGTAATTCTATTATTACATTTTAAATCAATTTTACCTGTACCATTTCATTTTTCGATCGCCGTAACTATCCTCTCTGGTCAACCCACGCTATATTTGCATATATTTGCAAAATTTCTTCAATATCTTATACGACAAATGCCGACAATTTTTGCGTCGACCGGTACAACACCCAGCGACCATCCTTACGGCATACCGACATTTGACTACAAATGGCAACCGGTCGATTGAGATACCGATAAAGAACGTTTAAAAATATTGACCCGACAAACATCGGACTATATTACATCAGGGTTACGGAGGGTTAAGGGTCGCTCCTTTCGGCGAAAACAAAAGTCGGGCGTGGGCCGCCGAAGGTTGGATCCCGGTCCCCTCTCGCCAAGGGTTCGGCGAGAGGACGAGTTTATTTTCACGATCCCGGAAATGAGAGGCGTTCCGTTTTTCCATTCCGCGGCGCTTCTTTTTCATTTTGGGATGGCAGGGTCGCATTAAGGGGGAAACGCGGCGCGTGGAATTCGCGGAGGGTGAACTCCCAAGAATTCGCCGGAGTATCTTTTGTATCGCGGGGCGTTAGGCCAAATTGAAACCGTCCTCCTTGCCCGCGCGTTGCGCTTCGGTTGTATCTTGGCGGGGATCAAAATTCGGATGGACCGCTTTCCAGGATAATGAGACGCTCGTAATAAAATAACACTCGCACGCGCGTGTACGTGTAAAAAGTGCGGGAAAAAAGGTGGGCGCGCAGTCCGAATGGAAAGATCGGCCATTATTTCGGATTACTTTCCTGGGAAGGAAAGAAAACTCGGAAGCTCGTAGACCGTGCAATCGTTTTTACTTCTTTACACACGTTATGTATTTTAAGCGCGGACTACAAAATACTACGCGCAAGTTCGAAGGATTATTTAAAAAAATAAAATATCGGGACGTATTTTTAGGGAATTTCTATCGGCATTTTGCGTCGCGCGAACGATCAAGTGGATCTGTTTAATTTCCTCCTCGTGCCCCCTTTTTTCATGGATATTTACGATACATATAGATACGTCGAGATAACGGTCGGAATTTCCAGTCCTACGGGCTACGTACGTACTTTGCGGAACATCCGTAAGGAATTCTTCCACCCTAATCCGGAAGCGTGGTTTTGGACAAAACAGGGACGAGCAGAGATTTCCATAGATATTTACGGTGTATCCGTCCAGTGGCTGGCATTTCCAGCGTTGGAGGCAAAATATCTCGTGGTATTCCTCGAGGATCTCTTCCGCCTTGATCCTGGGAGCGTCATTTTTGGCAAAACAGGGTAGAGCTCGGATTCTGCGGCACGAAGCCGTGACTCATCGTCTAGGTATACCCTCGTGAACGAGGCGGAGAAATGAATTTCTGGCCGGTTCGGCAGTCGGGGAAACGAGGTCGCCGACTGGCGCCGTCGAAACGACCCCTTAAATCCGACCCTTTCGCGAGGATCACAGTTTCCCCGGGATATTCACAGTCTCGTCCCTCCATAATGCCGTCCCGAAGGGAAGAAAGGGCGGATGATCGATCGACGATTTAACCCTTAAGGTACTCGCTGCTGCCACCGCGGAGGTTCCCTACCGGCGCTTCCTGCGGGACGAAAATCCACCCTAGCGCTTCCGCCCTTTATCTCCAATTCACACCTGTATACCTATATCTCTTTTGTAAGATAGTTGGCTCTCAACGCGCCGCTATGTGTATTCCCCTTATCGAATAACGCCGCTGCACGTTGTTGTGCCGTTTGTTTTGTATCGAGGACGAGATCGTTCCTTTGGTCGATTATCTCCGTAGATGTATGGCGATACCGATCCGAACGTGGATATACGGCGATACCGATCCGAGAGTCAATGCCTTGGTGTCCAAGGTTTGCGAAACAAAAGTGCAGTAAGTATCTTTAACTTTGCCTCATACTTATAATACCCGGATCGCGAACCTCTTATAGAATACTTCGTTTATCGCTTCCCTAAAAGTATTGCCCTATAGCTTTAGAAAATTCCCACGGTAAAACGCTTGGACGTAAATGGATAAAATCAAAACTCATTCGTAGAAAAACCGTTCGTTAGGCCACCAATTTCCGGTGAACCGGCTTGCCTAAAAATCACTTTTAATTCGATGTATTTTAATCGAATCGCGGACGGTTTCGCGATCGAAAATACGCGTTGTTTTAATCGAGAGAGCCGTCGTGGCCGTACGATTGGAAGTCATCGAGCGTTATATCCGCCATTCAATTTCTCGAATTTCAGCCGGCAAAAAAATCCGGCCTCCCTCTTTGCCCCTCCTTCGCACCCTCTAGCCCTCCTTTCCCTCGTATCCCGGCAATTCTTTCGTCTCATAAATTTCCATCCGGCGCCGAGGAGAATTCCGGGCACGGACGGACGAGATACGTGGCCGACTTTATAATATTAAATGGCACGTAGCCACGGGTACACCGGTTGAATACGTGTCGCTAATCCGAATTGCGCCCTTGCCGGTTATTGCCGGCATTGTCGATATACAGGCCGGATCAAAATGCGAGCCTCGTGGTTCTACGCGCGAAAACGAGAAAAATACGTCCTACGAACGTACGTTTGGAAATGCCCGGTTTGCTGGTTATTCAAATATAAAGTCCGAAAATACCTGGTTTTCGAGTTATTCAAATTCGATATTCGATGGAATACATTTACAACCACGCGTTGTTGACCGATGGAAAACGTTCGAAACGATCGTTGCACAGACTCATGGACGTTTCTAGGGCAGCGTGGACACTCCCAGCCTTTCAAAGACTCCTATACGGCGTCCAATGGCTTCGCAGTTTTCCAGGGTACGCGGACGAAGCGTCCTTTTGTTCGGAACGCTTCGTCGTACAAACTAGGTCTTTCGGCTATCTCCGCGGATGAGGATCCGGAATTAAAAAGTGGTTGGATCGCGGCATCTCGAGACGTCATCTTTCGGTGATAACTGATAAACCAGACGTTCGTGGACGCGCGCTTACGCGACCTTCGCTCCTCTCTTTGGCACGACGAACTCGTCCCCGAAGCGCGTCCCGGTACTCTCGATTCATCCTACATCGTTTTTGGCATTATTATCGAGACCATCGCCGAGCTTATTTCGCGGTGTCCAACTTTGGGTCGATCTCGAGCGCGGAGGATGAGGGCGGAAACGCGGGGACATTATCGGCCCCGATATATTCGGACTTAATGTTCCTGCGGAATATCGATTACCAATTAGCCCCGTAATCGGACTGCGTCTAATTGTTAACCCCTCGCGGACGATGAGCCCAGCCGCGTTTAACACCGGAACTACCGAGCACCATCGCGACACGCGTAGATGCCCTGGAAGCTGCACCGTCGACGAATAAATCTACGCAATCGTTTGCGTATCGTTAAAGCGATAAAACCTCGTGGAAAATTTGCTATCGCGAGCTTGGAGAATTTCGAGGAAAATATCGATTACCGGTTAGCGTCCTGATCGAATTACGTCTAATTGCTAACCCCTGGTCGACGATGAACCCACATACGTGGTTAACGATAGAAATACCGAGTATTATCCTCGCGCATCCGAATATAGTGCAAACGCAACCGGGGAGCGAAATTGCATTTATGAGAGAAACGTTCGACGTTCTTGATGCATTTGTACGTACCGCACTACTCGCCGTAATTTTCTCATCTCGCAAGAATGGACGATACGCGGAAGAATCGTAAGGTGCCAAAGGGGCGAAAGCCGTTGGCGGCGGAAAGTAGTTTTGGGAGGAGCGAGGAGCGTTTCGCCGGTTGAGCGTTAACCGTTCTTTGTGCGTTAAACTCCTTGTTTTTCGCTTCTAGAAAACGTTTCCTCGCGTCGTCCTCGCCGGGAAATTATTTAACGGCTTAGCAGGTGCACCGAAGTCTTGGATAGGTTGCGGAAGACGAGGACGACGAGGACGAGGAGGGTAAAAAGGTCGAGGAGAGATTCGTGGAAAAAGCGCGTAATCGCGCGTACCGGTTAAATTGCATTCTTTCGAGTTATGGATCGTTAGGGTCTCGCGAATGGCATCCTTATTCGCGAAGGGACGAGAGGTACTTTATCTCTGCATAGCTGTCGGCTCTGACAAATGCGGATTTCTCTCCTGGCTTGAAAAAACATCCTACCCTTCTTTTGCAACCTCTTTAACGCTAAAACGACCGAAGCGCTTCGAATGACTCGCCGGTCATTTTTCGCGGAAATTCCAAAAGCGTGTGACGGTGGTTTTCCGAAAAATGTTCACCCTTTTAGCGTGATATGTAAATGACGGTTGACGCGTTTACCTCCCGTCGTTGTTTTCCTTTTTTCTTTGCTCGTAGATATTTGCGGTATGTCGAAATACGTCGAGATAGCGAACGGTATTATTGGCGATAAAAATATTCGTATACGGAAAACAGATTGGAAATGCGTTATACGATCCTGTGCACGAAACACCGCTTTTCTCGATTTCGTACGGAGTTTCGAAAGCCTCGGATTCAAAGTCCCGCTTTGTGGAAACCGAAGGGACGAGTGGAGCAAAAACGGATTCGAATAAGAGGTATTTTATCCGTTGCACCGACGACAGTGACAAATGTAAATTCCTGTCCCACTGCGGGATAAAATACAACGTTGTACGGTTCTTTGGCATTCGCCTCAAAAACTTTGATGTACGAAAAACCGAGAGGGTCGTTAGTCACGTGGAGGAAACTTATTCGCGTTTCGTCACTCCTCTCTGGCTGTCAAAAATGTTTTTCCTAGCCGCTCGTCCGCGAGTGTTTTTTTTTTACGACGAGGAGTAGGGTCGTACTCCTTTTTAAGAGTTCGCTTTTAAAAAATTTTTTGACGAGACGCGAGAGCGGCGTGATTACACCGAGTTACGCGTAATTATACGCGCTGTGCTTTTGTCGGATGTTAAAAGGTAAATGTAATAAAGATCGATACCGTTCTCCACTTTTCATTGTTGAAAATTCATAAAAGTAGAGACATTGTAAATACGGATGTTTGGCGGACTTTTTTTTCGTTCGTTACCTACAGAGTTAGGGATAGAATCGGTCGCGTAAACTTATAGGTGTAAATGGTCATAGTTTTTGATTCCGTTTAATTTTACGATTGAGAGCAAAACTCTACTGCTCCGCGTTTCGAGCATTTTCTCTTCGTTTCTTTATTAAAAAAGTTCGTATAGAAAAATATGAATATCGTCGACGCAAATGATTGGTTCACCGGATGTACGAAAAATCAAAGACATCGCGATGTCTCCTTCAAATATCGGAGGAGAGAGATTTTGGTAATTACGGAGAATTTTTTAAAAGGCATTTCAATGCTATTTAAGATATGATTTAATATATTTTACGATAATTCGGACGTTCGACGTTTTCACGTTTGGTCTTCAACATTGGAAAGTCCTCGTTACTGGCAGTGCGCCTAAAGGGGCAATCAAATTTTTACGGCGTAACCGAGTCTCTCGTTTAAAAAAGAAAATATATATTTTTTCCTGCAATATCTCGTTTTTATCGCCGCTTCGCATTTTAGTTACGTTTCCTACTCTCCGGCCGGCATCGATATGCGTGTCACTCGAGTTCGATTCTAGAAATAAAACAAAACGAACGGATCATCGGCGACAAAATCAACTTGCCCCTCTTACGTGTTTTTTATTTTTCAAAGCACCGAATCGTTGTCCAACGAATTGGCGACGCGTCTCTGCTCCTTGGGAATCCTCTCCCGTCGTAATTTCCCAGATTATGGATGCAAGAAAGCGCTGAACTTGCGCGTAACTATAAGCGACGAACGTTTTATCGAGTTAGATTCTTGGGAGTTAGCGCCGTTGCGAACGAGGATGGACTATTAATTAATGCAGGATCTCGTTGTCATCTCGCGAATAGTTTGCTTGCTCATACTTCACGAACGATCTTCCTTCCTTTTTACTGCCGTGGGAAATATCGCGATGAAAATGAAGATAATCGTTTATTACTTCGCAAGAGGGAACGAGCTTTCCGTAGGCCAGGATTTCAGGAAGCGGACGATGATGAAATACAAAATAGTATATTGCTCATTGGTAGCAAAGAAGAATACAAATATTAATGTAATATTTTCCTTTTTCTTATTAATTCAACATTTAGCGGGGGGATTTTAGTAAGAGAATTTACAATCTAAAATACCATCTTTCCCGATATGGAATAAATCTCGTGGAAAGGGATTCGAACGGGCAATCAAAGAACGAAGGTGACGATTTAATCCGAATACGAAGAAACGCAGGAACACTAGGAATTTTCAAAAATTCGCGGATCATAATCCTGAGAGCGAAAGTGTTACTTTTAAAGTGCTGCGCGGACAAAGGATGAACGATCGCGTAATTCCTGGGCGGATAACAGCTTCCGTCAGAGTGACTTCGAATTTGGCCATCGAAATCGTTCTACGATACGTAACGAAACGAATATCTGTCTCTGCGCGAGCCAGCTTTTTTTACTTTTTCATTTTTTTTTTTTTTTAACGACGCTTTCCAAATCCGACGAATGCATATTCACGCGTACGTACCCCCAGTTATTTATCCCCGCTTTATTTTCGCTTATTCTACCGGGCCCGCCGTGAGTTATTTACTCGCGTTTTATTGCCGTCATAAATAACATATGTCGCCAGTGCTATTAAATTTGATATACGCACACATATACATATAAAGGCATATATATATATATATATATATGTATATATACGTAGAACTATCGAGCCGATATTTTGGTAGAAACGTCAAAACGACACGATAGTCAAAATATCGAGTTAAGTAACCATTAACGCGATGGTTTAAGGTTAAGGTTTAAGGTCCGGCAGGATCAAGGTCGTCCAGAGATTCAATATTCATACAAACGTAGCGGACGTACATGGGTGCGATAAACATTATCTTTGTCGTCCGCGATAACCGAACACCGAACGAGAAAAAAATCGATTCGCTATTTTTGCGAATAATAATACGGTCTACGTATATTTTCTTTGCTCGCTTCAGCAAACTGGAATGGTATCGAACGTACATTAACGCGCGGGGCACGCGTTCGCGATATCGAAAAATGTACAGTCGGTAGGACTGGCGGAGCATTTTTACAAACGCATATTTACGGAGCAGCGGAGAAAGAGCGGAGGCGGGATGTTTTGCTTAGCAGCGTTTACCAGGGAGCGGAATTTGCGCATCCGCAAAGCGGTAAGAAGGGAAGGAAGATGTTGGGCCGAAACGGCGAAGAGAAACGGCCGAGTTTCTCCGACGGCGCCGGGATCGGCCGTACTTTCTGAATTTCCGGCTGCCGGAGACGCGTTAACTTTTCTATCCTTCTTCATTTTCCGCATCCCCGACTTTTCCTCGTATTACATGGCTTTAAGCGCAAACTCGAGGGTTCGATCGTAAGTGGCGAAAACAACGGCGAGTCCAAACCCTGTACTCCAAGAACGATAGAACAGACCGGTTTCTCGATCGAATAAAAAGAAAAATAATAACGTGGGAAACGAAAGTTTCGAGAACCGGACGGAGACATTTTCTTAGGATTTGCTTAAAACGTTCCTGAGAATGCGAGCGTGAAAAGTCTAAGTCTAAGAAAGCGTTTTGCACGTGGAACGAGCGGAGTCCCGGAGAAACGTCGAAGATCGAGAATCAAAGATGGAGGGTCGTGCGTGGAGAATCAGCGAATAGCGTCGAATATCTCGAAGTCTCCAAGAATCGCATACGCGGTGTCAAAGGGCCGTCCATTCTAGTCGACGTATCGTTATATTTAATTCCTTTCACTCGGATAAAGCGAATGCCACGATAACGAGGCGAAGCGCAAAGGGTTGAGGGTGTTCTGGCGGGTGAAGCGTTAAGAACCCTCGAGGAGGAGCCGAAGGGCTCGCGGCTGCTCGGCAAGGTGGAAAGCGGTCGAGCGTTGGTCCAGGGAGCGCATTTAGCGACGGCGCCGGCCGGTGGACAGATACGCCGATAATGAAGATAAACGAGGAGCGAAGTTCCCCGTGGGAGTAACAGATCGTTGGCGATAGTGCGCGCCCGGGTTACGCCGGATGTAGGACAGGATCCTCCTCTGTTTTCTTCGACCGCGCCCCGCGAAACTGGACCGACCCTCAAAACTCCTCCCTCGTATAACGAGCTTCTGGAAAGCCTGGATCCGTTTCGGCGTCCTGGTCGATTTGTCTTGTCGATATATGGCGTATTAAAAAGATCGAAGTACTTCTTCGCGAGTCGCTCCTCCCTACACGACGCGATTCTCGTTAAAAGCGCGAAGTTAAACTCTGTCTGCAAGAGTTATCTAAAAATATCGACTAAAGTCCGGCGACTCGAATTTTCGACCATTTTTCGATCCATACATTTTTCATCCGTACACCTCTTAAATAAGACAATGGATCGGGTGTCAAATATGGAAAATTTATATACGCTCGGTAGTGGATCATCGCGCTTTTCAGTATTTTTCGAGCCGGGAAAAAATGCCTAGATCCCATCGATCTAGGAAAGAGGATATACGTATACGTATGTAAGAATCGAATTCCTAGGAAGCAATCGCGATCCAGCCTGCGCCAACGAATTTACTTTACTATTCGGTATCAATTCATTAGCAGGGATCCTGGTATGAACCCATCTATCGGTTTAACCTGGAAAAGTGCGATTTACGAGAACTACGAATCCTCTAAAAATATAAAAATATTATACATCCTCGTTGACGATGAGAGAGAACTCGTCGTTTTCGGAACGTAAATTTCGCGAAATTAAAAATCAAATTTCCCAAACGATTTTGACGAAGGATCGAAAAAAGCCTCGTTATTTCTGCGAGAACGCGGGTTCGTCGGTGATTCCATGAAAGAAATCGGGAGGAGTGCTTCCAGGCGAGGCGGAGGGACGATCAAAGTCGCTCGATAAATCAGACTCCGGGAAGTTTTGATTGCTCGAGAGGCCGATGCTGTTTTCCTTCGAAGCGCCCGGTCCTTCCTTTTTCCTCGCTCCCGGGCCCGCCCCTCCTCTCCCTCCTCCTCCCCCTCCTCCTCCATCCTCTCGACGCATTTCTCCGATCGCGAAAGTGGCCGAAAGGACCGCGGAAACTCCGGGGTAAACCGTAACTCTCTCATTCGAAGTTGTCGACAGGAAAAGCACCGGCCGACGTTAGGCCAATGGAGTCTCTGGGAAACTGAAACCTCGGTAAACTCTCGATTAACCCCTTCAGACCTCAATTTTATCCAAAGGGAGAGGATCTCCTTCTTGCGCGCATTTTATTCGACGGATGCCGGTAGACCGACCGAGATAACCGAGGATAACTTTGTATCCTCGATTTTCCAGGAGTTTCGTTTCGGTATCGCACACCTGGTGCATTTGCACGGGAGAAAAGATACCCGATTTATTCACCGGGTTTCCGCTGAATTTACTTGAAAAGTAGGCGTTTAAGTAAACGAGCAAATGTTTTTGAAACGTTTTGCATTAATAATCAGACGGATAACTTCCATCGATTCGATCTTTCATACGCAAGTGGCTCCCAAAGTACGCTTCGCAACGATCGGCAGCACTGGAGGACGACAGTCGCTTACCTTGCGTAGAGAAGTGTTCTCATCCACGCGATCGCACGAGTGTCGAATTTACGGATTGCACCGTTGAAGATCGACGCATCGAGAGGAGAGAAACGATAAGTAGGTTCCAGCATCGACGAGACCCCTGGTATTCTCTTTGGTGTATCCGGTAGTTTCCCTTGGCCGGCAGGGCGAGTGGAATTCGCATATCGCTTATCCACGGAGACAGATGTCTCATTATGCTTTGGGTTTTGGACGCGTCTTATTGCACTTTGATCGATGTCCCTTTCCACGGTTCAAGGATGGAAAAGTGACGGCTCGAAATATCGGCTGGGGGCGAAGCGATAAATCACGGGGGACGCGCGGTTCGTCGGCGATATGCGAGAACAGGCAAAATGAAATTTATTCGAGGGAATATGCCACGGGCGAACAATCGCTCAGCCTCGAGGATTTAACCATTATAGATTCGATCCGTCAGCCGAACAAACGTGTTTTTTTTTTTAAATGTTTCCGCTCTTCTCTAATTGTCGAATAATAACTCATGTCGCGATGCGGTTTGTCAATATCCGTATCGTCGCGGGGGATTTAAAATTACATCCGTAAGAAGAAAAAGGTGCGTTACAAAATTACGAATATAGGAGAAATGTATTTTATACTCGATAAATGGATCGATCGTATTTAATAACGTTATTAATGAATCGATAATAAGTGCGAGCGATAACCAAATCTTGATATATCTTGTGTATATTCAATTTTTCCCTTTTCCACCAAGGGCGTGAGATTATACAGAAATGGAGCTTAACGTCGCATAACACAGGATAAGTATATAACGATGTTCGCGTTGCACGCTCTTTTCAACGTGGATGGATACGATAATCTACGTGCCGCAACGAAATGGCGGAAAATCATGGAATATACTCTCTTATAAGTATGAGGCGACTTTTTCAAGATACGAACGGTCGTTTCGATTTGTTCGACAATTTTAGCGTCGATTCATCGTGGAAAATGCACGCATCGAGGCTATTGGACGTACAAGCCGATATTTTAGTCAGCGTCATCAAACGAACGAATCTCCAGCCGTTTACTCATAATGCCGACGTTTCACCCGCATTCCCGATGCTTTCATTTCGTACCTGAAATATTCCCAGAGCCTGTAAATACATCTGCGCGCATAGAACCCACTTGTGCGTATTATCGAGTGTATAAATCCCTGCCTCATACTTGTAATATATGCCCAACGACCGCGCAATATCCGTAATGCAGATGTAACATTCGCGAATATTTGCCAGCGAAACTTGCCAGTGGATTTTGGACCGTCGGTAATTGCGATTTTGGTAATTATGCAAGCCTGCGGCCTGCTCCGTCGCGATCAATTCGTCATGTAAATTATCTTTCCAATTGTATCTTTCCATCAACGTTCCCCAGCCGATACAAATTTTACACTCCGAATTTACCCTTTCGCACGCCAAATTTGCCCTTTTGCAAATGCTATTCGCACTTTTTGCAAATCAAATCAAGCCTCTTGGAAATCGAGTTTTGTTTTTCACCCAAGAGGCCTTACGAGGAATCGAACGTCGGGCAAGGAATATTTTGACCGACGCTTCGAACATGGACCGCTTGGTCGATGCGATATCCATTTCGTTTACGTTACCACACCAAGCGTAACGATTTAAGCGCTCGTCCAAACTTTCCAAAGTATTTCCGATGTTTAACCGTCACTAACGATCACCATTATTTCGTATAATTTTACCATCAAAATATTAAATTTACGACGAACACTTTTACATCGTCGAAGGACTCGTATCCCAAGAGGGCGAATTCGATCGAGAAAAGTCGGAATTTGTAGCGCGAATGGATGAACTCGGAGTGAAATATCCGTATTAAATGCCGAAGGGCAAATCCGTATTAATATCCAAGGGCTCTCGTCGTTTTCCTTACGCGGAAGAAGCGGGTCGTGGGGAGGAATTAACCGTGGCGAAAGCGACTTTTGAGGGCGATAATTCCCGATTATTGGCAGGCCTCGAGCGGTGAAACTCGATCGGCTCCCTGAAAATCGCGCCGGACGAGAATCGGAGAGCGAGAAAGAGCGAAAGGGGGAGAGAGATATCGTAATTATCTCGTAGCAAATTGTTCGCGATCGCGATTGGAAACCGAAGCGGAGAGAGGTCGTTAGCCTTATCGAGGGCGTAGGAGTTAAATCGAAGTCAATTCCGTTTGACGCCCGTCATAAACACCCTTCCGGCGCTTCGATATTACGGAAGAATAACGCTCGTTTCTCCGAATCATTTTTCTTCGATATCCTCGATAATCACCGGTCCGATACTTCTCGGATTATTCCGGAATAATTCTCCGTCTCGCTGGATCGCTCTACCTCCATATTCTTCGTAATCATCGTCTCGCCGCTTCGCCAATTATTCTCGAATCATCCTAAAACGATCCTCGCTCGATCGACCTTTATTTAGAACATTTAGGGTTATTTCCGGATAATTCTTGGATAATGCTTGCCCGAACTACCGTCTTACGGTTTCTCTTCCCTTCGACATTTTCGACAACGACCGTCCTCGCCATTCTCGGACGATTCTTGGATAACCGCAATGTCGCAAACCTAGAAGTACTACGATATCATCCGTTTTCGGCGATGTAGATGCACGTATTTCGTGCAATTGATCGACGAAATTCATATATCGTTCCCGTTAGAGGCGTCGAGGTTACGAAAAAACTTTCTTCGATACGTCTCAATTCGCGTATCTCTCGCGTTAACAGCGATATCCAAGGTCCTTCCGATCGATCCAGGCGTTAAAGTCCGATTCCGTGGAGGCGCGGTAAGGTATGTTTCTGAAGAACTCGCTAGAGCCTCGTCGCTGGGGCCTCTCGCGAAACGTTTCTTTCGAGAGCACGGCTGGATGGAGTTATGGATTTCCGAGCGGAGACACGCGCCCTCGTGCTCGTCTGGCGCCTCAAAGGAGGCGGCCGTTTCTGTGCGCGACTCGGGACCACGGCTGCGAAAAGGAGCGCGATGCCTTTGAAACTCCGCGCCGTGCACCCTCCTCCTCGGTTGCCCCTCCGCCGAGGAACAATCGGGCCCGACGAAGAAACGTCGGGCGCCGTATCGCCGACGGCGGGACCTTCGCCCTGCGCACGTCCGCCCCTCCTTTATCCAACCCAGTGTCTCCCAACCCTTACTTTTTTGCATCGCGCGACCACCTCCACGTCCCGAGGATTCTCAGAGTGTTTAACCCCTCGCGGCAAAATGACGTGTCTAGCTCGTCGTTGGTTCTTCGTGCCATAGCGTACACTCGGAATCGTTCGTTCGTTTGGCGACCCTTAAAGAGGAGCGAGGAGGAGCTGGAATACGACTGTGGAAGTGCCAGGAGGCAGGGACCGACTGGATTCGATTTATCGACTCTACGTTATAATCGACGTCGGCGTTATAATATTACGAAACGGGCAAATATAATATTACGGAATCTCGTATTAATTATCGCGGGTATAAAAAAATAACGGAAAGCGAATGCTTTGTACGATACGCGCGATTCTGGATGAACGTTCGATAACTCGTAAGGGAATGGACAGCATTAAAAATGACGCGAATGAGCAAAGGTAAAGTTTCGTTCTCTTTGATCGATGGAATAAATCGATAATGGAGTAAGGAATAGTTTGATTCGATAATAATAGGATAGATCCTTGATTTATGTGCGCAGAGTTAACTAGTCGACTCGAATCGTCCGGTCGATCAAATCGAACGACGTCCATTCGATCGTGAATCGATTTACGAGGGATGGTGGAACGTACGCGCGTGCATCGCGGGCGTGGAAAAAATGAGATTTCGAGGAGATATAGCGAGTAAAAGTCGGTAAAGTGTAAATCGTCGAGTAATGTGGGAACATTGACCCGGCGCAAGGCGATCGTTGACAAAACGAAATTATTCGATTTCGGAGGAGCTCTGAGATTGGCTCGGCCGCTCGGCCTCCAGAGGCTATATAAGGCGGTGCGAGCGGCCAAAAATCATTCTTCGCAATCCCAGCGAAGGAGTCGCATCCCTTCCTTTTCTCGTTTATCGTATTTTTTTGCGTGTCTCACCCCTCCCTTACCCCCCTCCACCGTTTTCACCCACTTTTACCGATATTAATACCGACCGATATATCGATAACCCGCTTTTCCCTTTACCAGCTTTCAGCTTTGGTACCGAAGAGAGAAGAGAGAAGACGGAAGATAGAAGAATCGAGAACGAAGAGCGAAATAGTATTAAGTCCTTAGCATTAATTATACACTGAGCGGATGAGTGGATCTGGTTTAAGGCGTGGTATGCGAGGTTTCAAACGTAAGCGGTACGATTCTCTTTAACTTTCGAGTCTCGTTCGTCTTGCGCTCCATTGGTCGGAGCATAGAGTCCCGAATTCTTCCAAGGACCCAGGCCGTGTTCTCGCGGTGCTCGCGGACCTCCGACGGTTTTAGGAATAATCGGGGTAATCGGTATTCCTCGCGATCGAGGCATGCGCTCGAGATCGCGAGGAATAGCGAGCTGATAGCCGCGAAACTTTGTAAAATCTACTCGTACGTATTTGTTAAGTACGAACATCGTATATAGACTTGAGAATTACGGAGCGAATTAAATTCGGAGCTTCTCCAAAGTCGCGGTTGTATCTTCTTAATTCTGAGTACCCAACTACGATGCGATTTCACCTTTCCCTACGTTGAATAACCTTGGAAAGAAGTCTTCGTACTTTAACGATCACTCCCGATATTTAAGTACGAGTAATTTATAGGAAATAAATCTTTTCGATAGACGTATCGCAAATTACCTGGAAGAAAACAAAAAACGCGTCGGGAAATAAACACCGTGATAGATAAGAATACCGAATCTCGGCAACGCCCGAAATTAAAGGGGACATTCCAAGAATTATATAGCGTTCGTTGTGATAAATTTACCTCATCGCTTCACCCAATCTCGCCGGTCTCTCGCAATAACTTTTCCGAGAACCCAATAGATACCAACTGCTTCGATGGAGCTCGTACGTAACGAGAGCCTCGAAATATTTAAGGTGCTCCTTCATCGACCGCGGTCATTTAATCCTGGCTTCGCCGTTTTGAGAAGGGATCCGCTTAATCCCCGCTTTAATCAGAGCTCCGTCCTTTAGGAGGGAATCGGATTTCCCCGATATTCGCTATCGGCCGATGCGGTTATTAATCTCGGGCCTGAGTATGGAGCTATTACGTTGTGCGAGGTAATTATTATTATTATTGTTTTACGAACGGGCCAAGCGAGTGCTCGGCGTACGCAGAGAGGTTTAAACGAGCGGGGAGAAAGATGACGTTTACAAAGGCGCCGATAGCAATGATCGATAGTAATAGTTTGCTTCGAATGCGCGATTTGAGAGAAACTTATTTAATTGCACTCCGCACATCTTCGGGTTACGTTGTGCAACGGCAGTGCGACTACCCAATTTAAAGTTGGCACATCCACGTGGGTGATTTCGGTTAAAACCGTAAAGTAATAGAGGACTTTCCACACCAGTGCGGTAAAGTAAAACGTATAGTCGAGGCTGCAGATATTGGCCACTTTCGGCACGACAAACGGCGCCGGAAAATTGAACTTACAAAGCAGGCGTTGCCAAAAAAATCTAAAAGAGCAAGGTGGGTTGCGAAACGCGTTTTAAACTACGCTTTGCAAACACTGGCAATTGGCGACGGTGGAGTTTACGCTCGGTTCCTCTTATGACCTACGACTCGAGCGAGCTCACCCTATCTCTGGCGCGAAACGCGTCGAGTCTCGACACGAGCCTCTTCGCAAACACGGTCGACGCTTCGCCTCGATTCGCCGACATCCACGAGGCTCGTTTGGCCGTGTTTTCGAGCAACCCTCCCCCCGCGAACCGTTACAAAGGACGATTTCACGGCTCAAAATGGCCCGCCGACCTTTTTCTACGGGCGATACATTTATTTAGCGGCAGAGCCACATTACGAACCTGGTTGGAATTCAAAAGAACTCGACTCGAACCTTCCAATCTCCCCCTTTTCCGCCCTCTTCTCACTCCCCCCCCCCCCTTGTTTACCGCTCGTAAGGATTCCTCCTGTCCTTTCGCCCCCAAGTAAATCAAGTTTCATCCCGGCGAGAGGTTTCGCCCTGTTTTCCCTTCGGCGCTTCGCCCCCTCCCCCTTCCTGGATTTGTGGCGTCGTTACTGGCACCGCGGGTGCGTTTATTTACTCGGCTTTTAAGCGGCGCCCGCCTCCACTTACAGGCTGTTCCAATAAACGCGGCATCGCGGGGCGAAAGATTCCGAGTCGGAGTCTCGGACCGGTCGCTCGATAGCTCCAACCTTTTCGATGGATCTCGCTGAAGGCTATGGATCCAACGAATGTTTTCCTTAGGGCGTTCCTCGGCTATGTAGCGTCGACTTTGGTCGATTTTTTTTATATATCGCGTATTTGCTTTAGACGAGGATTGTTAAAAAAATAATATATATTTAGTATTAAAATTAGAATATTAATTTTTTTATACATTTTCGAACTGGTGTGCTGTTTAGGGAAATAATCACGCGTATTAATCCGTATCGCGACTATTTAAAAGTTCTATTAATTTCCGATCCTTCCGTGGGATACTCCTTCCACGAGCTTGCCCGTAACCTTTGATAGACCCTGTATACGTTCACGCTTCTCTAACCACGAGGGTTATAAATCAATTCGATCGTCGAGCCATAAATGCGACGGGGAATAAAGCGATTTCTGCCACGAAGAATCGACAGCGACCGAAAACGCCCCGTTGTGATGGAACCTGATACACGTTGGCGATGCTCCAATGATTCGTTATTCGAGTGCTAGATAGGAAGCAACAAAAGGTGTCGAAATCTCTCCAAACTCGGTATCAAATTTCAATGGTGCGTATAAAAGCGTACCACAATTTTTAGAAGTATCAATTGCCGTTGCATAAAAAGCGAGGATCCGACGCGTACATATTGGTCAAAGCGGAACGATTTTTTATCCGGGGAGTTGGTCGAAAATCGTCAAAAGCGTCGAAATCTCCGGATGATCGATGTAAAACGTCAATGTTGTAAAAGTATATTAGAATTCATGGCGCATAAAGAGAAAGCGTCATGTCGGAAACTCATAATCGCAGGATTCGTTCGATTCGATATCCAACGAGCTAAATTTCACGTATTCGCAATCCGATTGGAATACCAACGATTCTTAAAGCAACGAACGACCGTAACCATTTTTATAGCGACCGTGCTCCATTCATCGATAGAGATAAACAACGATGAGTAACCACGATAAATTAGTTTTACACTCACTCATCTTCCCTTTCGTCGTGCACAGCATTTCGTTTCAGAAAAAATTTGGCACGCGTTGAACTCTCGACGCTTTTCTTTATTCGCGAGTACATAACCACGGATGAGAGTCGATCAAAGATACAATCGTTTATTCCCGTATGCTCGTTAATACATTATCTTAATCGAACGCGTTTTCGAACGTCCGAAGAGTATTATTCTCGTCCAGCCAGAATGAGAATTTGGCCCACCGAGCGACAGTTTCCGCGGGTAGTATTTTCGGGAGTAGTCCGCGGACGTAAAATCAATGGCAGGAGGGTCGAGGGCGAAGGTGGAAGAAAGGAAAAAAGTAGATGGCAGCGATGTGCAATGCGAAGGGGCGGAGGAGGGGGTGGGTCGAGGTGAAAGCCATCCCTCGTAGCCGGTGAACGGAGAAAGAAAGAGGGACCGGAGGCCTCGAGACGGGGGTAAGGCTCCTCCATTGTTAGTCAAGTCCCCGTGTTGCGCGACGGCGCTCGCTGAAAAGGGTAGAGGAACCTTTCAGCGAAAGATCCCTTGCCCTTTCGCCGTTAAAGTCCAGGCCGGAGGGTGCTAGACGCCGCGAGATTTCCATTGGAGGTAAACGGTGCCATAAATCAGGGCCGCGCACCGCCGTTTCTTGTTGCGCCAAACGGAAGAATTAATCGTCGATTAAATTGCACCGTACCCACGGCCCTTTTGGCGCGCCCTATCCTTCAGCGCGTAACTTCCGAGACTTTTTTTATCCGGGAACGCGTCTAACTTCCCGGATAGTCACGTTTGTTCGTCCTTCTTAGCTCCCGGCAGTAAGAATAAGGCATACCGAGAGCGATCGACGCGCATTGACATCGATTAAAGATGACCGGTAAACGTATCGTCGATATGCGATTTCGAGAAAGGATTCGTCGCAAAAAAATCCTTATTCATTTGACACTGGGTACGGAAGGATACAGGGTACGATCGTCTACCATCGTGCAACGAGTACCAAAATTCAGGTCTCGATAGCCGATTGGGGCGTGCGTGAGAAAATCGATAAACGATATTAAGGGGTCGAGTTCTGGACGTATCTAAACTCTAAGACGTCAAAATACGGATTGAGAATGACGCGCTTAAAGGAAACGTATGGACTCGTTCGAATTTTGGACTTTCAACATCCAAACTGCCTGGCTGCATAAATGTATCTAACACGCGTCACGTTCACCGGGAAGTTATCTTTTATCATTCGCGCCGTCCTCCTCTGAGACTCGCATCCTTGCGATACGATTGATCGGAAGCATCCGACGTACCGCGATTCTTTGAACGAGCTAATTCGTTTTTCTTCTTGCGCCACGATATTCCAGGCTCGCTCCGCTAAAATCTCTGTCCTCCCCCCTCCTGGCCCTCCTTCCGCCTCTTTTTCGCCTCTGGCCGTTGTTTCGGAAACCGTTGGGTCGACGAACCTTGGCGGTGGCCGAGTGCAAAAGGGTTCCTTCCCTTCGACCCTCTCCATGTCTTTCTCTCCTGCTTTCCCCCAACGCCCCTGTCTCTCTTTCTCTCTCTTGCAAGAACTTTTCAGGATAATATAGCAGCCGAATGCAAAGCCCCCTCCCGCAGGAATGCATCCCTTTTTGCACCAGTAAACCGAACCTTCCCCGATACATTCTGGAAGCGATGCCCGTGAGTGGGAGGATTAAGTAAATTAAGTTCGAGATATTTGCGCTCCCCTTTTAAACGATATTACGTTACAGGGAATGCGGCTAATCGCGTTTGCCAGCTCAAAGTAAAGAAGACCGTGAATTCGGAGTTTATCGTATTTTACGTGTCGGCACGAGCAACAAACGTTGTGTAGCGTAAAAAGGAGCGGGTGTCAAAATAATTTGGGAGCTGCTGACGCGAGGATAACGGAGGGAGAGGGATTTAAAGGAGGTCAGCAGATTCGTGCTCGGCGAAAATCCTGGTCGAGTTATCGGATCATAATCCGTCCTTGGTTCCTCCCTTTTTTTCCCTCCTTTCCTCGACGAGCCGCCAATGGGGGAGGGAGGATTATCCTGGGGAGAAAGGACGTCGGTCTGGAAGAAATGGAGGAAGTAAAACGTGGAAAATGCCCGGGAAGAAGCCTCGACAGCTGCGTCCCGACGACCATCGCGAATCTCCTCGCTCCGGACGAGTCAACGCTTTGCGCTCCTCCCGAAGCCAACGACTTCCTTTGCTCGATGCGTCAAGAGCGTAACGCACGTCGCGCATACGGATAATACGGATTCTGCGCTTTAAATTCTTCCTTTTGTAAATCAAATTCACCGATTCATGGATCGAGACGAAAAGTTTATAACGCGGACTAAACAAAACCAACGGAAAACTCGACGGTTCGATTTTTGCGCGTCATTTTTTGTATCGATTTTCAAATATCAAACGATTCTACGCGTGAAAGTGGTATACGTTTGAATTTAACGCCAAGTGGTAAAATACATCTCTAAAGATTCCACGCATGAAAGTGTAAACGAAAAGTATGGTATACGCGAACGCTTACGTAATACGGCTAAAATTTTATTCTAAAACGTATAAAAAAAATCTTTTCGTTACATTTCTTTCTATAAGAATATATAAAATATTGCGAAGCGTCGGGAGTTCGTAGCTCATTCGATAATAATTTGTCGAGTCGGAATCAAGAGTTTTATCGCCTTGCGTCGGCCCGTAACGATCGTGCCAAAATATTACGACTCTGCTCGATTTTCCGCCAACTTCCGTGAAATTCGCCTCGGCAAACTTTTCGGACGCAACGCTCGGCGGTTGCCTTTATTAAAATTTATATACCCAGGGAGCAAGAAACGGGTTCCATAATGTTTACACTGTATTCGCGTACCCGGCCGATTCATAAAAATACAGCCGCGAGGAAAGAATTTACAATTAAATTTGCCATCGTGTTTCTTCGTCGTAACTATTTTGAGGAACATTTTTCGGTGGATTAAGCCCCGAACTCCTTGCTCTCGTTGTGCATATTCAAGAATTGATCCGAGGTTCTTTACGAGCATCGTGTAACTTTTTCACTTTCGATTACTATCGTAAATCGTACCACGCGCGAAAATGGTCATCGTTCGATTTTAAATTTTGTTCCTGACCTTATCGTTAAAGCCACGCATCAAATGATAAATATGAAGAACTTACGCGCTGCTCGTAAAGGCCTTTATATTGAATATCGACTTTGCCGAATCGTCGTGTTAATCGTTTCATTAATCGATCAGTGGCTCCACGTTGGAAATCACTCGTTTGCGATAATAATCGATCTAAATAACCGAACGACGATTATGTAACGTACGAGAGAGTCGGTTGTATTGGACCGATTCCAAGATTATATCACGTATCCACGTATCTCGATAAAGGAACGCATTCTCAATGTTTTCCTTTCCCGCAATAACGTAAAGAACCGATGTTCTCGTACGTTCGACCTCTATTTTTCATGTCATCGTAGTCAAGGAAAACATTCAAAATGTAGGTCTTTATCGAGCTACGCGGATGGTTCGATCCGGGAGCCGACCCAATACACGCAAATCCTCTTTACTACCAAGCAACGTTATCCGTGCGAAAAAAGTAATCGAGAAAATGTAAGAAAACGTTTAAAGAATATACAAACCGATCGAGTATCCGTCTTAGCTGCACCGATGATTCCGCGCATCGAATCGATGCCATGGGTGGACGTGTAACGTGGATGCTCGCGTCGGCCAATAACATTAATTCTTAACTCCTTATTTTAGCATTCATATATTACACACGATCGTTCCAATCTTTGGTCGAGCCATTCGCGATCGTCCTCCGAAAAACCGCTTCGCATCGGAAAGATATTACTACGGCATATTTACAACTCGATCATCTTTATCGCGCTTTCGCAGGAAAATTGGAAGGAACCATTGGAAGATCCGAGAACGCATCTCGCGGATGTGGATTTTCCTTCCCTCTCCTAGCTTCTCGGCAGTCTACTCTTAATATTAGAGCCCGCGTCATCCTTGGAGTGGTATCTCCAGAAGTGAGCGTTCGAAGCGTCGGGACGTCGAGAGGAATCGATGCCGGTGAATCGCCGTATGTCGAGTGCATCGGAGTGAATGCACCCGAAGGATCTTACTTCCGAGATCTTGGATCCTCCCTGGAAATAGCCTGGGCTATAACCGTAAAGTCAAACGCGCCTGGATGACGCTGTATAATCCCGGGAGACTGGCGAATCTACGATAAGCACCAAGATCTCTGCTATGTTTGAGCTAGGAATGTTATTGAATTATTCTATGGACGCAGGACGTACCGTTTATGCAGTCGCGTGTATTTTTATCCAAGGAACACTCCGTTCCGCGAGGAATTTCAAGGTCGTTTCGATATTTATCGCTTGAAAATTGGATGGAATACGAATGCGAATTGAGACTCGAATCGGCTTAATTTTCTTGCATCAGACGGATACATTGATGCAGGAAATAGGATATTGCACGTTTGCAAAACGTTTAATCGCGCATTGGGTCTGCTACACGCGCATCTTTATCCAACAACAATTATGGAACTGTAACAAAAGTAAGTCCTCCGGTACGCGATTCGAGAGACGCGATCCGGTTTACCTATAAAAGTTTATCCGCGCCCCTCAATATTCAAAAGGCTACGCTCGGAAACTCGTTATCCACGTCCGTTTCCTCGAGTATATTCGTGTCCAGCTTCACTCGATCCACCGATGCGGCAGAGGAGGTGTTCAAAAAAACGCGTGGAAATTTAATCTCCATTTTGTACTTTTGACTTCTCCCTTTCTTATTCTCGATGATTTTAATTTTGGTCGAAAAATCGAACGAGCGGTCTCCTCGATGAGGAACGTTGTTGGAAATATACCAAAAAAATTCTTCGCATAAAAATCAGCGCGAAAGAAGACTTCATTTTCGGAATTGGCTTCCAGCCTTAATTCTTCGTGGAAGCGTCGAGAGCTCGGATTCCGATGGCGTTTGTCGGCAAGGTGTATTTCCGCCCGTCGATTTGTCACGACGCGTTTCGCACGCGTTGCGAATCGCCGAGCGGGAAGTCCTCGTCCTCTTTTTCCCTCTTTTTTTTCCCTCCCAAGGCAGGCTACGATTTTCGCCGAGGAAGGCGAAAAACTCGTCGCACGCTCCTCCGAACTCCCAATAATTTCCCGCGATCTTATTTTCGCAACAAGGAACTCTAAATTGGCTCGCCACTTACTCCCGCTGCGATTTCTCTCCGGCCTCTCGCGTTCCTTCTTTCCTCCTCTTTCTCTCCGCCTTCCTCCTTCCTCGTCGCCTTCGCTCTCGCCCTGCGATCCCTTCCAATTTCTCAATATCGATTTTATTACGTTTCCCATTGGTTTTCCACGGGGTCGAAAGCCGCGTTGCAAAAAGACAACCCACTCTCCGACGAGAACCGTCGAGTAAAAAACACTGGGTCATCGAACAAGGCGGGTTTCCGGAGTTTGGATTCGAATAACGCAAAGGGAAAAATTCGAATATATTCCTAAAGTGGGGAACGTATATAACGCGATATGTACGTAAGTTGGAAAAATTTGTATTCCATTATGATATCCGTAGCCGTGTAAAAAAATTCGAAAATCATCGAAATGTATATTTCGTTCGGATATGTGCGCGATATTAAATTATTAAACCCGTAACATCTAACGTTTTCCTTTATCATTGCGCCGATAAAGTGGGCGTAGGTTTCATTTAGCGCGAAACATTTCCATTAACCGTGGAGAGAGAGAAATAGAGGGAGAGAGAGAGAGAGAGAGAGAGACGTCGATATCGCTATCGAAACGAGAACGAGAGCGGACAAAACGGATATCGCGGGCGAGCGCGAGCTGCGAAGCGCTATTTACTGGCCCTCGTATACCGCAAAATATCGGTAATGGAAATGATTCTTCGAATGGGTATTTTGACTCGTTACTCGGTGAGCGCTAAAATACGGCCCGCGCGCCGCTCCGAGAATCGAATTCCCGATACTAACAGCGCGATGGGTTTACCGGATGCCGATTGAATTTCTCGTCGGCCGCTCGAGCCTCGATGGATCCGCGAGCTTCCCAGCGCCCGCCTTCGCTCTTACGTGGCCAACGGATATTTTCGCGCTTGTTCTCCGATTTTGCGCCTTTAATATTCAACCTCGTACAGGCGTAATTTCATTTTGAAGAATTCGATCGACGCGATGGCATCCAGAGGTTGGGGAGCCAGAGCGATTTTGTGAAATTTCGAGAAGAACGTAGAAACGTAGATAAGTGGAAGGTTGGAATCCTATCTTCTAGGAATCTTTTACAGCCGCCGTGTACTGGACATTAATCCTTCGTACGAAAGTCGTACCCTGCTGGTAACTCTCGATACCTGCTCGGTCTTTTACGCGCGTTTTGCACTCTCTATCGTTCGGCACGAGATACCTAAAAATAGGATTCCACAAAATCGAGGCTCTATCCTTTGTCTTATAAAGAGGGACTTTCCGTTTTTTTGTGCCGCGCTTTCATTTTGACGGAAAGAAGAGCGCAAAAGAACGGAGGGTTGCAAGGCGAAGCGCTAAGTTTGCTTCGCAGGGGAGGCAATTCCAGGCGACTATCGCGAGGCACGGAAGGGAAAGAATACGATGCCGAGATATACCGGATCCGGCAACGGTCGAGCCATAAATCTCCCCGATTTTCCGACTCGGTCCGGACAAATGGCCACGCGCGATGCATTTGCATACGAGGAGGACATGCATTTAGTAGCCAGCCGGGCATTTAATTGATTTCCCCGGCAGGCAGGCCAAAATGAAATTTAGGCACCGCGTTTACGCGGCATTTGTTTACGCGGACGGAACGGAATACCGGCAGGATTATCGGCGCTTCGGCCGCGCGGAAAACGAGCCGTGGAAAATGAAGT
This sequence comes from Ampulex compressa, assembly GCA_038496175.1. Lineage (NCBI taxonomy): Eukaryota > Metazoa > Arthropoda > Insecta > Hymenoptera > Ampulicidae > Ampulex > Ampulex compressa. The sequence goes on along the minus strand of JBCFXI010000198.1, from coordinate 141,376 downwards.
TGACCGCTCTCCACTTACGGCGCCTCGAAAAAAAATTCTTTTTCTACGCGCGAACGAACGATTCGTTCGAGGTGATTCTTCGTCTAACGGAGCACTTATTCGCACGATTTATACTTCAATTCTCCATTCGGTCTCGTGGAGTCAGAATCGCGATCGAGCACGTCGACGTCTTTGCGTGGAAGGATAGTAATTTTCGCCACTGTGCGCCACTCGAATACGCAAACGATCACCGATCGTGCATCGAAATAAAATTAATATCCAAAAATTGTAAAGCTTAAGGTGATGAGTTAAACCGTATTAATAAACATGACGTAGAAAAGTTCAAACTCCACGAGATCTATTGGAGAATTAAAATATAAAGCGTGCGAATAGGTGCACGGTTAGTCCAAGAATCGCCGATCGTTCTTAGATCTATAGCTTCGAGAAAGATCGATTCGCGCATACAGTCGGTAATTGAATGGCACTAGCGGCAGGTACGCGCGATGCATCGATTTCCACCGAGAGGCAGCGTCACGCGTGCGTGGCCCATCGAGGAATTCAATTTGTACGCTCGTTTTCTGTATTCCATTACCGCGCGTATCAAAATCCGCGGTATAGCTTGCTGAAATTTGAAAAACACGCCATGGAGCGCGGTTGGAATTTCTTCTCCGCGGCGTAGTAGCGCATCCGTCGAAGAGGAAATGTTCGAAGGAACGCGGTGTATAAGTAACGGTTATCGTCGTTAGACCGTATCACGGTATTTCGAACGATAAGTCGCCGGTATAAAATACAAGCGCGAAGTTACTTCTTCGGGTTTATCGTTCTCCATCCTGGCTCGATCGTGTAACGATCCCATACGATCCTGATGATCGGGGGATTTTTGCGTTACAAAACATATCGCTACGTATACAGCAGGGATTCTTTACGAACTTCCAGACACTGCACGTGCCCGAGTATCTTATCGCGACATTTAAAAAGATATGTCGCCGATTAAAAATCTCACGGTAATTTCTTCGTTATTTAAATTTCATCGAATAATTCCGATGCGATCTCGATAATCGATACGATTCCGAGGAAGAAAAAGATGGCCGTAAATATCGGCCGCTTTTTAGGAGGAAAACGAAGCGCGCGATGCGTGCACGCGCGGCTCTGTGCCCCTGGGCGTCGCGTGCGCGCGCGCGCGCGCGCTTTATTTTCGAAATCGAGAGCGGCCTACCCGCCATCCGGCATAGCCCGCGAAATAAATACCCGCCGGTGGATTAATGGCTCTACAATCCGCGGAATATTGTGGGCATTATCGGCGCGCCGTTTGTCCGGCGATAAAGGTGACTGTACGGCCGTTAACGCGTTAAGCGCCAAGCCTCTTTTGCCTTTCTTTCCGTTCACCAAGTTACGTTTTTACGACGCTTACCTTCATCTTAGCAAAGTTACTTTTTCGCACGATCGTTCCACCGTAGTTTCCTACAGGATTACTTTAGCGCATTCCATCGATAGCGGCGAAGAAGGCCTCGTAGCGACCCAACGGTGGACGAAAACACGCTCGAATCCCACCGGCTGGCCAACCATCGAATCGATCCCCGCGATCGTGTCGCGGATAATTGGTATAATCGGTGGAAAGCATCGACGACAAAGGCTACGGCGTGGAGACGTACGCAAGGTGCAGGAGCGCAAGGGGTCGAGTCGCGGGGCGCGCAAAGGGCTGTCCGTGAAGCTCGAAGGGGGAGGGGGGTGGGGAGGGCGGTTCTGGCGTATCGTAAGCGTTAAATAATGCATCCGTCGTGGCGGGACGGGAGAGCGACGGGATGGCTCGGCCACCAAGGCCCCCAGCTTCCATCGTGATTATCCTTCCGTTTGATCGTGGCCCGATTAAACATTTCGTTCGTCTAATCCGCTTATAACGCCAGGCCGCCGGTGTGTAATCGCATCGAGCCGTAAACGAGCCGATGTCGATGCGCGCCTTCGAATATGCGCGAAACGTTGATATCGGTCGACTCCTTTGATCCTTTATCACCCTGATAAACGACGTTCGACCGTGACGGTTTTTGGTTGTCTCTGGAAATTGTCCAAAATCATTACCGTCGAGATCGTCGTTGTGAATGATCGATCGCTCTCGTCGCGCGTTTGACCGATTCGTTTAAGGATACGAAGTTGTTTTAAGATGAGTATGTATTAGCAACAAGTATGTATTAGCGACACGAGCATACGTGCGCACGTGAAACGATGGTTTGACTTACGAAAAGATGTTTGCGACAAGGTTTAGGTTACTGTTATGAGAAAATCGAGATCGAAATAACGCCGAATTGTTTTTTGGTCTAATACCGACAGAGATAAATTTTGAACGGAAGTAGAAAAGTGTGGCGCGTACTTTCTCTACGTCTCACGACTGTATGCCGGGCCTAGCGGTTTTGCGATATAAAAATCGGTGTGATTCAAATTGACGATATGCCACGTTCGTCGAGCAAACTATCCATAACGATACTTAGATTTTCCGTTTATGATGTGGCGTTGCGCAGCAGCCGAGTGCAAAACACGGGGGAGATTTTGGTTGCTGCAGATCAATGGATTGACGGCAAAGGAACGCGATCGCCGGGCCAGAAGAGCACAAAGAAAGCGGTTTGATCGACGCGGATATGTGCGGTGGGCCGTTGCGTGTTTCTCGATGCATTGTTCGCGAGAATTCGCGAATTTTTGCCACCGAGCACACCTCCGTTTTCGAGGCATTTCGTTTCCAGATTGTTGTGCCGCAACCGCTTTAATGCCGGTATCGGTTAACTTTTGCGAGCACGGAATTTTAAAAGGAAAAGAGATTCCGATTGCGCGGAAACGTGATAAAGTGATATCGACGAAAGATAATGTATTGGAAATCGCCGCACTTCCAGTTATCCTAATATTTCACGATAGGATGAAACGCATCCTGCTGTGCACGGATATATCTATACGTACAAAAAAGGCAAATGTATTCTGTATTCCACTGTGTTTCGAGAAATGGATACGATCTCTGTCCTACCCTCTTCCGTTTCTCTCTGGTAAATCGAACGACCTACATAAATATACACGCGTACTTATACGTTTAAAGAAAGATCGGAGCAAAAATTCTGAACGCGTGAAAGCACGGCGGTTCGAACATTATCTGGAAAGCTGACCAAATCCTTTGAACGTTACTCTAAAAGCTTCGAGAATTTAAAAATAAATTATTCCATCCTACGCGTGTATAAATGTTGCAAGCATACCGTTGCCGCGGACAAAAATGCCCCTTTGATTAACCGACTTGATTTCGTGGAGAAATGTCAGGAATCGAATATCGAAAGCAAACGCCGGGCATTCGGGGCGAATTTATTAGTTTTTCGTTGCGCGCTGTTGTAAAAGAGGGTTGATGCCACTGGGAGGAGGGCGAGGATGGCGAGGAGGGTGCGGATCGTAGGAGAAATTTCTGACAAATTGATCCGCCCGTGTCGCAATTCGAGGCGACAGGAGCACGTGCGCCATCGATCCTATCGAACGTGCGAGTGCACGCTTCCACTCTCGCGTCATCCTCGTTTGCTATTTTATAAATGCTCCAAGAGCGATACAACCGATACTATCGTTGTAAAAAATTTCATTCGCAAAGAATTGCGAGAAAAGGGAAAAAAAGTACGCTAAAATAGAGGATAATGGATGTAAGCATTGCATATCTATAGCCAACACGATTCGTAAAAGTCAGTACTCGAGAAAGTAAATATTTATAGCGGCATAGATAAAAAGCGTCGTACAAAGATGCGTGCTATTTTGATTATTCATCAAATTATCGTAATTTTTATCCTTTCGATAGTTCCAGCGTGGAAGAAAATATTCGAGGAAAATCAACCAAAAGCGCGTTCAAATTGTCTTATATCGGTTGTAAAACTCCCCTCGTAGATTATCGTCGAAGTTGCGGAGGGAAAGAAGACGAGAACAATCGGCCGGAAAATATAACGACGGACATTTCACGGCGCTCCGAGGAATTCGATGATTAATTTAAACGGAAAGTAAACCCGAGAATTCTTCGTTTCGATGCCCTTTGATCACCGGACTAACTACGCTTAACTTGGAATAATGAGACTGACGGTTACGCTCGCTCTGGTTCGCCTTAATTAGCGTTGTAATTAATTGGAAGTTGGAGAACCTGAGGGAGAAAAGTTTCGCCATCGCGCCGAACCGCCAAAGTCTCCCTCCTCTTCGGCCTTAGCTTCTATATATTCCTGATTCTTACCATAATGGTTCCATATCCATATTCTTAATATTCCGCTCGCAGCATTTTACTTCTATGCACCTCTTCTTCTCTCTAATGCACTTAGTTTTTTTTACAATTGCATCCATACTTCCAGTATCGAGATTTGTTTCTTTAAAAAGGCCCTTGAACCATGACGAGTATGAAACGACCGAAAAAACACGACTGCACGCGCATCAAGGTTATCGTTTCCAACGCGTACTTACCTATTAACCTGTTTTCCTCGGCGATATTCGAGGTAAAAGTTTCGCTCAAAGCCTAGGCGAACTTTCTCGCGCAATATCTTTTATTACCTACCGGCATATTTTCAAAATTCGTGCCTTCTCAAAATTCGTTTTCGAAACAAAAGTTCCGTCATCGTAGCGCGAGCAGTCGTCTACGATTTTCGAGGCAAAAGTAGCGCTCGGGGCCTCGATGATAATTTAATCCCGCACTGTCGGGTTGTATAGACCGAGAAGGTGGGAGCAAAGGGGGTGCGTCGGGCGTGGGGAGCAGCGTCGAAGGGTTAATCAAGGTCCCGACGTCGCACGGCGCGCTTTCACCGCGACGGATCACTCGGATGATCTTTTCAACGACCGGCTGGTTAATCGACCAGGACGCTTTCCTCCCTACGAAGGGGAGACACTGCTGTGCAACGAATCCACCGACGGGGAAACTCGATTAACCCCTTGTTCCCAACGAGCGTTAACCCTCTACAAACAAAAGTTTTTTTCCATTCGACACTCCACCGTATTTGATCTCGCTCTCCGTTCGATCTCATACCTTTAATCCTCGCACCCTTAACCCTGGATTACGATACTCTACTACGAGTTGCGATTATTACGAATCTTTCGTCCTTTAAAATTAATTACCCATGGAGAATCTCGCGCGACTTGGAGAAATATTTCTATCGATCTTCAGGTCAATTTTACGACATTTCAAAATAAGTGAAGTGATCGGGAAAACTCTGTTCCTAAGACGGTTTAGATCAATTTTGTCGATATCTATCGAGGCTTAAATAACGATTACCAATCGTACGAAAACGCAATTCGCAGGATTACCTAATTATTTAGCCATTTTCGTTGCTCGATACGTTTAAAATATGTTCGCGCGCGTATACTTATGTCGAACACCGCAAAATTTTTTTCGGTCGTTTTACACGTAAGAAAACGAAGCTGACAAGACGTTTTTTCGTTTGGCCTCATTTTCATCGCGAACCTTAAGGAAACAATTTTATGGAAAAAGCCGATTCGCCAGAGGCCGAATACTATTCGCGGAAGAATAAACTTCGATACGCAAACAAGCGAGTTTGGAAAGCTGTATCGGATAGGAAACGTTCAGAGATAATTGAAACGACGAATTAAGCGCGGCAGGACTGACGCTTGGCTCGCATAATTACTAAAATCGCAATTACCAGCGATCAAAATCAACCGGCAAGACTCGTCAACAAATATTCACGGACGTTACATTTACATTACGGATATTACTCGACTGTGACGCGTACGTCGCAAGTACCGGCCAGGAGTTTGCACTCTCGATAATAAACACAAGTGGTTTGTATACAAGCAGATGTGTTTGCAGACAGTGGGAATATTCCAGTTACCGTACGAGCTCGTCGGATACACGACGAGATACGCGATCCCATGAAACGCTATAAATTAAGCTATACGTTACTTTGTTTTACGAAGAATGCACCGTTCGAAGATCCGAAATTTTCAAAACGCGACTCACCGTGCGCCATCGTCCGTGTACACAGTATATACAAAGCCACGACTCAATGCCTCTTCGCGTCTATCTCGACGCTCGTCTCGTCTAGCGACGATATCGCGGGTTAAAAAAAAAACTAGCCGCTACACCAATCTGATCGAGTGCGTCGTAAAGAATCCAACGATCGTCGTCCTTCCTCAAGTTCGACGATCACCGCGCTCTCCAATAGATCCTCCAAGGCTCGAGAAGGCCAGGATGTAGGGGCCGTCCTTAAGTAAGCGAGCGCTCTCCCGTGGCATTACGCCGACCTTTCTTAGCCGAGGGGTTGATCGACGTGACTCGCCACCGGTTCGTTAGCCTTGCCTCGAGCAGACCGCGTCGCTCTACGAGAAGAGAAAGGCTCTTTCCGGGAGGACCGCGATGAAATTTCAGCGCGCCACTGCACTAGCTCCCGCGATAACGCTTTCTCTCTATCCGGCCGAACGGAGGCCCTTTGTGGGATCCATTTGTCCCCCCCCCTCCCCTCCCCTCCCCCACATCCCACACCCCCCGCACACCCCCAACCCCCATCCAGCTTCGCTCCTCGCCTTGCACCCTTCTGGCGCACCTTATCGCGGAGGATTCGCCGACCAAGCCGCCGGAACGACCGGCGGAGGCTGGATGAAGGTGCAGCCACGATATTGCCTCGATATTGCCGCGGAACATGCTTGTTCGAAGGTTTTACTCCTCGGCCTTGATGAGCTCCAGCAGCGCGCTTTTATTCGAGGCGAACGAAGTTATGGCCAACGCGCTACTTCCTACCGGGCTCTGGTCTTAATTAATCGAATCGATCGGCACCGATATCGCCCGATCGAGCGAGTTTTCGATGTTTCGACTAGGAGGGTGGAGCGAGGATGTTGCCAGCGAATAATCGAGTATCCGATGTCTGTGGCGATGGAGCATTTTAAGCGTAATCGCGTTATTTAGGAATACCTCGCCAGCGGAAACGGTGCAGTTAGGAGACTAATATCGGATGACTCCGTGACGGAGCAAACGAAGCGCCGAGGATTAATTTAAGAACGATCGGTGATTTTTGGTCTAACGGAGCGGATATTCGAACGAATTATATTTTGATTCTCCATCCGGTCTCGCGGAATTAGTATTTCGGTCTACCCACGTCGACGTTTTGTGCGGCAAAATAATCATTTTGTTCACCGACGAATGGTTCGAATAATTAAATGGTTACTGAATTATGAATTAAAATTAAATTAATATCGAACAATTGTAGGGTTTGATGTGGCGTATTGAAGCGTATTAAGAAAAATGGGGTGAAAAAGAAATCGGACATCGCGGTGAGCGGTCCGCTGCACAAAAATGATATGGTCGACTAAAATTTTAACTTGGAGAGACCAACTGGACGTTTAAAATATAAAGCGTGCGAATATAAAATATATGGCGCACCAATCGTTCTCAAACCGACAACGAGCAAGGAGGTTGAGAGTAGGATACGTGTACGCTGTAGGATCGTTATACGCGAGCGGAAGTTTAAGAGGTGTCACGTCCGGTTAGAATTATGACGCTCAGAGTATTATTACAAATCTGAAAATCCCCCAAAGCCGGACGAATTAAACGCGGACGTGAAATTTATAAATCTCGATATCCCTCCCATCGGTAATTCGACTCGCGCGCTGCCGCCCCGCGGATGATTGCCAATTTTAGCCGATGCTCAAATATTTATTCCACGAAAAATAGTGTGTCGAACGATTCCGGTGCTCGTCTCTGATTTACATATTTCCAAAAAAAAAACTGAAGGTGGGGAGATTTCGGTTTGGAAAAATCTGTTTCGACGAACGCATTATCGCTCGAACGAATTCGATCGTCCGTTCGAGGATAAAAGTTTGGTCTATCGATGAAAGAGGTAAGATAATTATTTAAAACCTTATTCGATGTATCTACGTATGTAAAATAAATATGTAAAACTAGTAGGAAAATGATTGAGGTATTAGAAACATTATCGTCGTTTACCGAAAATATTATCCAAGCTTATTAAATAAGACGATTTTATGGGACTTTCGTCAAAGACGCTTCTTATACCTTCTATATTATTTTCGTAAAGACTCACAATGCGAATGAAACGAATGGAGTAAAATGGGAAAAGTATTTTCCATTTGCGCGTATATCGTCGACCGGCGCTGTAATGCCAGGACGGTATTAGAAAATCGTTTGAATTTGAAGGTATGCCCGTATAAAAAAAAGATTGCGCTTCGGGGGATAGATATTAGAAGTGGAGAACGCGCGTTAGTACTTTTTCGTGAAAGAGAAAAAAAAATTGATGGCCTCATCCCATCTCGGACTTTCGAACGCTCCACTCATGAATTTTCGGTAGGTGGGCAAAATCGAGCCGCGTCGAATGAAAATTGCAAGCGAATTGATGGAATCGCAGCACGGCACCGTTGGACGTTTAATCGAGTCGAACGCATTTGCAGCGTGCTGCGCTTCGAACCGAGCCACAGACAGAATTTTATACTGGCCGGAAAGTTTTACTTCTTCTATTCTTCATGAATCAATGAGTAAAGTGTACATGTGTGCTACTCTCTCTAGACCTACGTACACGCATGTCTCGATGTATTTTCCAACGGTAGTACGGTAGATGACGACAAGCTATTTTTTTACCATTTAAGCCTGTAACATTTAAAGAATAACAGTGCTATTTATTTAATCCTATATCGAATATTGCGCGTGTAACGAGTAGTTAGGCTGGCCAAAACACATCGATATTATTCCATTCTACAGTTTCAATAATTTAACTCGTTTATTTCAAAAATATGCCGTTAAATATGTCGCAAAAAAGAGGAAAAATGCCGTTTACCGTGCAAAGCCAGAAATTTTACGAATATGCGGTTTACGGTGATATGGAGTAATAGAAAAAAAAACGTTGTTCATCGCGGAAAATCAAATTTTTGATAAATGTGGCATTTGTTGGCAATACAGAATTAATGGAGAAATATTGTACACCGTGCGAACTCATATAAAGTATTTCACGAATATGCGGTCCATAATAACGAGAAACAAATTGAAAAATAATTTTGAAAATGTTGTTTTTTTATTTAAAAATTAAAGCCGCCCGCAAAGAATTATATCTCTAAGCATTCCACGCGCCAAACGGAGAACATAAATAAATTACACGAACGCTCGTATAATCACTAAAATTAATTCTCAAATATATTTAGAACCGGCAGGCGATTTAGACATATACACAGGCGCACGAGGAAAAACTCATTTCGCGAAATTGACATGCCGATCGCACTGGTCCGGGGCTTATTTTAGAACAATACGTCAGAACAACGGACGACCCTGAAGCAATCGACACCCGAGCGATCACTGCCGACGATCAAGGAGAAAGAAGGATCAAAAATTCTTGCCACCGAATTTCTTATCCTTTTTTTTTTATTCAAATTACCCACAGCTACGTTCCTGGCATCGAAATACGCCGCATCACTTTTATCCAACCGTCTACCGCAACTGTTTCCGCGCGCGATGCTAATTGGCCTTGCGAGCGGCACGCGTCGCGACATTATTCATCCGTATGCCCCAATAAATGGTTATTATTTTAATCCGAGTGCAAATTTGCATCGACGTTCGAACTGCACCGTAATCCGGCCGCATAAGTGCTGGCGAATTATTCGCGGATTATCTCGCGCCATTAAAAATATCTTGGAAAATATCCTTTTTATCGGGTACTCGTCGAATTGACAGATTCATCGCTCGGAATAAAGCTATTTCGTTACTCTTCTCGCGCTCCAAATTATCGTTTTTCTCGAATGAACGCACGGTAACCGGCTTAAGTTGAATATTTAAATTATTTCTACCATTATCGAAATTAAATAATAAACGTGCGATGAAAGTAAAAAATAAGTTTATTTTATACACGCAAGGAAAGGTAACGATTTAGCCGTCCGGCTTGAGAAAGAGAGAGAGTCGCCGCAAGGACGACCCCCGTACGCGGGCAGACCGAGTAAACGAAACGTCGTTTAAAAATCGGCCTTGAGTCAGAGAGGGTTAATCGTTCCAACGGTCAAACGGTGCCCGTTACTTTCAATTTTTCGTACTTTTTGAGGTAAAATCGCTTTCCCGTAATATAGTTTACTAATTTCTCTATTCGATCGTATCAAGTTCGTAACACTCGAGGAAAATTGGAACAATATCGAACGGCCGCCACGTTTTGGCACGGAAAAGGTTCGTTTATCGGAGAAAAACGTTCGCACCGTCGAGGAAATTCAATTTAGGATCTCGCGATGCACTGAAAATCGATCACCGGCCTCGTATGGCACGTGCTTCGGCCCGATCGCTTTGCCAATCGCCGGTCTCGAGACTCGATGGGCCGTTATTCGATGACGTTTGATCAAAGGACGAGGATGAAAAGTTCGTCCTTCCCTTTCCCCAGGTTACTTAATACGCTTCGCACGGATCGCGGAATAGGCGCACAGTGGCCAAAAACGTGGATCCTGGGTGGAAAAAATTAACCGATACGGGGATGCTGGTCTTCTTAAGCATAAATAAATATAGCTAACGTTTAACAAGTTCTTCGAGGCGTCCTACGATGGCTGGACTCGCAACGGAACGTTCCAATTCTCGACGAGCTTTATGCGCTCGCGAATAACGGGTTAACAATTTCTGTGGACTTTTCGTCGACGAACGGGTAAATTGCGGCAAACGTGGCTGTCGATTATAAGCGCAAAATAAACGCCTCGGTGGTGGCTCCGTGAAAATAAAGTCGTCCGTCAATCGTCGGGAGTGCCCGATTGACGTTTAACCCGGTTAAATACGCTGCGCGCACCGTAATGTGTGGCGTCCACTTTAGGGATCGATTCGGCTTTAGGACAACAATGAAAAAGGTTCGTATAAACGTACGTTCCATTTGGCCTCGTTGGAAAGTTTCCATGCGTGCACGCGATATGCGTTACTGTAAATAACGCCTCGACGCGCGATCTCTCGAGCAATTATGCCCTCGAAATCCGGTTTTGCGTCAAAATAATTGGACACCGAGGCTAAACTGGAACTACGCTTTTGTTATAAATTTCATGTCGACGCAAAAAAAAGGTGACGCGATCGATTCGAGGACGAACGCTATAATGGTCGGCATCTGATGGTGTTTTCCGCGTGTTGATAGATATGTCGACGGTCGACGCGCAGGTTTACAAGGAAGGATACGGGATAAACGGCATAAGCAACAAATCTGACTTCTTATCGATGTATCTCATTTATCCAAAAATGAAGTGCACAAATGCGAATATAAAGTGCTAAAGGGCGAATATGGAGTGCGAACCAGTATCTTCGTTGCCCGATTTTTTAGTGTCTGCGACCGCAAAGAGGCGGGTCGTGCAAGAAATACGTAGAAAGAAAAACATCCCCCCTATTCTCAACAATGGTGTTAATAGTCTATAAAATTCCCCCTTTCTTCCAGGTCAATGTACTACCATTGTAAAACAATTTTCGTATTTTTCGGGGCTCAAAATTTCTGCAGGATAAAACCACGCCCTGTTTCGCGAAGAGTACGGACTATACGCGCAAGTATCATGGATATACTCCAACATAATCTGTATTTCAAATATTAATCTTGGCAGAAAGCCACGGGATTCCCGCTCTCGGATTTAAATTCCGGCTGTATTACCAGGAGATTATCGAATAAGATTTGTCAACCGCCAGCGTAGACAAAGGCGATTTTAAGGGGAGGATAAGTACCTTTCGAAGTCGCTAAAGAAGTTGAAGTAACTTGCGGAATAAAGTCCTGCTTTCCGTTCTCGCGGAGCTTAAAGAGTAGCCATAACACCGCTCGACTCAAAGGGTGTAACATCTCAGGGATATAATTCGATCGCACGTCGATCTTTCGAAGCGGAAACAATTTTGCATTCTTGATTTAATCGTTTTATTTAAGAAAACGTCCGTTCTTACCATTTACGCGCGTTTACTTTCCGAGTTGAAATTCGCATCAAAGGCGCCAAGGATCGTTGCACCGGATATAATGGACACTATCATGGGACGCGTTAACCACGCGTACGAGTATGCCTGCGAATGTAGGACGGCTCGATTTTGGATTCTGCGCGTTATTAGAGAAAAGACGCGAGTCGTCTCGAGAGCGCCAATAATCAGTGTGGAGGTTTGAATGCAAAGTACTCATAGAGTTAGCGTAATTTTAGCGCGAGTTTAGCCCCGAGTTTTTCCATCGGTATCATCAATTTTGTCGTCGTTTAACTCCTCGAACATTAGCGAGCTTCGTATCTCATCGAACCTTCCGTAAAACTACGCGAAACACAATATTGTACATCGCGAAGCACAAAGCGGTTAATAAAATTCATTGTGCAAAGAAGCGTAAGAGGAAAAGCGAAATACGATAGCAGAGACAGTGCGCCGCACCGCAGGTTTAATTCGAGCAGAACGATCCGCGGTAGAATTGGGCGATAATTTGCCATTCGACGTGCGAAATAATTATTTAACTTGCCGCTGGTGGGCAGACGCGGTGGGGCCTGTGTTTATGGCAGGGCTAACAAATATTAAAGGGCCGTCGTATCGAGTTGGGCCAACGAGGCATTGTGCCCGGACACGAATGATTCGACGCTCCCAAATGAACTGTTAATCGGCTGAATTGTTAATTCTCCTGCCCAGGGAGACCGCAGTTTGATTACGAATCGGTCGCTCGATTAATACCCGTGCACCAACCGCGGATTCGTTGGAGGTAAATCGTCCTACAGGTCGATCATAAAGTCATCGTACGTTTTTCTACCCGCCTGCGCCCCGTCGTTCATAAAGCCACGGTACACATTTTTGACCCTTCGATCGTAAGGTCACGATACGTTCTTTTGCCCCTTGGCATTCTACTGGGCCCTTTGTAAACTCAGGGTACGCTCGCGTAATCTCTTGCGATTCGAGATATTTCCTTCGTTATGGCCAATCGACTCGCGTCGCGGTTCACGTTCGGTGCGGAATAAAAAGTGGATACTTGAACGGATTCTTTTAACATTGAAACCAGCGATTACCGTATAATAAATATATTATCTTAAGAATATTTATCCATAAATATTTATCTTAAGAAATAGGTGTAGAGCGGAGATCCCTACGATCGTTTACGCATCGTCACAAAATCATAATCTCTCGTAAAAATGCGTCGTTACTCTGCCGACAACTCGATGCCGGTACACGTGTACGCGACGTGAATAAAAGAGATCGCAGCGGTCGGTGTCGAAAGCGAAGCAAACGAGCGAAAGATCCCGACACCTGCGAAAGGGCCGGTTGCGCATTCGCAATAACAGCGGTGGGGCGGCTGAAAAGGGCGGTGAAAGGAAACAGATGCGTTGGCAGGGCAGGACGTGGGCCCTTTTTCACCGCGGCGCGACTCGTAGTCGGGGGAAACACGCTGGATCTCCCGCGAGAAGGGCGCAGCCCTATAATTTTCGTGGCGCACAATACGATTACGAGCGTGCGAGCTACGGTCAAAAAGTCCGCGATTCTCGACAAAATGTTTCAGCCCTTTCGTGACTTCGAGCGCACCGTCCCGCCAAATCATTTTTCACCGGTATCGTATTCTCGGTCTTCTCGCCCGCTATCGGTTTAAGAACAATCGACGATTCTTGGTTTAATCGAGCACCTATTCGCATACTTTCATTTTAATTTTCCATGCGTTCTCGTGGAGTTAGAATTTCGATGGACCACGTCGACGTTTTTCCAGGGAATAATGATAATCCTTTTGACCGCTGGTTTGATCCTTCTATGGGATATAATATTATATCCTTAAAGGTAAAAAAAGACGTTGGACGTAAGCAAATCCACGATTACTCGAGAATCGACGGGTCTTTCGATTCCCACCAGTCTGTAAATCCGGACATAGAACGCAACGCTTATATGGCTCATAATAAAACGTGTGTGCATAAATCGATTTTTTTCGCGTCGTCTCATCGGAGTATTCGTTCCCAAGGCCGAATGGGTTAATCACGGTTTGTCTTGCAATAACGTTACGAGTTATCTACCGGACACCTCCCTTCGGCTCGGACGCGAACCCTTTTCAGGCCGATCCCATAATTATGGAAACGCGAGTTTAAAGTCACCGTGAGTCGCAAAGATCGAATCGCGCAGCGACGGTGTTTGTCTCGAAATTCTTCCCACCGGCGGGTATTACGCTCCGATCGTGCTTCCCATCCGGCCCGAAAACAATATTGGTGGCTTCCGACTAATGAATTAATAATCGCGCACCGGCCGGTCATTAAAACTTTCCCGATATTTTCGGGCGGCGCGTGTGCCGCGCCGAGCTTTAATTGGAATCCGTACTTTGTGCGCGTCACCGGTTGTTCCTGGCGGGTCATCAAATACGCGGTTAAGTATAGCCGGTGGCGGCGCTTTGAAGTTCCGACCCGCGGCCCCCCTCTCTCACCGCGCCCTCCCCTGCCTTTGGAAATTCGTAATATTTCGTACACACGAGCTTGCGAAAAATCGTCGGTTGGAAAAGCGCCGCAGGCCTGTGCACGCTTGGATTACGGAAGGCGCGCCCGCGAGAGAAAAGGAACGTTTTTACTTATACGCGAAATTCTCGTGCAAATATTCGTGCGACTTCCTCGGACGCGTGCGCGTAGATCGAGGAGGATCGCGAAGAGCGCTGGAAGTATAGCCAGATGCGAATTCGTGGCACGCTGAAATTCTAATTTCGATCGAGACTCTTCATCGCGAAGGAATAAGTACGTCGAGTCTCTCATCGAACATCGTTCTCCCCATTGCGCGTGGTTATACGTATCTTGCATTCGTTTGAAAGACGCAAACATCGGTGAGTGCGATATCTGTGCAAATACAATTTTCAGGGTTGAGATCAAAGTATCCACCGTTTCAGTTGAATGTTATATATATGTGAATATAGATGTGGTGCGCTAGAATTTTGAACGGTGTTCGAGGTGTTTGCTCGAGATAAGGATTTTCCGATTGTCGTGCGTAAAGAAAGGAAAAGTACGTAAGGACGATCGTTAGATAGGCGTAGATTTAATTTTTGGTGCAGTTTTGCGATGAAAATATTGAGCGAAGCGCGATTTATTTCACGCTATAAAACCGAAATTACTTTCCTGCCAACCCGATATTTCGACCTTTCGATTAACCATATTTTCACCAACACGCTTTACCACGTAATTATACCTTTATTACAGGGTAAGGAGCTTTGGTGTAAAATACGTCGAAACACAAAGACGAGTAAAATCGGTTATTCAAGCCGGGGTATCGTTAGTCAAACTCGATCGCGAATGCATTTTGCAGCAAGAACGCCTTGTCTCGGAGTGTTTGCGGGAGGGAAGGAGGAATGAATATTCGATGCGCCCTCCGAGAAAATAGCACGGAGGCGTCCAGTTATCGCGGCTCGTTAGCGAAGGGCCGCCGAGGAAACCTGAGAACGTCGGCGGACGCCTCTCCTAGAAATACGAAATAAATTCCTCGTAATGCCGCCTCGTGATTTGCTTGCTTCGCGAGAGATAGCGATCGCTCTCCTTCGGAGTTACGAAATACTACCGAGGCTTTCGATCTTCCCTGGAAATCCTCCCCCTTATTTCTACAAACGATACTTTGATCCTTCGTTTTACTCCTTTTAACGCTCAACACCTCGATTGCAGGGAATTTCCTCCGAACGCGACTAATTTGCTCGCAGAAATATTCCTTTCTTTAATATCGGAAGCAGCGGTCGGGACGATGAATTTTTAATGTATTAAAAAGTCCCTTGGATTTCTGTCGAGGCAATTCCGGGGAATGTCCATCGTTTTATTGCGATATGCGGATCTATCGACCTTTTCTCTCGATGTCACTTTCTTTTCGGTGGATATTCACGGTGTGTCTCGGTACGACGGCGTAGCGGTCCGCGATTGTAGCGTTAAACGCTTGAATCGCTCGTCGTTCCCATTTGTAACGGATCTTGAACCGTAGACTTTAACCAAGAGTCGATCGTTTAAAAATCATCGATCGTCGTTTCCTTGGTGTCGTATTCGGCGATAGGCACGGATTTTTAATAACGTCTGTATGGACTTTGCGTATAACGAATTCCTCGATCAGCGCATTGGGTTCTGGCGGCACCATCAAGCTGTGTAGAGCAAATGTAATATGAAACGAAATATTTATTCGTTTTTTTATCCAAACAGAAAATTTATAGCGTAGGTTGGCGTTAATTTCGGTTAAACAGCGTGGATGTTAATGACATTACCGTAACATCGTTTTACGATTTTACGGTATTTCGACAAAACTATCGTGCACGTTCAAATCGAAGATAATCTGGATATTTATGTAGATTAGCGCTTTGTACGAGTAACGGCAATTTAGACTCGCGATAAAAGTACAGATTTGAGCAGATTATTTTTCGAACGCTTGTTTTACGTTCGATTTCGTATAATTAATATTACCGACTTCGTATAATGCTCCAAAGAAGATACGGAAACGTTAAACCGTATGGAAATAATTGCTCGTATATAAAATCCGAAACGGGACATCCAAGTAATTTATAATAATTAAACTCGCTATGAAGCACAAAAAGAGCTTACACAGCCAAGTGGATATAACAATGACGATCGAGCCGTAAACGAGCTGGAAACGCGTATCGTCGTTAAAGCAGTTCTGCTTTACCACCTCGTCATTGCGTGGCAATCGATACGCGTTAATGCTCAATCGCTTTCGGTGTAATTCGACCAACGATTCGCCTCGTCCTCCTCTCGATTTCGGCAGGTCTTTTTTGTTCCGTCGATATATGCCACGATCATGGCGACAAACCCAAAACGATCGGTGTTCGGATGGATTTGCACGTAATCGGCGATTAACTCTCCAACCACGGCTATTCGGTGTCCTGTACCGGAATGTTCGAGATATTAACCCTTTGACTGCAAAAGGCGCGTTATTTAAGGCCCAGTGATATTCTACTCGCACAGATATTCCACCGATACATACTCGCGGTTGCCCAAATTCAGTTCGATTGCACGTAAATTTTTATATTTTTCGGTTTTATATTTTCCGGTCAAATTTCCTACACACGACGTTGTCGTATCGACATTTGATTTAACGACTTTTATTAGAATCGATGTGCAGTGTATTTTCGAACGTTTCCTTCTCTCTTGTTTATTTTATAACTGAAAAATATATGCACTCACGATCTTACAATTTCGATTTCTTACAATTTTGGTCCTTTGAGACCGCGAGTCTGAAATATTCCCTGCTGGATTATACCTCGATTGTGCTTGGTCGAAATTAGTAAAGAGGGATCGTGTCCCTTTTCGAGGAGCATGGCCGAGCGAAAGAGCGAGGAAAGGCAGTCGCGATGATAAACGAATTGTCATTTTTCGACTAAGCCAAACAGCTTAATCGTCGTGCGCGTTATCGTTCTTAAAACGAATTACCGGTGACTCTGGCATAGTATACGGAGAGTTAATCTTCGTTAAACGGTCGCATCGAGTGGAGGATCTCGAGAAACTCCAGGATGGTTCGCGAGGGTCCAAGCCGGCCACCTGTAGAGTCGGTTTTCCCTCGAAGCTTACGGACTTCTTACGTTCGATGGCGCGGGTGCGAACACGTGGCTCCTCGCAGGTTGCTTTTTGCGTCGTTACTTTGCACCTACGCCCGCGATTAGGCTCCTTTTTCGTCCCTTAAGAGCGTATCTAAGACGGTGCAAAAGTTTGTAACGAAAGAGCATTTACCCATCCTCGCTCCTCCATTTCTAGTTTTCGCATCGCACTTTGCCTCGTTTCAAACGAAACTTCCATTAGCGCAGCGTCGTTTCGTGCTCCTGTACATTATTCGTGCGCGCTTTATTTTAAACAAACGGTAGCTCGTCTATTTCAAGTTTTTGCATCGCTCTTGCACGATTCTAAAACAAACTACTTTTGGCAAATCGTCCTTCGACGTTCTTTCGAATTATTTACGCGCTCTTTATTTTTAACGCGTCGTAGCTCGTTCGTTTTAAGGTTTCGAATTATTTTTGCAGGACTCTGAAAGAAAGTACCTTCGTTTTTGCACATTATCCGTGTAAAAATTTATTTTGAGGTACGGGGGATTCGTACCTTCCTAAATTAAATTATAAAATTTGGAACGCGACTTTGCGAAGCATCTCCGTTCTCAAAATAAACCCAGTTTGCGCAATGACGTCCTTAGGTCGAGACGGTTCTTTTCAATTTAATTTAGACCGGGTGAAAAAGAGTCCAATAAAAACGGCGATAAAATCCGAATGAAGAGCAAAGAAATTTCTGCGCACAACGCGCTACTAGCCTTTAAATATCGAACCTTCGAACGAGCACATCGTGGAACCTTGTACAGGGTCATTCGTCGTGGAATCGACTTAAATTCGGGAGGGCCAATGGACGATAATACCCACCAATCGGAACGTCCCTTTCGTATCCACTCCGATCTCCATAGAAGGCTTTGGCGGTTTATACAAAATCCACCCGCGGGATTTTACCGATGAAATTCTTTTTTTCTCTTTACTCCTTCCCGCGGAACGCGCCACGGTGTAAAGTTTTCGCAAACAAGGATGCCGGTATAATCCCTCCCCCCCTCTCCCCTGCCTCGCCTCCAGCAACCGTGCCGTTGCACGTTTATCACGCCGACGCGGGATTTTCACGGGGATTAATACGATTTCGTGGTAATTGGAAGCACGAGCGTGAGCCTCCATCCCCTCCAGCCCCTTCGCATCCTCCGCGCCCCCTTCAACCCTCTCGCTGGACGAAATTACACGCCGCTAGCCGCGGCGGGTTAAGCCGAAGGGGCGCAGGGAGTTTGGTATTACATATAAATAGTATCGCACGCCACGTTAATTATCGGAAAGGATAAGCCAGCGCGGAGAATGGAGTGCGCGTATAGCTTCCACGCAGGATTTTCCCGCTTCTCTATTTCTTTTTATCTCATTCGGTTTTTGGCACCGACCGCCAAGGTCATTTCGCCCAGGATCAAGCGTTTTAATTCGAATGCCCGAACCGGTTGAAAGGAACGATCGGCGATCTCTTAGAAAATACATGCTCGTCTTTGCGACAAGCGCATTTCCCATGATCTTTGTACAATATTCTTGCGAAAAACGTCGCACGTCGTCGAGTCGCCCGCAATACATTTATTCTCCTATCTGTTTTCTCTCTCGCGCGTTTTAGAATATTAATAAATATCAACTTTTTCCTCGTTCCCCTCTCTTTCTCGTCCGGTGATATGCGCCACGTGGCCAAATACATACGCATACCCCGAAAGCGGCGGATGTGTCGCAACAAGTTTCGAGTAAGCCGCTCTTCGAGCTTCTCCCTTTCCTCGATTGTTCCACGAGCGGCCTGCCGCATCCTCTCGGCCGCTGGAGCACCCTTGGAGGAGCGGCATCGGGAAGCATCCATCGGGATGCGCCCCATTTTGGCCAGTGGGATTTGTCAGGGCGCCGAGAACATCGGCGTAGATTATTGGGGCCGCGCGCTCGAGGGACGCTCGCTCTCCTGCAGGAGGCTGTCGGGGGAAATGGCGGTAATCCCAGGCGGAGGTACTCCTTCCTTGTGCACCGCTATCGGCCAATAAATAACGGGTGATCTCCGAGATCACGACGTCAGCGGCGCCTGAGCCTCCCATCGAGGTCCGGACGAAGGCGGCTCGAAGGACGCGGATACTCGCCCTTATTTATGGCAGATTTGGACAATTGGAAAAACTCCACGCACGAAGCGCCGCTTTCCCCGGGAGCGCCGATTCTTACCCAGGACGGGAATTCGGATTTATGTCCCCTCGTCTCGCGAAGGCTGGATTTCGAGGAGCTGGAGGGCGGCTATATTGGCAAATTCGGGAATACGTTCGCTCGCTCGATACTCGAGATCGATACACTTGTGGAAAATTCGGTTTATCGGATGTCGTTTCGCGAGTTTGAATTTTAACGTGGATCGATCCGGTTAATTTATGGCCGATTCTTTCCTACGAAATACTCGTGTCCGTGTTCGATACTCGAGGTCGTCGCGAGGATTTCAAATTCTCGATAATATCGCGCATTACGGATAAATTTGATATTGTTCGTGACATATTTGCTTCTGAACATCGAACGCCACGGGCATTTTATTGCCGATTCCTCCCCACGACGGGAACTCGAATTTACGTCCCCTCGTCTCGCGAAGGCCGGCTTTCACGGAGTCGGCAAACGGCTATCGATAAATCCGGGCATATATTTACTTGTTTGATTCTCGATATAGATTCCCGAGAGAGTTATTTAGGATTCACCGGTAGTTATTTCACCGTCATAAAATTCTAATGCAAAGTTCCTGCGCAAGGCTATAGTCTACACTCGCGAAACAACATTTGGATAACGACTGCTTTAGAAATGGCGAAGAGGCAAAATTCCAACCGAATTTGTTTTTCGCGATCGTCCAAGAATCGATCTAAATTATAATATTCACCGCTCGGTGCACGGTATCGTTTCAAAGGTTACGAATTAATAACCAGCTCGCGCGTGCTATCGTCATCGTTATGAAAATGCTTCCGGTTTACCAAGAGGCCTGGAGGATACCGATATACGGGATAACGTAATCCTGACGCAAGGGTCGTTCGTCATTGCTCGTTCAGCCTGCTCCACCCTCGAAAGGGCACGTACCCCAAGAAAAATGGCCCATCCCTCGCGACGTAAGTGATTGCGTATCAATAATATATAGGCACACGCGCCGGGAAGATCGGCTTTCATTGCTACGGACGAATTTATCGAGCCACGTATCCTACGCAATCGCGCGCCGGGCACTCGGATACGACCGCTTTAATCGCACATCGGAGAAATCAATCCCGATCTCCCTTCCGCTCCTTCGCCAAACACTGGCGGTTGTTATCGCAAAATAAATGCTTCCCAGAAGACGATCTCGAGACGATTTCGTGCATCCGCTTCGCGGGATTATATCCAGAAAGATCCAAGGAGCGCGGTGGATTTCCCTTGATACAATCCCGCGCAGAGAACGGAAATCGATGTCCCGCTCGCCGGCTGGAGGGCCAGATGAAGAACGACGGTCATAAAAAAACAGTAACCGTCCGTCTACCCTTCAGTCTGCGCAGAATCTTATCATTTTTGCGCGAACCAATTTCAACGGCGGTCAAAATGGAAATTACACCGCAAAGTACACGGTGGGCGATCGGACGAATATATCTACGCGTTTCGTTCTTAACGATATAAAGAAAAAAGATAATCGACAATCAATTCGGTGCACTCGCAAGATCGTTGCGAAGAAATTGCATCCACGGCAACGAATATGACGTCTCGGGCATTCCACTATTTATCCAACATCCATTCTATTTATTTACGAAACTACAGCCGAAGGTTAATCGGTCGAGCCAAGCATCTCGCGCAATCACGTATCGTACACTTACTACCGCCTTAACGGCACATCGGAGAAATCAATCCCGATCTCCCTCTGGCCCCTCCAACAAACTCCCGTGGGTGTTCCGCGGCTTTTCCCGGATACAATCCTATGGAGAAGGCCAGAAATCGGTATCCCGCTCGGTAATTTGCCGCTCCACTCCCCTACATAGACCCAACTTTGGCATCGGGGCCATGTACGCGTACCGGTCTTACAGTTTCCCATAACTATTATTTTCGGTCCCTCATCGCGAAGGGTCGGCCCGCGCGTTCGTACAAAAGTCATCGAGGGTGAAGCATCGAATTTATAGACCGTGAGACGTACGAGGGGTATCCTCGATTACGATATCTCTAAGAATTAGCATCCTCTTCGTCTTTACGAGCACCGTATTCTCCACTGGGCGTGCACGTAAGCGTTGCTCATTAATCATGTCACGCGTCGAGCGATCAAAACCGATCCCGAATACGATGTTCCCAGAGACCAAGTAAATACAAATATTGAAATTGCCAAACGACAGGGAGTCGAGACGCACAACCGTGCGCTCGTGCTTTTATCCGTCGCCACTTATTCTCGTTCGTAACGATCTATGATATAAAAGCTGCGCCAGCAGTCGAGCACGAAATCTCGCGCGACGCAGAAGTATCCGATGCGATAAGAAGCGAGTCTTGGAATTTAGCCGAGGTCCCAACGCGTCGAAGATTATCGAGGAGCGAGGAGGGAAGCTCCGGTTTCCATCGAACCTAACGATTCGCGCTGGTTGGCCCGCAGAGGCTTTCGTCCTCGAAGCTTCCCAGTTTCCTTGCCTCCGCGCGGTGCAACGAGAGAGATTAGCGGCTCGGCCGAGGCCACGAAGACGTCGAGGACGACGGGAGACCGGCACGTTCCTCCGGCTTTGCCCTCGGGAAATTACGGCCAACCCCGCTTTCCAAGGAGGAGGCTATCGTCCGCGCTCCCTGCACATCCCTTTTCCTCCATCCCTTGCCGCTCCGCTCTCCGCCTCTCTCGGATACGCGCGCACCTCCATCGGACTCCCCCTTCGTCCCTCCGCCTCTCGCCCGCTCGCTCTTCCGCTCGCTCCCCGACTCTTCCTTGTTTGCTCGCTCGCTCGCTCGCTCCCCGCTCCCATTTCTCTCTTTACGCCTTTTCCTCGCTCTTCTGCTCAAACACGCTGTATCCGTATCTCGTGCTCTTTCGTACGTTTCCTTTCTCCCGCCTACGGCTATTCCTCCTTTATTCGCTCGCATATACATATTTACTCTCTTTCTTTTTGCTTCTTTACATTTGCTCCTCTCGACCCGATGCTCTTCCCCCCCTTTTGGACGTTTCTCGACACGAAGCCGTTCCCTGTCTCGTCCCCACGTCCTGACCACCCCTCTTTCCATCTCTGTCTCGCTTTCCCGCGATTCTTCAAAGCGTGGCAGGATGCGGTAGGAGGAATGAGTTTAACGTTGATACAGGATTTTTATATTATATTTCCTTGGCATCGTTTACGAGATTTCTGAGATTTTGAATGCGGATCGAGGTCCAAAGATCGATGCGTTAGCGGCAATAATAATGAGACGGAGTGCAGATTCGTCGATTTTCGAATGTCAATCGCGTGCGACGTGCACGACGATCGATATTGTACACTGTCGGCTATTATGGTCCGATATTGCGGGAAAGAATTACGTTTTCGAGGAGATTTGGCGCAAAGCATATCGCATTTTAGACGCGTCAAAGAGGTAAAAAATTCGGTAATTTTACCTGGACCAAACGTATCTCCCTTTTAAATTCAAATATCGTTTCATCGTTTTGCCTTGCCTCAAAGTCGAAAACGACGGAGCGGATTTCGTGGATCAAAACGTACTTTACCTTGCAAAATTATTCCGCGTATAAAGTTCCCAGTTTTTTCTTAAGCACCACATTAATATGCAAGTCCAACGCGCAGATTCTGAAAAAATTCCATACCGGTTCCCGAAGAGGTATATCATTATAGTATATTGCCCGCGTAAGAGTTTTTTTATCCTTTCAAACCGCACGGCCTTTCAAAAAAGCCACAAATTACTTTGCGCGCTATACCGGGGAGAGCGAAATAAACGGATCGGCCTTTCAAAAAAGCACCGTATTACTTTGCGCGCCTAAGAAATATCGAGAGTAAAGAGAGGACGAAGGAGCCTTTGAAAAAGGCACCGAATCGCTGCGCACAGCTAAGAGACGCCGAGAGTAGAACGAGGGGACCAGCGGTATGCTTAGTCACGACAGTTCGCCAGGGAGAACGTTTATTCTGCATACTTCTGCACTTCCACCGGAGGTCTACTCATCCCTCGGACACTTTGTCTTCCACTCTGCCTCCCTTAGCGCCAATTAGTCCTCCCTTTCGGTCCTCTTCCCCCTCTCCTTTCCCTCAACCGCCGATCCTCCACCCCCGGCCCCCGGACGACGTTCGACCAAAAGGAATGCTCGTTCCGCATACTTCCGCGATTCTACCCTGCGTCTACTCGGACTTTCCCTTCCTCTCTGCCTCTCTCACTCTTCCTCTCGCCAGTTCCGTCTTTGCATCCTTCACCCCCCTTTGTCCCTCTCGGGCTTTGATCCTTTGCCTCTACTGCCTTCTGGATGACGGACGATTAAAGGGATTCTCCTTTTGCGTACTTCTCGATACTTCTATCGACGGTCTGCTTTGTCCGCGATGTATATTTCGATTTATACGCCGCTTCTCGCAGGTTTGATTGGTTCTTCGTCTCATCTTCCCGATGCTTCCGTTCTTCGTGTCCGCTACTCACCGAATGACGGTCGGTCAAAAGCACGTTCGTTCCGCATATCTACCGTATTTCTACCGACGGTTTGCCGTGTGTCTGGCCGATTCTGTTTTATATGCCCTGTCTCGTACCTTCGATTCTTCCTTTCCCGTTCTCGTTAAGTTTCGACTCTTCATCCCCGTTGCTTACCGGACGTGGATCGGTCCAAGGAACGCTTCCTCTTCGCACTTCTGCGCTTCCACCGACGATTCACTCGGCTCCTAGAGTACTCCGCGCTCCACTTTGGTTCTCGTACCTTCGGTTAATTCCCTCGGCTGGTCCCGCCGTTTCTTCCTCCTCTTCCTTCCTCGTTTCTCACCGGTTTCGCTTCTCCTCCGGCTGCCGGGGACAATCGGGGGCGAATAGGTGGCGCGAGGTGAAACCATCTTTGGATCTTTCGGCGGGGCGAGCCGTGTCCTTCCACGGTGGTGAACTCCGTTTCGACGTTCGCCGAATTTCCAAGCGTCGTGCTTCATTCCGTCCGCTTAATTTAACCACCGCCGCGCTCCCGCTTCCGCCCGATTTCGCCCCAATGGAAATCGAGCTGCACGCGACAGTTCGCCGAGGGGAGAATAACCGTGGCGAAGCGTCGAGGCGGCTGCGGAATATTCCTGGATCTTACCCCGAACCGACGATTCTCCGCCATTGTACCCGGCTAGATTATCAAAACGCGCTATACCCGACCGTTTAGTCGGCTACGCGAGGCTCTTTTCTTGGAGATGTCGGATAATAGAATTACGATAGAGAAAAGAAGATTTGTCCAAAGGTGCGAGTGCTCTTATCGGTCAAAATTCCTGAGGGAATTTTCGATCGATGCGTCGCGAGAATTGTTCAGCGTACTATACCTGATTGTTTAGTCGGGAAAACCGATTTTGTTTAGAATATTGAATAAAAGTCGAGGACGCTCCAAGGGACGATAACGGTGTATTTCTTGAAGCGGAGAATTGCCTCGGAAACCTTTTTAATTATTAGTATTATAGGGCGTAC
The DNA here is from genome assembly GCA_038496175.1 of Ampulex compressa. Classification (NCBI taxonomy): domain Eukaryota; kingdom Metazoa; phylum Arthropoda; class Insecta; order Hymenoptera; family Ampulicidae; genus Ampulex; species Ampulex compressa. Next base: position 116,381 of record JBCFXI010000198.1, on the reverse strand, counting down.
AATGGTCTCGCTTGTTACCGATCACGGTGCGAAACAAGATTTACGGCCAGCGTGCAGCCAAGATTATTAATTCGCGCTATATTTAATTAGTTCGGGAAACTGAGCTCCGCTCTGTGCGATTGTCGGATAAAGAAAGAGAATATACGAGCGAGTCAGCCGGTGCGCATGTTCCGTCTTGAACGACGAATAAATAGATCTTACAATGGAGTTATATCTTATTGTTCACGTCGCACGGTAGGACGTACCTCGAGGATTAATGAAACCTTAATACGCCTTAATAAATATACGTAATTATTTAGTTATGGGCACCGATCTTTTTTCTCTCAACTCGACGGACAAAAATGGCAATGATGGGAAGAACAATAGCCGCCCGGTTATCCCGGAAATTTTTACAGAATTTTATCACTTTTGGGTTAACCTATTTGAATTACCGCTCGTATAAAAGCAACGCTTTACGATACAATACACGCTAGACGACCTAAAGAACATCTTAGGATTCGCCATTCTTAACGTTCGCGAGCAGAATTTTTTTACGCCGACGGACGAGCCAAAAGGGTTTATCGCAAGAGAGACTCGCGTTTTTTTCCCCGATGTTCATTCTTCTGGGATCACCTGCCCTAAGGTCGAGAATTTACGCTTTCGCATTATTATTCGAGCAAGAAGGTAGTGGTATATAATAATGCATCGTTTATGCAATTATGACCAAAGGCTAGGAGCAAACCGAATCGTTCCGTCCGTAACTTCGCGAGAACAATTCTCCTTGTGGCGGCTCCGTCAATAGCGGATGAAGGGGTTAAACAGCCGGGGTAGTCGATACGGAAGTCAAACAGAGGGACAAAGTCATACGACCTCCGCGACGTTTCGTCGTCTTGTTTGATCTCGATGTCCGCCATTCCGAGTGCTTGGCTTACGACCTCAAGAACGTGTGCTAGCCGTGAGAGCGAGTACGGTATTTTGTGGCTCGTTCGATCGCGCCAACGTCCGCGACTCTTCGAGGATCGATTCCGAGTCGTCTGAAATATTTCTTGCCCTTTGTGCCGGAGAGAATTTTTGGATCCTTCCATCTCCTACGAATTTTCAAACGTACGCGTGCACGACACGCGCTCGGCTATCCTTCTTCGCCGTTGTCCTTTACTTTTTCAAGTTCGCATCTCTCACGCGCACTGCCTACGCATTTGCTTCGGCTCTCGCCAGCCGAGCATAGATACGTATATCTCAGCGTGCGTTTAATGCGCGTAGATGAAAGGTTTGCTCTCGCGACGAGATTCAAACTATACGCGGCTAGATCTGTGGCGGTTCATCGGGTTTGATGCGATAGCGGCTCGAAATTTCTCGACGTTTCTCCGCCGAGGGATTTTCGAGGAGAAGCTGGCTAATCCCTGCCATTTGCGGGAGATTCCTCGCCGCTCTCCTGGTTCGTGCCGAGACACGCGTTTTCCTTTCCTTCCTTACGCTTTCTATCTCTTATTATCTTCTCCTTTTTCTTTTTTCTTTCTCATTTTCTTTCTTACTTTCCTTTCCGTTCCTTATTCCACTTTTCTCCCTTCCTCCCCTTTTATTTTTCTTACCGTTGTTTTCTCCTTTTTCTTTGCCCTTTCTACTTCGCGGAGTGGAACATTTTTGCGGTTATCGCGGAGTGCTATTTCCTTCGCGAGGTAAATGCATTTAATAAAGGGATTTTTGTAGTAATCAAATAAAACTTTTCGAGATTCTTTCTAACCCCAAGTTCTGTTCAGCTTCCGTTCCGTCCAGCGGTACGTATTGTTTGTCGCGCACGAGAAAAACTTTGGGAATGGAAAGGGACAGGAAGAATACTTTTCTGAACCATGGTAACTACCAAACTTCTTGCTCGTGTTTAACAATTAAATCGGTACGGCTTCCGTGATCGTACGTAATCGTAAAGCGAATAATATTTTTGTGCGCGCGTTTACGCTCGCTCGTGAGGCTCACCGCGTTGTCACGTTTAGACGGTGACGTCGCACTTTACGAAGAAAAAGGATCTCCGTGTTTACGACGATTCTATTAAAGTAATCGTGGCAACTCCTTGCTATCCTCTCCTCGAACGCGTACGCGATATATGCGTGGCCTCGATTATCTTTCGTCCAGCACATATCGATCATCGATGCTCGCGAAGGCCGTGCATTATATCGAATCCACGAAACTTCAGGATTTACCCTCTCGATTTAATATCCCCTATCAAGATTCTGTGCATGTCTACATTGACGCTCCGCGGCTCGTCGCTCACTCGGCAGTGTCTCACTCGCTCCGGAGTGTTTTCGTTCACGGCCTTCTTCGCGCGCCGAATTAATAAATACGCGTGGCCGCTTCAACGAATAGTACGCTTGGAAAAGAAGCACGAGTGAAAAGAGGCGTGCGCCTTCCTGTACGATCCAGTGGACGCAAATTGGCGTTGCTGTTTCACTCGTGCGTAGTTAAGGATACATCTCCAGTGTAAAAGTTTTGGAACATTTGCCATCGTAGAAATTGCTACTGCTCGTGGGGGAGAAGTGGTGGACGTTACTCGTGACTCCTCGTTGCCGATGTGTCGAGACTTTTCAGCGAGGGTGTGCGCGTATCGGTTGGGGAAACGGGAAGCATTCGTCTTCTCGTACAGCCAATTGACCGCAAATTCCTATCGCAGTTTTTCTTCCGCGTGCTTAATGATACATCTTTTGCGCGAAAGTTTTATAACGTCTATTATCGTAGAAATTACTTTTGCTCCTGGAGGAAAGGTGGAATTTTTGATTATAACGAATGACGGGTTAAGGTTTTGGACATTACGAATGACGCGTTACAGTTTTCGATATTACGAGACATTTCAATTCCTCGTTGCAGGTGCCTCGAGACTTTTCAGCGAGTGCGTGTACCTGTCGGTTGGAGAAACAGGAAGCAATCTCGGCGTGGCTTAAACGCCCAGGCCAATTCCTGCAATTCCGCTGATCCACGACGTTTGAGCGAGGAAAGCAGCGTTATGCCCGATTCCGTGGAACCGCCTCAAAATCTGATTCGAGATTATACGCGATGTCCTGGTTCCGAAGAAGGTTCGACGATGGAATCCTTGGGATGTCGCCTTTTATGAGAATTCATTACCCGTGCAAGTTAAGTTAACGATATTTTTAAGGCGTCAGGCAAAGTGAGAACTTAATGCGAACGAAATATTTCACGTGGTTGTAGATTCGTGTATTGTAGGTTTATGATTCGTTCTTGCCGATATTTTATACTAGAAATATAATTATCGAAATTTTTAACGTTTACCTACTTCTTCTACGATGTATAAAATCCTATCTTTATTTGGCGGATTCTTTTTGCACTCGTTTGATCGTTAATGGTTCTCGGGAAATTAAATTTAATTGGAGCAAGATCACGTTTCGTACAATGAAGATATAATAAAAGATTTTATCGAGGAATCGGATAATAAAATGTTCGTTATTATTTTAGCGTATTGACGTAATGGAGGAAACAGATCTACCCTCGCCGAGCCTCTCCGTCACGCCGACCATCAAAATTCGTACTGGAATCGGCGAACCAAAAAACAAATAACAAGCGAGTGTATTTTGTCAGTGCGGAGTGATTTGTTGGATATATCGAGGTAATTAATGATTCGAGGCGATGTTAATGGGATTAAGGTTTAATTGGGAATAACCATTATTACACGTAGGAGATAATCTACGCGCTCGGAATATCAACGGCGAATACGCTGTTCGATAACGTTATTCGCGAAAGTAAAGAAATGGCCGACAAATTTTTCGTCCAGCGATCGCCTTCATCCAGATTACGCTTTCCACGGAGTAAATTAATCATCCAACCGGAAATGGAGGCGCCGGGCACGGAATGGCTGCCGGAACGAAAATACGGAATCGGTCGAATTCTCCACGTCGGCTTGAACACCGAATTAACCATTCGCTGTCCCATACGTCGAGTATTGCTCGACGTTCAATTATTTTCCATGGACAATCCGCGATGGTCGTGCGCGCTAAGTAAATACGTACTCGAATTTTATTTCCATTCTCTTCGAGTAATACTCCAAATTAGTAAATATCCTATGATCCATTTTAATGATAAAAGACATATTTCTCTATTAAACCGTACATTTTCTCGTTACATAATCGATGTTTGTATAAAAACCGATACATCGCAGCTTAACTATCCGTACCAAAAATTAAAGAAATATAAACAGACCTTACGATATTTTCGAAGGAGTTCCTTTAGAATATAGTACGAAATTTTTACAATAATGTACGAATCGTCTACGATCGATCGAAAACCGCAGTCGCGGTTGCTCTACGAAACACGGCATTGGTATTGCGATTCCCAGGAAATGAAGAGCGTTATAAAAGAGTAATCGCCGCTGGAGAATCGGGAGCTATTCCGATCCGATGTTAAATCAGCTTTATCCCCCGGTTTAAAATACATCATTGCACGTTGAACCGCGATTATAAACTACGTATATTCCGATAAAGGAAAACTCGTCTAGGATATTATGGTCCAGAGTCTCGATCGACCAAGACTACGTTTTCTTTATATTCTAGAGTGGTAAGAATTTTTGAATTTCTCTGCTTTACATATTACATACTACAACTAATTTGTTTTTGATTTGGTCGTGTGCTCTCCTGGTAGGGTTTTTTTAAATTACAGTTTCATATATACACGGCCGATGCGAATAATGTTCTAGATTGGGTAGAATTCAACTTCGATTAAATTTTTGTAACGCACATCGCTATTTTTTTCATTTCATCGTGCGCCATTCCAATAGATTTGTTATCGTTTCACGTATACATAGACCACGCGAACGATACGCTTGCATTCGGCGATAGATGAAAAACACTCGAAATCGATCTTTGCGCTTTTCCAGAAGAATATATAATGGTTCGATACGAATATTTTTTTGTAGGTGGAGATACGAGGGATGGAGAAGCCATTTCCAGTTTTCAAAATAAAATGGTACAGCATGTCAGTCGTCCGTCGATAGTGTCTTAAAGCACGTATGATGTTTAACGAACACTCGAGAAACGTCGATTACAATAGAAGGTAATATACTTCTATAAGTATGCCTATGTACGTCACGAGTTCTCGTACACTTTTCTTACAATTTTCTTCGACCATCATTTCAACTGTCGGGGAAGTATCGAAAAATAATATCGCAACGTACACTGTCTCATTAGCAACTTTGTGCAAATCAGTCGAACAAAGAGGACCGCCCGAGTGTCAACTCTCTATACTCAAAGCCCTTTTCCTACAAAGAATCAACGACTTTGCATATTTCTAATAACCTCTTACTCGAACCATATCTAAAATCTTCCAAACACTTTTGAGGCACCGTTCGAGTGGACGTAAAGAAGGGAATAACGAGGAAGCCTCATCGTTGAAGCGCAAAGGGTTAAGCCTTTCGATACAGCTACGTCTTTCATCGTGCAGAATACGATTCCGCCGCATGGATAGTCGAGTGGCGAATATAGCCATTTTACAAAGCCCGGTTACATAGCGAATATACGCCCTACCGCATAGCGTGCCACGTTCGATATTTTATAACGCAACGGAAAATAATACGGTGTCACGGAGCACGCGTAATTTCGACTCTTACGCTTAATAATATTTTCAATAGTTATACGCGTGCAAGAAGTTTATGAATTACCACATCTCTTTTTAACGAAACGTAAATCATCGGTAAACGGCCAGTAAATGAAACGGAATATATCAGTGGCGATGGAGGTAAAATAGCTACGATAACACGTTCGACCAAGGCGCGAATCATCGAAGAGAGAAGCGCTTAACTATGGTCATCCGCAATATCGAGAAGATCAAACGTCCCCCGGTGGTCGCGATTGGAAAGTCAAATCGGTTTCGTTGCGATCGGGGGTTATGGGCGGACGCGTAATAATAATTATCGAGGTCCTCGCTCGAGGTACGCCAAGTCCGTAACCGAAGCGGCGTGGCCTCTGAACGGCGAGGAAAGGGGGTAGGAAATGGAGGAAAATCGAGGCAAAGCGAGGCAAAGCGAAGAAGGCGGCTGGTTAAGGAGAGTTGGCTCTCGGAGGCGTCGTCGGCGAGTCTAACGAGACCCTTTGGATTCCGCGGAGAGAACTTTCCACTCACCTTCCGTACCATCGGAGTCTGGTTGTTTGTACCGCGACGGCGTTTCCGTAGATTCCATTAGGATAGTGCTCGGCATCTGGCGCACTCTGCCCTCGAAGCGCTTTATGGCGGTAACATTGCGCCGCGCAAAATCCTCGCCTTACGATATCGAGTCGGACTCGCGGTCGAGAGTTTCGAATCGCGACGTTCGGCGGCCGAGATTACACGCCAAAGCTGGAAACGCCGCTCACATTCTTACGGTCGATGTTACGACACGAGTAATATCGATGCGATCGATATCGGTTTTTAATCGAGTAGCGAACGTTATAGAGGGCGTAAATATTAAGAAATACAAATATTTCTTGTGTATGTTCAAAGAAGTATCGATATTTGTTCGTCCCTTCTACAAAACTATCGATAGAAAATATTTTATATCGATCGATATCTTTATTTGCTAGTTTAATATTCTGCCATCGTTCATCTTCATACGATAGTATAATATGCGTTAGTTGCGTTGGAGATTTGAGCAATGATTTATGCGGATCGATCGTAATTTCCGATTTTCGTTTCCCCACGGAACATCGATACCTTACAATGGTACGCGCGGCTGTGGATTAAATCACAAGGCGGGGAGTTAATATCGGTATTTAGTACGGTTCCGGCTTTATAAATTTTCCTTAATCTCCGCCGACAAATCCACCGCTTTTCCGAGCCCTCTCCCTTGGATTTTGCGTATTTACGTTGGCGCACATTCGGGCAAAGTTTGTCGTCCGATATCTGGAACGAACGACTGGACAAAGACCTCGTAATTACCAGGATCGACGGTAAATATCGTAGCAGTCGCGAGTAAAACTAGTCTTTCGTGCAGTATCGAAAAGTACGGCCTGTTCACGCGAGACCTCCCCGACTTTAAATCCTAATTGTAAGCAAACTATTAGTCTCAGAGATTTGCGGTTTGCGAGGCCACGAAGAGCAACTCAAAAAGTTTTGTATCGTCCGTGCAAACGCGTGTACGCCAGGTTTGCCGGTAGCTCTCGGAATAGAATAAAGTCGAATAATTTTGAACGCTCTAGCAACCTGCCTGGAGCGCCTTTTAGAATCTTTTTTTTATTTAAACAGTGAGTTTCTAAAAAATGCCGTACACGGTTTGCTAAAAATTGAAAGTCATATGCCGATGTTCCTACGATGTATTAAGCTAATGCTCGTATCGAGATCCTCCACGAGTCTGCCAATGTTTCTTGGTGGTTCGATTATCCTTCCAAGTGTACTCGATGATTTCCTTACTATTTTTAAATAATCAACGCCACGCCCCCTAATCGGTGAGTAGTAATACACAATATTTAAGGATTCCACGCATTAAGCGGAGAATAGTACGACGATGCACGAATGTTCGAAGAAGACCGGTAGAAGTGTTTTCGGTAATACTAACAAACGGGCATGGAAGTAGAGGAGTATCAAGATTCGATCCTGATTTAATCGAGGAAAAAAATCTGGGGTAGTCGTACACAGAGCGTGGAGAGCGATACGTTTCGTTGGCTGGTCCGATTCCAAGCGCATGTGCATATCGGCCGGGATCGATCGGCTCGGTTTATCCTGGCCGCTTTTGAGGATCAGCGCCAGCGGTGCGGCACGATGCGCCATTATGCGATTGAATCTGCACCGCTAATCTCGATCGTAGGCATCTGCTGAATACTGCAGCCTCCGAGACGCGCGGAACGGCTCGCGTAACAAGCCCAGAGCAGGCGGTACGTGACGCCGCACGATGGTTCGGAACCATGATATCCCGGCTAAAGTATCGGGACATCCGTTGATCTGCATGGAAATTAGGCTACTCAATGATGAAGAACGAAATAGTGGACTCGATTGCGAACGTTGAAAAGTATTTTAACCGCGCGATTCTTGGCGTCCTGGGATTTTTGGTGGCGATATTTTCGAATTTATTTTGGGATTTTTTTGATAATGAACGTAATTATATAATAGGGATAAATTTAATTTTATAATAATAATGTACTTATAGTAAACGTAAAAGCAAGTTTAATTTTTGAACCAATTTTTGTATCTCCGCTATCCCGATGAGGAGTGGCAAATGGCATGGCAAATGTATCAAAAATCGCGGTCGAGTTCGTACAACACCGCTGTTTGGAAAATGTTTCATCGAGCAAAGCATTATGGATGCGAGCGATATCGGTTGCTAAGAGAATTAAGAGAGCGCCATGGATAGTAAAAGGAACATATTCGCGTATACACAGCTGTGTTTAACTATAGCGCTCTTTACCTATAGGACTCGAATACTGGGTAAGTGAAAATTCTTTAGGATACGTTTCATATAGGGGATTTTGGCCGGTGCTATTATACCGGGAACCACTGTGCGCTGGCTAGCCTTCATCTCGGTCGAACCACCCTACATACCCTCTCGAATATCAACCGTGCCGCCCCCGAATCCCGCCTGATGCACGTTTACCGGTGATCCGGCCTCCACGTACCCTAAATCGGTAGGTGCAGGCTCTCCTCCCCTATCTTCGTATCTCGATATCTTCGTATTACGATGCACAATGTCTCGTCTCCCGCTTCCTGATCCTGGAACGTTGGGTCTTGTCGCTGATGTGCAAGAGGTTACGGTTTACGCGCAACCTTTAGCGGCAGACTCTACTTTGCATCGAATAATCGTAAAATTGCCAGTGGTCCTATTCGATCGGACGTCGGATGCTATTTAATTAAAGTCATGAAAAACAAAAATGGAAAGAAATTTTTTAAATATAAAATTCCAACTCATTCCAATTCATTATTCTCCAAAGATTAACGCAATTGACGCACCGTAAGGATGATCAATTTGAACAAGATTATTTTTTTTTCTTCATTTTTATTCCTCATCTTTAATTACATAACATTTTACAACGACATTATAACGGTGCACCTTTACAAAATATAACTGAGGGAAAGTGACCGCAGCGGCGTACAGTATGTAGAAGGTTAAAGAATGGAGAGGCGTGTAGAAGAGAGTCGAAAACGGAAAACGTATCGGCTTTGTTGAGAATAAAATTGTTCGTGCCGAAAGTTCTTTCGCTGGTTGGAGAAAGAGAAATCTTTTTTCGTTTACCTTACTTCGATTCGCGACATTTTCGTTCGAGTGATTTTTCAAGAATGGTCTACGAAGGTTGACTTTTGGTGCGCTTCGCGCTCGCTCGGGACCTTCTCACCGTTCGATCGAGGCAGAATGCGCCGGTTGCACGACCCACCCAATCGTCGCCCTCGTTTTCGGTACCTTTGACCTCTCTGGTCCCTGACCGGGATACTCTAACCAGGAACTCGGTCAGCTACGTGGAAATGTTCATTATTTCTATATATGTATGTACCTATGCATGCACTGCTTGATCGTTAGGTCTAAGTATCGGCCGTCATCGGTACTAATGTTTGATAGATGTGATCCCTTTATGCTCGGTTCTCGGTAATGATGGTTAAAGATGGACGGCCTTTTTTTATCCGCCAATTATATCCCATCCGACCCTCATCTTATGGAAGACTAGGTAGCAACTCTCAACCGAATACGACGCAAAGTCAGTATCGACTGCGAGGATTTTTGAAATCATAAACCGCGGTGAGTTTTTTCAAAAGCGCTCGGATCAATGGCCGTGTATTTCCAGTAAATATCCATTCGACGTTGTAGAAAAGCACGAATGCGTTTTTCTCGATTGCCTTTGGTCTCGACTTCCCAGGTCCCGTTAATCGATTTTCGACCTTCGATTTCCCGTCCGCCGAGTACGAGATCCGGGTTGTGCGACCCAGTTCGAAAATTGGTCGACGAAAGGTCGGAAGATGGACTAGATTTGTGGAGCGAACTCCGAGAGGACGTCCACTCGGTGGACTCGCATTTCTACTTTTAATTCCGCACGGCCAAGCGTGACTCCACTAAGAATTTTCAACCGGCACAAATATCGTTATCTTTTTCTCGGATCGGTTGGGCAGACTTGGCTCGGTTACCGGGGCTTTCCACGATTCGAAGATCTTACTCTCGACGTCGTGTAAACCAATTGGTGGACGCTGGTGCGAGATAAATTCCGTATACTCCACTTCCACTCTTTATTCCACGTATTATATAAGGCGATCTAGCTTATCGAACCAAAGAATTTTTATTCCTTATCCACATTACGGTGCACTGAAATTCGGAAAAAAACATCGACCGTACGATAAAAATCGACAAACACAAAATTCGATTGCAGAGTAAGATGTCGAAGAAAATATTTGCAGAAAATTGCCGTTATCGTTATTTACCCTCGACTCTACGAATATTCTAAATCGCAACGTGGCCCGTGGTGCAGTTTGAGTCGACCAAGTCTACTTTGACCAAAACAATTTTATTCCTCTCTCTTATCTCCAAACGCTCTTTCGATCTCCGAGAACCAAACGTTGTTTTAACGAATACGTTTCGAGGATCGAATCGCGAGTGCGGGAGGTTAATTCCTCCTGGAAGGGAGGGCGCGGGGGGAAAAAGAGTCGCCGAATCTCCGGCGGGACGCAATTTCGAGGGAATATTTGCGGAATGCCGGGTCGAGCTGCCACCGAAGAAGGGGCGGGGGTGCAGGGGGCGGGAGTGGGTTAGGCGAGGGCCGATTGTGACGTCACTCTGCGGCAACCTAGTTACCGGCGCGGCATCACGTCGTCTATAGTCAACACTGCGGTAAAGCGCCGTGCTTTCCTGTCAAGTCTCGCCCCTCGCCCCTCGCCCCTCGCCCCCCGCCTAACGGCCGATCTCCAGGCGTCGCGACGCTGCCGCCTACGTGCCGGGGACCAATTAGCGAGGCTCTCTTCGCGACGCTCCTTTTCGGCCCTGAGCGGAACACCCTGCGCGCTTCGAGACCCCACGTTCCGATCGGTTACGAGCGATCGTGAATCTTTGCTCGTGTACGTGTATCGCATATACGTGACGTATATATGTGGTGTATATACAGGAACGTGAGGCGAGAGTGGGAGTTGGTAAAGATAAAAGCGGCGTTCTTAAAAAATGCAGGTTTGATTCGATCTGGAAGCCGATCGTCGAATCGACTTTGCATGGGCGCACTCCGCGTCACGGAGTGGAGTGGATGAATGTAAGGTCTGAAAGTAATTATTCGCTGTATTTCACTGCTGAGTGACGCGAGACGGTAAGGTAGTAAATATATGGATAACGTTCAAAAGATGCAGAGGACTCGTTGATGGTAAACAATGCACTTTACGTGAATCCACTCGGTCTTTGAAGGGGGTCGTTATTATTACCGCTCGGATAATAACGAGTACTCTTCACCTATGGCGATCGTGGTTGCGATGAGCTTCTTTGCGACGAATACATTCCAAGAGGCGGGAGCTGCGTTTTCATAGAGATAATTATGATCGATCGTCGGGAGGTGCTGCGTCGAGAATGAAGAAATTATCGGATAGCGACGTCTTTGCATAGCCGTCCGCGGTGGGAATTTTCTTTTTTTAAACGGAGAAATCCGAAAGCCCCGAAGTGGTGGATCTGGCGAAAGGTCGCGGATTTGATTCGTTTTTATTTCATACAGAGGTTGTTTCTCGAAGGAACTCTCGTTAAGCGCGGGATAAAGTACTTGGTTACCGTACTTTGTATTTGAGCGGCGAATCAATGATATTGGAAAGCGAACGGAAGGTACTTAAGGACGCTCTTCTGGTCGTCGATTAATACTCCTACCGATGGCGTGACTATCGTCTAGGAAGATTTTTCCGAAGTATTCTCTTTCTACATCCTCCAAACCAGAATTTCTTATTTAGTTATCGGATCGATGAATTTATTTTTCCGTCGCTATTTACTTATACAAAGTGTTCGAAACGCATGGTCGGTATCCGTGTTCGATATCGTTTTCAAGAAATACTGCAAACGAAACTTCGTGAAATATAAGTTTTTTTTTTTTACAAAGATAATGAAACAAAAATCTTTGTAAACAATATGGTTATTCAACTAAACAAATGCCTTAGTATCTTCCAGGAGTCTTCTGAGACTTGATTTATATCTTCTCTAAAGTTCACGAATATTTTGCTCGCACTACGTTTGACACTATCTCGTATAATCATATGTATTTATGATACTGAAATAACATGAATCCTCTTTTTAACCTCGAAATACCGCTTCGTGAAATATCACGGTCGGTATCAAATATGAACGACGAATCCAAGTGGTAGGAGCGAGGGAAGATTCGAACACAGGTCCGTAACGACCGAGACACGCGTGATGGACATTCGGACCATTTCCCATCCGGCAAGTAGTTAAAGATTCATCAGACGACGTGCACATAGTCGGACTTAGCCGAACTAATCTTAAGCGCGACTCAGAATTTCCACGGAGGTTTTCCCTCTGGACGCGTGCGCAACTTCGGCGGAATTTGTAATCGACGAATGGCTTCGTGCGACCCGAATAAAACTTTAATTTACGCGAGGAGAAGGAGGCTTTGGGTAGTTGCTAAATGGTTTGTTAAAGGAGTTACGGTGATTCATCGCGGAAAGTTTCGGGCACGAGTAAGCTTTCCACCGCGGATCAACGATTTCGATCCTCTTCTTGGATTTCATCGACGAGGAAAAATCCCGCCACTGCCCGAGTTAGCGAAATAATCCACGGACGAGTTGTTTTTCATCGGGTTTGTTTGCCGCGTTATATACAGGGACTCCATTTTAATCGATTCGCTCGAATGCCTTTGAAATTCGATTCGCCGAGCGAATTTTGAAACGATTTAATTATATAAATAGAATTTCTCGCTTGGAACTGGAGTCGGGATTAAAGACTCCCAGCGTGAATAATACCGAATAATACTTGTTTCACCAGGAATCGGGTTCAATTGCACATCTAGAATATCTGGGAATGCCTCGGGGAATGGCTACGGTCCGCTGACGTTAAAATAATCGAGACTTCCAGCGGGAGTTTCCGGATTAAAAAGAAAGAATTAAAATTACAAACACCGAGTGTGGATAGTGCCATATAAACCGTACTTAATAAAAAGCTGGTTTGAATTCCAAGCGTTTGGATACTTTCCAGATCCATTATACACCCTTGACATTAACGCGGTTTAACTTTCCGGACAAAGTTTCTGGCTTAAGGGACAGATTAAAAATTAGTAGCCTCGGGCGTTGATGATACCTAACTCTCCATAGCGTCGTGCAGCCGTAAACTCGCATATCGATATATCGATATTTCGCCGGTTCAATTTGATCGTTTATCGAAGTTTGGCACGCGCGTCTCGTATGTTTGTTATTTCCATATTAATCAAAAAATTTTTTTTAATATCCGAAATATAACCGCCATCGGAGAAGAAAGTATCTTTTATAAGCTTCTATATTTCCTAAATTTTCGTCACACGAATATCTTCACGATAGGGACCAAATTTGGGTTATAGACGCTTAACTATCCGCGGATATTTTACAAGGAACCAGTTTCAATCGCAAACGTTCCTATACCCTGAGGATACAGTACATCTCAGCGATGTTAACGTCTTAGCCCTGGTACGCCATTGTAATAGCTTTTGCGCACGTCATCGTTTCAAACGGTACGCCACTATAACGTCTCCGTCGCGCGGGACTGTGCGCCGTACCTTCCTTTCGATTATATCGCACAAAATTCATCGTCGATCGTCAAACCTCTTTAAACTCGTAACACGAAAATGCACAAATACATTAAAATTCATTGATTTGAACTCCATTCTGGGCCAACTTCGCGATGCAAAGCGTCTGCAAAGACTGATCCGCGTCGCGTCGTTCGCGCTTAGTCCACGTGAAACACTGGCGAAGAGGGACGTGGGAGCGCGGCAAGTCCAGCCGCGGCCAAGAGACTAAAATAATCCAGCCTTCCAGCGGGAGCTTCCGGCTGGAGAGCGGAATCAAAATTAGCGAGCAGCGGCGCACCCGGTAGAAAAGGAATTCCCCACTTTGTCGGAATCCGCGGTGAGTCCGATGAGAACATCGAGAGGAGTATTGAAGAGGGTGGTTGTAAAGAGCAGCCGGAAATCCTTTCCGCTGAAATCCCGAGGGAAGGCCGGGAGCGCGAGAGGCGGAATATTACACTTGACACCGCGGAAGGAACGCCTGAAAATCGCGGTGGTTCTTCTGTCTCTTTGTTGAAACGAACCGTTTCTCCAACGTCTTCCGCGCCACATCAAAGACGTCCATTTTTCCTTTGAGCAAATATCCACCAGTGTGTATCCTGCGCTATCGACGCTCCCTCTCGCCCCCGTCGAAACGGTTTTTCGATCAAACACGCTAACGGATTGGCTCGAGCCGGCGTTTGAAAATATCGCTCGAGTACCTTGCGCCTTCACGGTGCTCCTTATCGCGCGTATTACGTTCTTCGGTCGTGTCATTTTATCGCGCGTCTCGCGTTCTTATCTTACGCTACCCTGTTCCACGTATTCTATCGTGTTATTTTGCGGATATTAGGCTGTTTTAGTATAGAGGGAACGATATGAGCCGGGTAAATGATATCGACCAATCAGAGTGCTTATGGACGATGGTACACGGCCGAGATGTTAATATAAATCGACGACCGAGACGATTCGAGATGATAAAATAGTGCGAGGGGATCGACGATATGACGGATTTTATAATCGACGGGTGGTGTAACGAGACCATAAGCCGTTCACGGAATGAAAACACGGAATAAATATCCATTAGGTCGGATATCTTCTTTGCTCCATACTCTTCGATGGAAATGTTCACCGAGGAAAGGTGGTGCGCCGTGAAAGTTTCGTTTTAAACGAAAACTCGATTCTTTAAGCGCGAACTTTCAAAGTCCTACAAAGAAAACTCCCGGGGCTTTATACAAAAATTTCAAAAGTTTAGATCGAGAACTTTCCTAGCATTAAGTACTAACTATCGAAACTTTAGGCGAGAACTTTGAAAATTATATCAAAACGTTCGAAAGGTCGAACGAGAATTTTGAAAATTTTTGACCGAGGTCTTAAAAATTGTAACGTCGAACGGTAGTCTCGAAACGTTCGATACTGGCTTTCAAAATTTTAAACATAAACATACGTATATAATATAGTATAGAATGAAAATAAGCCTTTTAACTTTGGTCGTGCACTCGAAGCTGCCGTGCAAAAGGACCAAAGCAAAAGCGTGGATAAATATCCCACTTTTTTCGCACAACCTATTTCTCAATTATTATTGAATTCCCCGCGTGCTTAGACCAATTAATTTATAAAAATATAATTATGATTCCCAAATTCGTAAGCGGTTCTAAAACGACAGTGCGCATCGAGCGGAGAGGGTGGTAATGGTCGCGTAGACCAAGAAAAGTTCTACTCGAGGATCGGAGGCTCGGGTGGGGGTAGTTGGGGGCACCAAACGAGAACACTCGAGGCCTCAAACGAGAACTCACGAGGTTTTATCCTCCGCGCGTGGTGTTATTGCACGAAGGAGCGGCAATCGCGGGCAGGGAAGGCGGACGCGGCCCCCTAAATATCGGTCAATTTGGTCCGCTAAACCGGGCCAATTCCGTGCGGCAAATGCGAGAATGGGATATAGCGGGCGTTACTTATGCAACGACCTAATAGATTGGGATCAAAGCGGGTCATCCAATCTCCAAGATCAGGGGAATCGTGCGGATAATCGCAGTGGCGGAACCGACTATGGAAACGTTGCGGCTGCCGACCCGTTCTACATCCCGTCGACCCTTATTTCATCCTCCATGACACCCCCTGTCTACTCTAACCCTGCGGTTTAACCCACTCCTTTCCTTTCGTTGCACGTCTCGCTGATGGAAACGCACTGGCATATAGCGTTTCTCGTTCGACCGAATTTATCGCGACGAGTGGAAAGCGAGGAGGAAAATACGATTCTATTTCTTTTCCCACTTTCCTTGAGTTTGACCCGTGATTCGAAAGAAGGGAAATATCGCGAATCAACTTGCTTTTATGTATCGATACTATTATAGATATGAACTTTTTTTCGACTCTGTATACGGAAATGGTTGCTCAACGAATTACGTAGTATTGTACGAGACCAATCGAACGAATACAGTTTAAAACAGGCATTTTTAATACTTTTAAAAATGAGGAAGTTGACTTTAATGAAGGAGTCGCGTTGATAACCCAAGCCGATCGAAGGCCATCGGTTTGGAGAAACGTATCTACACCGATTAGCGACAAGTATCGATCCATGTCGAAACGTCGAGTGGTTTGCATTAATTTTAACTACCCTTTGGCGTTACACCGGTTAATACCGATTCCGCGGCAAGTGAGCGAGTATCGATAGCATCGAGGGTAATGGGATCCAGTAGGATGCGTATTAGAGATACTCGATCAACCGGCTACTCCATTATTCAATGTAAATTCTATATTGTACGCTTACCATACCGAAGTATGGTAGCGGGATCCTGGTCTTCGCATCTCAGGCATCGAGTTAATGACGTTGAAAGTGTACGCCACGCGTTTCTACTTGCCTCCAAACACAGCGATCTTCTTATACCCATCGAATCGTTTAATTATGACTCAATACTCGAGAAATTAGGGGAATTTTATTGGTTTCAACGGCATTCCAGGCAACAAGATTTTTTACCCAGATTACTCTCATTTAACGAAACCAACGATCTGGTTACAAAAATAAACGTGCGTATCTTAACGTTTGCAAAGTCTTTGATACATCTGTAATATGCAGAAAATTGGATAAGGCGTAGTAAACGTTGAACTTTTACTTCGGTTATGACATTTAACCCAACATGACCTTATCGACTTAACATTGCTCTACCACGTTTTTCATCCCTTATTCATATTCGTACGCTACATTGTACTTATACATTTTCCAGATTAAATTTCCCCTCGGTAAGAGCTCACGTCAGAGCCGAAACGTTGGAACAAGCATCCCCGTGCGTAGCATTTTATACCAAAAGCCAATTTCAACATCAATAATAATAATAATAATAATAATAATAATAATAATAAAGGCGCGATCCCGAGTTTAATAATTCAACAACCTCGAACTTTCCGCCGCGCGCGGATCATCGGTTAGGAATAATGAGGAGGCACCGTAGCCCCGTTTCGGCGATATAATTTTCCCGTGGCGTTCGTATCGTCGGAATTGAAATTAATGGGACGAGAGTTAAGGTTTAAATGGCCTCGCGGAAGACGCCGTGACGGCAGAGCCGCGCAGCGGCGGCATAATTTTCTTGGGGAAAATTATACCCGACCGAGCTCGCCCAAGACAAGTCCACCATGGACAAACGTCGACGTTTCACCCTTGAGATTTAATTAGGCTAACGAACTTCCGGGAAGCGGGAAGGGAAGTAATGTCTTCCAGGGACAAAGGCACGTGTCTCGAGTATTCCTCGCCCGGTACACGTTGATGCACCGTGACGTCTTCCTTAATCGAGTAACCCGAAAACATTTCCCGCGCCAGCGAGTCGGGATTAACTCCAGGGCGCTTCCGAAATAACGATACTCGATAGGATCGGACCGAGATCGAAACCTCCGCAGGGCGGGGTTCTTTTCCACTTCGACGCTTTGATCGCGGTTTAATCTCCCTTCCGTGGAATTTCGCGGATTAAGGATAGAATTATCGGTCGATGTAATATTATGAATATTTATCTTAAAAAAAGGTGCGAGTAAGCAAAGTATGTAGATTCGTTGCATCGTTCGCTTATCAAAATGAGACGATGAAAATTTTGGAAACATAAGCCCTGTCGAGTCTGAAAAATTTTTCCGAGGAATCAGTCTCATCCTTTTCACCGTTTTCGGTGCTCCAGTGTCGAAGGGCGGTAAGAATTTCTGTGCGATTTTTTGTGCTTCAAGAGTAATTTGCATAAACTGGTAAACGAAGGACGAACGAATATAATCACGAGAAAGGAGGTGAATACGAATACGAGAAAAGGAGTAAAGGTACGTAAAAAGGGTCGAAGGCAGTGAGAAGAAAAGGAGGAAACGGGAATACGCGGGGGAAGGCGCAACTGCGATGACGCGGAAGAAAACGTAGCGAACGCGGTCGCGAAAGAAAAGCGATTGTCCGGAGCAAAAGCGCTTGGCGCGTGCCCCTAATTATTTTTACAAAGAGGACAACTTCCCGATTCCCGTTATCCGCGTATCGTTTTGCCGGTCGTTAAGTTCTTCGAGCTTCGGACGGCCGGAAGAAGCTGCCGCGTCGGTCCTGCCGTCGCGCCCTATGAATTTCTATTGTGCATTATCCGTATGAGTTAAGTGCTGTTCCAGTCGGGGCCGTAAAAAGTTTCTCGTGGCCCGTGGAGGGGGAGGAAGGGCGGATCTGCCGCTGGAAAAGGGCCAAATGTCGGCATTGTTCCCCTTCCAGGAAAGATGGATGTCGCGGTCGAAACGCGGATAGGAAAAAAAATACCGTATCGAAAAGTCACGATGCCCTCGTAAAGCTCCTGGAAACGTAAAATCTCGCCGTTACCGTGGGTTATAGCTGCACTCGATGGTGGAGCGTTTGACTCGTACAGAAATCACGGTGAGGGTTGAATCGGATAATGCGAGGCCGATCGCGGATCGTATTTAACGACGTCGATGATCAATTTTTCACGCGATACGCTGTGAATCCAGTGGTGAGGAACGCGTTAAAACGGTAGACCGTAGAGTGGACGATCTTGGTATGCCGAGGATCAGGTATGGAGAAGATTTTGGGATACGGGACTACGTTTATAACAAGGATGTTCTCTCGATGTTTCGTCCTTAGGAACGCGTCTCCAAAATATCGAATACGAATGGACGTACATCGTATATACCGCCATAAATTACTCGTGACTCTTAGCGTAGTCTATTGAAAATCTTATCCAGCTTTAATTCCACGACGCTATGCCGCGTCCAATTGCCTTGGCAAAATTCGAAGGGTTGGAACTCGGCCGGAATATCGAGGAAGAAGAAAAAGATTGGAGGGCGGGCGGTCAAGCCTCGTTTCGTTGCGGCCCAAGGGCTGCGAAAACTCTTTTCACGGCACGTCGTTTCGTGAATCGCGCCGCCTCGAATGACCTGCGGATAAACCGGACCCGACAACAACACGCTCCGTTGAACCTTCGAGTTCCGCCTTTTTCCGCGATTCGCTTCCCTCAATCTCGGCTTATCGAACGCAACCTTTCCGCTCGAGCCCTTTCACCCTTTAAAGTACGCTATCGCGCCGCTTCTCGTGGAACCAGATCTCGGAATAACGCGGGAAATTTTACGGACGCCTGCTGCCGGTGGAAATCGACAGAAATTCGGAATAAACGATGTAATCGTGGAAACGATCCGCAAATTTTGAGAAAAGTTCTCCAACTGTGCGTGGGAAAGGAAAGTTTCGAGAACGAGACTAAGTCCTTTTCTTACGATTCGGGTGAAGTGCTTCGAAGAATGCGAGCGTGGAAAGTTCGTCTTTGAGAATCTGGATTTGAGTGTGGCGCGTGTCCAAAGTGCGTGGAGAGTGCGGAGGCCCGGAGAGGCCGGTCGGAGATAAAGAGTCCAAGATAGAGGGTCGTGTGTTGAGCGTCGTGCATAGAGTTAAGCGTCGAAGAGTCCTTTATGCAGTGTTCAAGCGTTGTACGTTTTAGTCGATGTATCGTTATATTTCTTTCTTTTTACTTAAACTTATTCCTACGTATGTAATGGTACACTTTTGGAAAATTTCCGTCATTTCACCGTGATACGCCGAGTGGATTTTGCCACTCGCTTTTCTCGTTCGAGACGTAGTTATAATATAAGATAGATTAATAAGATGATAATAATTAATATATATCGATAAAGAGTGCGGCTCTTAACGAAAAGATCGATAAAACGTTAATAATTTTGCGATCGTTTTCATGCAATAGTACAAAATTGTAACGTAAATCACTTTTCGACAGATTTTTAATTTAATTTCGGTTTGACGTTTAGACGGAATTAGAATATTCCAATACTACGATCGAACGTTCCATAGATCGTACATTGCTTTAGTTCTGATTCGGTGTATCGGGAATTTATTTTATTAATACAGCAGGTTTGGCGATTACGGGGACTATGCGATTGATTCTTCAAAATTGATTAATTTACCGCGTTCCGTTACGATAATAGTACGAAAAATAGTTGATTATGGAGCAATGTAATTTCTGGAATTGAAAGGTATTTAACCGAAGGTATTTCCAAAGCTCGGACCAACGCGGCATCGTATATCGCATATGGGTATTGCGTTTTTGGGATTAATCACTTTGAAATCTATTACCACGTTCCATGCATACGTTACTTTACGTTCGATTAAATTGGTAATTAATAATCAACTTGTTAATCGAGTTTATTATTCTCACCGGTTGCCGTGAAAGGGAAGTAATTATAATATTAAAAATAAATGGCGCATCGTCCCGCGCGTTATCGACGATACGACTCGTTTTCCTTTCCCACCGATTGTTACTCGCTCGACGATAATCTCGATTAAGCGATTTATGCACGCGTTTACGTAATATCTTTCGTGCTATTCAGGGAATTAACGTGAAATTCGGGGATATCGTAATTCTATTTCTTCAAATAATAAACATCACTATTACCAACTATTATACGGATACGAGTTATACTTATTGATTTTTCAGTTCATTTAATTGCATATAATTGTCAAAGGTGTGTGTGTGTGTGTGTGTAATAAGTTAATTTTCAGCCATGATAATTTTGATGAAAATAAACTATTAACCGTTACAGAAATAGCTGTAACACAATATCGAAGTAAAGTTCAAACATATCGGCAGCAAAATTGAATAGAACATTGGCATTAAAACTGTACGGTATCGTTGGGCAAGCGTCGATCAAGCGTGCAAAAATAAAAAGCTTATTTTCATTTATTTTGATATAAGGTCATTTCAAGTAAAATACAAAGACTCCGTCCACAGCTCACGGTTGAGCATTTTCGCTGGACGCAGAATCTTCGTTCCTGAGAGCGAAAGGGTTAATCGGAAAATTCGGTAAGATTTAACTGGCGGAAGGTACATAACGAAACTAATGAAAACGGGAAGGTAGTTTCGAGCTCGAAGACGACGCGCGTCGTCGTCGTCCCGGTGTGCATCATTACGAAGGTGTTTAGGCGCGGTGACACCAGGGCGGAGATTTAGGCCGCGTTAACGTCGGGATAACGAGGGCCGCCGAGCGGAGAAGGTGGCTCTAACGAAGTCACGCGCGGTCTGTCAATTTGCCCCTATGGAGAATGTAGACCGGCGTGTGCCTCCCGGTCTACACGGTTAACCGGTTAACCGGTTAGCCGGTTAACCGTGGCACACGTGGCGGATACGCAAGGTGGTGCCATTAGGGCCTAATACGCTCGCCTGTGCGGCCCATAATTCGCGAGGCACCGAGATACGCTCCTCCGCATTGCGTAGAATCTGTCGGACTGCCACGGCGAAGACCGAGGTTCGCCGCATCGAACTGCTCCCGGCTCAGCCCTCGTTTTCCATGCTCGCGAGTACGCTGGTACGCCGAACGATAGCGCGCGTCTTGCGCGTATGCGCGAGAGAAAGATTTAAAATAAGCATTGAAATATTTTTATGTTTTTCGCGGATTCAAAAAAAAATATCGTGCGATATAAAAGTCCGATACGCGAGAGTTCCGGGTCACCGATCGACGTTCGGTACGCATCGTACATCGCGTATAACGATTCTCGTGGAGGTCGATGAGAGCAAGTTTTGATTTCGGCCGGTTTATTATCGCCGATGTGTCGCCACCGAAATCGGGAGTCGTAAAAGTGCCGTCGGGATCGACGATTGGATCGGATTAACGAGATTTATGACGGCGATAAAACGGACGAGCCTAGCTCACGAGAGAAACCAATTTCCCTGGTTTCTCCTCGGTGTATGGATTCCACGCGGGTATATTGAAAACTTCGTTATCCGAATTTCTGGGGTGCATTAACGGGAAATGGAACATTGGTATGTCGAGCGAATATGAAGAATTTTCAGGAGATTTTCCCCGGCTCGACTGCTCGGCGGTCCAATTTTTTCCCACGCTTTCCTCTTAACGATAACATCTGGATAAGAGGGCACGCATAGCGGTACACGAGTCAAAATGTCTTCTTAGATCTCGAGAGAGATCTTAGATCGAGAGATCGCAGATCCGTCATTTCCATCGACCGGGCAATTCTAGCGTCAATGTCGATGAACGTTCCAAGAGGCACGGCCAACACTGCGGCCAATTTCGTCGCTATCTGCCGGCTATTCCTCGATTGTAAGCGGCTGTGTCGCTGCGCCGTTACCATTTCCGCCGTGGCGAATTGCCCAGGACCATGCCTCGGCTCTGGAGCGGACTCTATATACACCGTGTCCACGCGAAACCTCTCCCATTTCAAGTTCTCATCGCAACGATACCATTTGTCCTAGAGATCTGCGCTTTGCGGTGTTGCGTAGAGTATTTTTGAAACAATACAGTTCCACTTTTGAAAAATCGCGCGTTACTATGAATACGAAAAGAAGATATCCACGTCCAACCAAAACCAGCATCGACCAATTATCCCCTCGAGATCGATCTTGCGGCACTTGCAAGAAATGCAGCGATTCGCGTACGTGGCTATATTCGCAAAACGATAACGCACGACGGCACGGCCGAATACGCCCTCCGCGAATGACGGTGAATCAGCGAGGACACACACGCGCGCGCCTTCAGCGATGAAAGGGTCAAACGACACTGGCGCACCCTCATCGGCGCGTCCGGTTTCCCCGGATCTTCCGGGGCGCCTTTCGGAAAAATCCTCGATCCGAGCGGCAGGATCGAGCGTCGATCGAAGATAGAGGGAGTTTTTGGCGTGGCAACGCGCGGGATTTATGGGCTCGAGCCGGAGGGCCATCGGCTCGCCGATAATGGCATTGCCGGCACACCGCCGTACGTTCCTCATGCGCCTCCCTATCTCGGGGCTATTAACCGGCCATACACGATTTCCACCGTGTGTCCACTTCTGCCACGATTCACGGCCGAGCCCTCGATCATACCCGCCATTGTTGCTCGACCAGCGCCGGCTCTAAGCCTCGCTCGTCGAATGCTCGGATAACTTTGCGGCGATCCTCCTTGCGCCTTTATGCACCGGAGCACGGTGCTCAAAGTTCCGATTCTGGCTGGATGGAAACGATGTTTAAATAAGGTGGAAAAGGCCGTGATTTTCTACGAACGTGAGTTTTGGTCGAAAGTGCGGTCGCGAGTGGGCTTGTCGAAGTAAAGAATCGTTGGATAACGAGGCGGTTGAGCGAAGAGCGTAAGGTCATGGTAATTGTGCGGTTGCATACGCGTGAGAATAATTTATCGTTAAAAAATTTTGAAACGTCGTTTCGATCAAAGTACGCAAGGCTTGACCGTTGCATAAACGATGCTTCGTCTCGTGGATATTTTTGACGTCATTCGCTCGGTTTCTACATCCGACCGCCCTTTTTAGACCTTCGCGCTTTGTGCACGCACCATCCGCAAAAACCTCGCGCATTCCCACATTTGTGCCACTCGCGACTCGATGATCTCGTTTTTAGGAGCACTTCGATGGCATCGGAATAGAATGTCTTCCCTCTCGTCCTCAAAACTTTCGTTCTCCACAAAAATGACCCTAAACAAAACGATGTAGTGATCAACGTACGAAAAACCTCGAAGAATCCCGTGGTAAAGCGTAATTGCTACAACGTAGAAGAGAGTAGACGGAAGCGAGGAGTGGTTCTCTACCTTTTCCAAGGAACGGGGCACGCTCGATCGTGAGACATCCGTGGAACGCTAAACACGTCCCTCCGGGTGTCGAGTATCTTTTATCGAATACGCGATCACGCCAAAATTGTGTTCCATTTTCTTTTTCGCAAAGCCATTTATAAAAGACCCGTACGAAATCGGTCCCGGCGGTCTTCCCCTGTAGCGCGTAACTGGGTTTGGCGATAAACCGGTTGAGAACCGCGGGCTCGAATCCTCCGCGGTGGTTTAGCCTCGAAGGTCCGGCCGTCCGTGGATCCCTCGAATTTCTCGAATGGCCCGAAACGGCGAGTAACGGAATTTAAAGCGACGCCGGCGAGGAAGGAAAAGTTCTCCGGGTTCAGGGACACGTGAAATTAAAGGCGAGGGGAGGAGCGTTCTCGAGTGGATGAAGGCAAAGCCGTACGTCGGATGAAAACGGAAAAGTTTACGCGAGAAACGCGCATAGCCTCCTCTCCTTTTTGCGGGTGGAACTACATGCAAATCCCACGACGAAATTTCTGTCTTGTCGAAAGACAGCGAGGGAGGGGAAACGAGAAAGGAGGGAGGGGAGGATGTAATCGTACGAGAAGAGTTCTTCCGGGGCGTCAGAGTTTTCCGATGGTTGACATCGCGGAACGAGGCGAGGGTAAAGGAAAGAAGAGGGACTCGAGGTTGACGATTTACCCACCGCCGTTCCTCGCTCTTTGCGCGTCTACGCTTTGCGCGCTCTCTAGTGATTTTTAACGTACTTTCAAACTACCCTGGATATCGAATCTTCTATTCTAATTGCTCGAAGCGGCTTAGTCGCGCACGTTGACATCGGTATTGACAGGATGATCACTTGGGGCGAGTCGTACAGGTTGATACGTCGAGAAATGCCTCGCGATTGGTGAAAAACCGAAAAGGCAGGACGACCGCCTGGAATATTCGGTAAGCCGTGAACCACGATCGAAATCGGAACGTCGATCAATGGTATCTACAGCAACGTTCGTCTGTCCTCGAGAACCGATTCGCTTACAGATCCAAGACGAGATACCAGCTTCCCCTTTCTACCTTCTTTATCTCGACTTTCTTATAGAAAATCAGCGGTGGAGTCGGTGCCCTTGGATGCGAGACAGCCCTGGACAACGAACACGGTGGTATAAAACGAGGCACTTTGCAGCGGACGCTATCTGCGTTAGTCAATGGAAAAAGTTGTAATTAGTTGGCGGAGTTGCCGGTTTAAACGAGGCGTCCGTCGTCCACCAGCTTCGAATCCACCTGCTTTTCTCTCTTTCTCCCTCCTCCGCTTCGTCTCTCTCTCTCTCTCTCTCTCTCTCTCTCTCTCTCTCTCGCCCCGCTCTCTCCATTGTTTTCAGCTTCCTTCTCCTTCATTGACCCGCGAGCCTCGGCGCCCCGGGCGAAAATAGTCCGGCGGACCACGTAAATTACTTCTCTTCCGTATCTGAAAACTACACGCTCGCCTTCCTCCGATCTTTTCCCTCCCCCGTTGGCTCAACGGATATAACGCGTCGACGAGCTTCCGCGAGAAAGTGCGGATGGAAACGAATTTCGAATCGGGATTTGGTTTGTCGTACGTTTATTTCGATGCACGGTTCGATCGCGCGCATAATGCCATTTTGTCCGGTGCGAGAATATTTTTGTTTAAATTCGATTTTACGGAGTTACTCGTTATACGGCACCTCTCGGTTAAGTAAATTCTCGCTGTTTTTATTATTTTTCCAGGTGATCGATATGTGCGGTTTATCGTGCATTTTTGGTAAACGAAGCAAAATGTTCGGTATACGTGTGGTTGAATACGGATGGATGCTGGGACCGAACGACCTCTGTTCGAACGTTGAAAATTTGAAGGAGGGAACGATACATAGCTATACGGAAGATAAAAAGAAGTAAGGACGGTCGATACGAGACAAAACCGGAAAATCGATGTGTTCCTTAACACGTTCGTGCGCGGCACGGATTCGATCGAAAACGGTATGAAAATACCCGATAAACCTATTGTGCGATTATATTAAAGCGCATAAAAGTTTCAACAAATTAACGCTACGTGGAATCGAATGTCGATAATGTGGCTTATACATTGGCGTCGTACTTCGTCGTACCTCATATTTCGTCGCTATGAAAATTCATCCTACAACATCCATGTCCGCGAACGCGTTAAATCAGCGGTCGCCAACCTGTCGCACCTCGCGGATCACAAAATTCAGAATTTCAAACGAAAACGGTGCAAAGATGTACAAAAATTGTGAATCGAAATAGAAAAATCTCTTTGATCATAATTTTTCTGACGTTATTGATAAAAGATAAAAAAATCGAAATAATATCCAGATTTTACCGCGGATCGCAAAAATATTGCGCGGACCACCGACCGCCGAGCTGTGTTCGGAGGGTAACGCGCGATACAATATAGTCGGATGGAAGGTAGTCGAGAATCGGTGGAACTCGCGGTGCCACGAGCGTTCGCCGCTTTCCCAGTCGCGACAATCCACGGCAGATTACGTTTCCATTCGTACTTTGAACTTTATCGTCGCAGACGCGAACAGCTTCTAAGAAAGTTGCGCTCTATTGGATAAGGGACTACGAGAAAAGCCGAGATCAGAAGCGGATTTGAAAACCAGTGTGTTCGCCGTATCGCGATGCTTTTTACCAGTTCGAGGCGACGTTTAACGTTACTTTCCTCTCTTTGTTCTCCTCTGGAATTCGTCTCGACCAGGTCTCTATCGCGTCTCGAATACAAAAGATCGTCCTCTCGATTCCTCCCTTTTTTTCTCCCTCTACATTCCAAGGATATAATCGTCGGCAACGGTTTAATTTTCAAGAACGCCGCTTATGAGATTCCAGATTCTTTCCGAAGTGCGAGGAAAATTGAAAGAACGCGTCTCGCTTTGATCCTCATCGTCGTAGAAGGAAGTATCTCTCGAGAAAGTCGAATCCTACCCGGCAAAGGAGCGAGGAGAAAGGTCCGAGATCGGAAGGAGATCCGAGAATACGTGCCACGGAGTTATCGCGATGCCTTTCAAAGATTTAAGCTCGTGTTTTACATAAGTCCTCCGTTTTTCCTTTCCCTCATTTTCTCCCCCAGCTCGACTCTCTGCCCCGATTCGAATTCTACCGCTTTTGATGGCATAAACGCGCAAGAGTGCCTTCCCCCGATTCCTCTTGTTTCCTCGCATTTCGTCGACATAACTTCGCCAACTTGTTCGACCGTTTTCAAAGACGCTATCCTCGTCGGCTAACTTTTCGCTTCCTCCTGAAATGCGACAAAACTGAAACTTCGCTTTGGCCACGCTTCGATGAATTTGATTATCGTAAATCCTCACGTCTTAGCGTCACGTTATGCGTAAAGGAACGAGAGGATCCTGGACTCTGCGGTTGACTTCCGTACAAACCTTATTGTAACGTATAATATGGTATAAGATACTTTTTTTTCTCTGTTTTTTTTTTCAGAAACGATCGATTCTAAAAGTCTTGGCGTGCTATACGCTAAATTGAATTGAAGCTTGCGTCAGGACGAAGAGGATTATCGCGTAGGTGTGTACCGTTGGCTCAACCCGAGATAAGGTCTGAGACGTCACAGGGACAAAGGGCGTCTTTCGCTGGGCACATTTCGGTCCCCATCTTTTACCCACCACGTTTAGACCGTGTGACGTGACACGTTGCAAAGCGGCGAGAGCCGCTTGCTTACGGGGAATCTACCGCACTCCGCGATTTACTCTTTCCAAGTACCACTCTTTTATCTATCTTGGCGTCGATGCTTTGAGATGCTCGTTGCTTGCTTCGCGCTGTGTCACTCGCTCTCGACACCTCTCGGCCACTGCCTCTCTCGCGCGTTCGAATTAGCGTGCTCGAGCGCTCGACTCGTTCACTGCTAGCTATTGAATCTTTCGTTTTGAAAAACCTCCGCATCTTTTTTATTTTTAAAGATATTTTCACGAAATAAGCGCTATTGGAAAACTAAAACGTTTCTTTATACGTTCATTGAATAACGATAATTTATGGACGGAGTTTCTCCGTCCGATTTGTAGCGAAAGGGTAGGGCGAATAATACGCCCGGCTCGAAAATACGCGTGAGCTGAGCTGTACGGTCATCTGGTATAATTTCGCAGCTTTATCGTGCATCGGTTTCTTCTCATTTTACGAATTCAAAGGAGTCTCTTCCCGATTTCCACGGTCTAAAACGCTTCGCGGATGTAATTTGCGCGATTGGCCGAATAATCGTCGAAGACGTTACCCTTCTCGAGTAACTTGAAACTCTCGCTGGAGAAAAACACGGAGAAAACTTGGAGTTTACTCGCACTTAGCTTCGGACTCGCGCGCCCGATTATCGAAGATGCGATTATCCTTTGGCGTTGCATCGTACAGATTTGGTAAGAACGACGAAAGGTCAAAGTCGATTACGAGCTACGAACAGTTCATAAATAGGTTGGCAGTCTCGCAGCTTCCTTTTAATCGATACTCCACCGCTGCGAACGACCGCGGAACTTTTTAAGCCGAGTGGATTAAGCTCAGTGGATTTTGAGAACCGAGATAATTTAGGAGCGGAGACTCTTTGCTTTGCTCTCCTCCTTTTCTTCGCTCGTAATGCGCGATAGGCTACTTTGCGCTTTGATGCTCGGTAAATTGAAATAGACGCCGATATAACGTGTATTATTCTTTTGATAGAATGGACGAACGTACCTGTAGGCTTATGCGTATCGACAACTTTACGTCGAAGAACAGAGGTTGAATTTCGTACCCAAATAGGTAGGAGAATTTTAACAATCAAATTTATAGTTTACAAGGATTTCCTGTGCGTATAGAGGAGGACGAATGACTCATATGTCAATTTTCTATTATTCATAATAATAGTACGTTAAAGAAAGACGTTTAGTAGATCCCGCGAGAGTCGTACTCTTCAAAAAACGGATATGCAACGGGAGTGATTTTATCTTAAAAATCGGCACTCGAGGAATCAGGAATCCGAAGGATCGAATCGAACGTTTGGAGGAAATTGTCGGAAACAAATATCAAGTACGAGTTATTAGCTTTGCCGTCATAGTTTCAGGAGTTTTATTTCATCGACGTCGCTCGGCAGTTCCTCCTTCGGGATATATCTCGCTCGACTCGCAGCCCCTTTGTCGCGGAGACGCGCACAACTGTCGGCCCCACCCCGACAATCCGCGCGATATAACTCGGTGAAACTTACTCGACGATTGTCACGGATGTTGTCTTTGTCGACTGGCTTCCTACTTCGACCTAAATCGCGAGGAAACTCCCCCAAGTTTTCCTAACATTCGGCACAGCTTTGACGGGTTTCGTCGTCTTCAGCCCCGATTACCACTTAACGAACTTCTAAACCCTCGCTAACCCACGCTCGCTCAGGAGTTACCTTCCGTTCGCGAGCTCGGCTCCAAGTCAACGGACGCTTCTTTCCAGGTTCAAAGATTATTGTAAATACGACGAGACGTCGGCAAAATGACCACGAAAGTCGATACCGGAAATCCAACAACAACGACAACGACAAGGAGGAAACGCTCCTTGAGCGTCGAGTGGCACTGGTTTGCATCAAATTTTGGGTCCGAGTTCCGGTCCAGTTGCTCGATGATCCGAATTTTTCACCACGCTTTCGGCTACAAATTTTTCAGAATTATATCGTTCTGAAAAACCACGAAGCGAGGGAGGAATATAGAAAAATGTGAATTATGCTCGGTAAGTGGATGAATTACGTATGTTAATCGCTGTTAATAAAAACGAGCGATAACTAAGTCTAATGGCATAGAAAAAGGTGAATATACACTCTTTGTATTCAATTTCGCTCGTCCTCCTCAAGGGTATGGAATTGCACGGAATTGTGTTTAACTCGAAATAATCTGGGATAAGTATATATATAGTAACGTTCTCGTTACGTGCTCCGTTCTAAGTCAGCCGAGCCTTCTTCTTCAATTCGAAGTTTATCATTAATTAAAAGCCACTAATTACGTCCTCGAGCGATCCATTATTTACGTTCAACTTTTCTCTTTCATTTTTAACGTCACGAGATTGCTCGGGGCAGGGGGGGGGGTATATCGAGGTATAGTCGGTATCGAGATTAAAAAAAAATCTCGATTATGAGGTACAACATGGCAACGATCGATGGTTCCTTTGAGGATGGTCGCAATGTTGGCAGAAGTTTTTACCTTCGATTCGGTGCATCCCGCGAATGGGATACGAAAGGAGAAGGCGGATCGACTTACGGATGGATCGATCCAGGCGGAACGAAACGACAGTAATTTCTTACCGTCCCTTCCGGCGGTTTAAACCGACCACTTCTCCTTAAGGACGCTCGACCTTACCTGAAACACAAAACGATCGAGTTCGTTAAACTTTCGTGACTACGATCGGATACGACGATTTTTTAATGGCAAAACGGATGGATGTCGGTTAAAGAGAGTTAAAGTATAAGTGTCAAGGTATGAAAGCGACAAAGTTGTAAGGAAAAGGTGTTTCTCTGCGCTTTCGCCTTAATAATCACATCTTAATACGAGAACACGCGCAGTGGTACGCGTAAAAGTTTATACCGCGGCTCGCGACAGATCGTTTAAAATATTTGTCTTAAAAAAAGGAGAAAAAAAACAGAGGGTTAACGAAGCTACATCGTACGGTTTAATTAAAGTTACGAGGACGTACACTGCATAATTCCGAGAATATTTTTGACTCCAAGCCCTATCGACGAATATTACGTCGTGGCGCGGGAAAATACGGATCCTACGGCCAGAATTTTCCCGGTAATTTCCACGTCCGATCCCGCAAACTCCCGGGTAACCTCAATACGTATCTCCTAAAATAACTGACTTTAACCGTATATGCAACCGCCAAACAAAACTATATATCCTTGTAAGCTTAAGCAACCCGGCAGAGTTTATTATTGGAATCCGAATACGATATTATCCTTCGTATTCCGATGCCAAACGCGTATTTAGAATTCGCGGATACGATGAAAAGTCGGTATTTTGGTTACACGTTATATTCGTTGGATCAAATATGAAGAAAGTATGCGTCATCGTGAACGGTCTCGTAATGTCCATTCCACGAGATATTAGAAATCCAGGAACTATTCGAGAAAATTTACATTAAGCTCAGAATTTTACGGTTTATACGGGTACCGCTTTTAGATCTTTCAGGGGCTCGAAGGATCGGGGAAGAGAGGGCGAAACGTCGATAGGACGCACGGATCGGGGATTTTTACGAGGAACCTCGCCGATAGACTTCCCATACAGGCCGAGACCTTCGCGTCATCCGCTCCGGATACGAAGGTGCCACGCGTCGAACGTATTAGGTTCATCTTTCCCCGCGGAAAAGGGGGAGTTCCTGGAATCCGGGGAAGCATCGATGATGGAACGTGGAGTTACGAGGAATGGAGAAATTTACGGGAATGGGACGCAGTTGTGGCGAGCTCTCTTCTCCCTCTTTCTCCGCTTCTTTTCCCTTTCTCCCGTCTTTTGCCTCAACGTTACTCTCGTGGTGTAATCCTGGATTTAGCGAGCGGTCTTGCGAAAAGGATCGTCAGAGATATTACGGTACCGGTTAGGAGTTCTTCTTTCTTCAAAGTCGTCGTAGGATAATTATAGGAATACCACGGACTTAAAGTAATCGTCCTGTGCATAATTATCGATACTTACGATTCGATGAAAATAACTTGGATAAAATGTTCATCGATGGCATCGAGATAATTATCATTCGCGATCGGTAATCTCTCCTTTTCCACTAGGAGTTCGAGAGGTCCGTTTGTCGCGTTCAATTTTCCATTCCTTTCTCGACGATTCTTGACTACGCAACGTCCATGAGAACGTCGGATCGATCGAATTTCCTCGTCCAGAGATCTCTCGCTGTACGGCAATCGATGAAACATCTTCGAGGCAGGCGTCGCCAGTAAAACGTACACGGACGTCGGATTCTTCGACGACGTTAAATCGGTCCGACGATCCCATCGCGGAGATTTCTCAAAGCACGGTTATCGACAAGGGCATTGTCGGTACGAGTTTTATCGGTGACATGGAGCTACTCCCCTCCCAAGGTCAACGATGTTTCCCCTCCCGCTTTCTTCCCATACGATTTCTGACGGCGGGTCAAAAGCCGTGACGGTTTTCAATTTAGCAGCGGCAGCTCCGGCGATAACCGTAACGAGCGCGCTCAGCCCGACGGTTTACATAAATATCCCGCCTCGTTCTCATAATGGCCCCTGGGGAGCGGCCTCGACGCGAAAAATCAGTATAAACGAACGACGAGGGGAGGCAGGAGGACCGATGCATTATGCGGCAGTCCCTTGGAAACGATCATCCTCGCCCTGGAGGGAGAAGGAGGCTCGACTCTGGAGGGCTCGACCGGAGGAGCGGCCCTCGCGGAGGTCCTCCTCGCTGAAATTTATTCATGGAAGGGAGATCGTCCTCCGAAGTTCGGATATTAAGAGTTGACGTCTGAGGGGGGGCAGGGGAGGAGCGAGGCTGACGCCTAAGAAGAGTATCGTGTCGGTAGAATCGAACGTTTCTTGACATTTTTGTGCGTTATGGAGCGTTAAGTACCGACGGATCGTTATGAGCATTTGGCGCGTGTAATTGAAAATTGGTAGTTGAGTAAATACGAAAATTAATAAATCAAAGGTGGCGAGTGAACCGGTGATATTGGAAAAAGGCTTAGAAAAAGGGGGGTGATCAGGTTGGACTATTTTTTCGCCATCGACCTGTATCTATTAATGAACGTACTTTATTATTATTGTCACGATACGGACAGTTCACTCTTACTTTATGCCCTAACTTTCTACTCTGGCTCTGAGCCTCTACTCCGTGCTCTTGTCTCTGACTCCGACTCTGTATATTGTACGATTATATCGTCGATAGCGAGTTTTCGAATAAGTCGGTGGAAGTGAATTCTATTGGCGAAGAAACTTGATGGGGGTAAAGTATTTTGTTCGGTGTACGCGGCGTTGGGAAAAAATGGATTAATATTAGGAATACAGTCTCACGATCCCTCCCGATTCGTAGCGCCGGCTTTCCTTCCTTTGCGTTTCTTCCCCATATTTTCTTTGCGTCGACGTCTCAGGGATGACGAAGTAATATACGGACCGCCGCGCTTTTGTACTTCCCGTCGGAGAAGATCCTCGAGCGAACGTTCCCCGTCCTGGGAATTACGAACGGATGCCGACGTGATATTTATTATATTTGTAATTATCAACGAAGGAAACTCGGTTTTAGAGAAAGAAAACCCCCGCGAGAGCCGATTATCGATAATAAAAAAAAGGTATTTTTAATGCCACGACTGTCGGTTGCCTTATCGAATTACGGGCTGCGGTCTATAGGCGTGGAGACGCCAAACTCGATTTAGGCGAATAATTTATCAACGCTTTAAGAAATTTGTTCGACATAGCAGTAGTTTGAGGAGTATTATTTGCTCGACGGATCTCGTTTATTTAAGAAGAATATGTCAAGCGATCGGTTGCGGGTATCGGTATAAAGTTTTACGTGTACCACGTTGCGTGCTCTCGTAGTAAGATGTCATTGTCAAAGCGAGAGCGTGGAAAAAAAATGCAACTGTCGTATATCTGGACTGATTTTTTATATTATGTGACCGTTATTTTTTAAGTGACCGTCTCAGAATAAAATATTATCCCTTTTAGGCTTTAAAACGAATGTCGTTGACTATAATAGAGTGAAAAACCGCGAGGGCTCGAAGAACGTCATCTTGACCCGATTTATGTCTATGGTGCAATCCAAATTTGTCCGCTATTCGAAAAATGGGTCACGAGAACGTTGCAAAGACGTTTTTGTCGCAAGGTTTTTCTCCAAATGATATTACTTTTGGCACTTCTCGCGTTCGCGCCACTCTTCTTTGCCATGACACGGTATAGGAGGCAAACAGGTCGGAAGAGGGAAGCATCGCGGCGAATTACTCTTTGTAATGATAATTTGTATGGCTAAGACCGCGTTTTCAACTGCTGTGCAAACTTAGAGAAATAGAAGCAGGTCTGGAGATCCATTGTTGGATCCACAAAAGCGCGCCGACTCTGAGATTGCGCGATACTTTTGTCGGGTTTTCGTCCTTACATAACTGACTTTCTTAATGTCCAACTTAATTCTTAGATTCATGACTTTCGGCATACATCGGTTCGTAGAACAGCGAAAAAGTACCGATAAAGAGAAACCAAAGTAAAAATGCCGCGGGTGTGTGTCGATGTACACGAATGCGTTTACAGACGATTGGACGATAAAATATGCGATTCAAACGAACATCGGGTGTGTCGGTTAATTTGTATCTTTCTATCGGATTAAATCGTAGCTCAATTTTAAATTAAAATATTTTTCTACGTCCCGATTTACCTAAATTTTGAACAAAATTGCTAAAAATAATTACGAAAATTTCGAGGATTAAAGCATATTTTGTCGTTTTAAATAAAGGTGTGGTCAAAAAAAAGGCATCAAACGAATTTACACGCCTAATGCGTATCGCGTGGAAAAATTCAGACGAAAATATGCAAACTCGGATTTTCCCCCTCGGAGCCGTTAACTAATGCACCAACTTTGCATAATTTTTGTCAATTACGTCCATTAAAAGAGGCGTGAAAATTTCCGTTTATATTCGAGGAAGTCTCTTTTAAAAAGTAGTGGATTTAATAGTAGTGGATAATCCATGATAATTTATAATCCTAATAGCAGAATGACGGTACGGACTATGTTACTCAAGGGCAAAAAGAAATTACCACGAATAACCGGGTATCCGTACGATTATCAGAGAATCGATTATGGTACTCTAAATCTTATATGTATAAGAAATTGAAAGCAAAAAACTCGTAAAACACTATTTTTGAAGTACGCATATTTTGGAAAATCATCCTTTACACCTTTTTTTTCGCGTCGGTCTTTCTTCCGTTTTTGGTCGGGAACGTGTCGAATACAATTTGCCTCATTGGATTTGTCGAAAGAAGTACCTATACCTACACATATGTACATCGATTAGCCCTAATTTGAAGAAATTGAGGCACTCAAGTACTTCCACGCTCGGCGATGAATTTTAATCGGGGTATTAAAGCGCTTAAGGGTTAGAAGGTAGCGGGGAATTGTTTGAATCGGTGCTCGAGATCAGTTTCTCATCATCGTAATCCCGGATAAGTTTTCGGGGCTGAAATTCGAGGCGAGTGGAGCATCGGAATTTGCCACGGCACGAAGGAGAGGCGAATTCATTCGGGCAACGAGGAAACTGAAGTAACAAATGCGTCACACTTTGAATTATTCATAGTATGAAACGGTTTCCTAGATATTCCGAGTTCTTTGCACGGATCTTAAGCGGAATAATTTATCCCGATATCTATTTGGATTACGAGGGATCGAGAGAGCCAAATTAACGTCGATTCGGAGGGAAACGACGTTGATAATATCACCGACGCTTTACCAGTGTTTTATGGCTAAATAAAAGACAATCGCTTAAAAGCTCATAACGTTTCGAGGAAAGTCTCGATAACGGTCGGTGATTTTTCACGGCTATACACTCGTCCAAGTTCGAGCAAGAAGATCGGTAATTCGAATGGAAGATATCACCGTTCGATCGCGCCACTTAAATGCGGAACAACGTTTCTCGATCTATGGGTCGTTCGCCGTATTTAACGAGTCGCAAAATATTGTCAAGATAAAAATATATTCCCTTAAAATTGATCCAAAGCCAAGGTATACGTTAAAAATCTCTCATGCCGTTATCAATACCATATTTCCTATTATTAAAATAAAATCGCTTTAAATCGGGCCGCGCTACAAAAAGGTTACGAAACGCTGGCCTAGGCAATTCTTAACTTTTGCAGGACGTGCAGCGTAGACAGATACGTGTAATTTTCTCGTTACGTCACGCGGTTCGTCGGAGATCGGAACCAAGGATAATGAGGCGTAATCACCGAAGAGATTAGCACGGCTCTAACGGTTAACGTGCCTCAAATATCGCGTGGCTCTAACGCCGATTCTTTTTAAACGGTCCCCGAATGCGAAATCCTTTCACATTTCCGTATCCGGGCTATTCCTTCGTCCGTTCGTAGGTTCCACGATTCTTTACGCGGATCTTACCAACGCCTATTACGATTATTAGATCATTCCACCTTCTTTCCGTTTCTATCAGTCCCGTTCGTACTCGTTGCTTTATTCCTATCGGCTTTCGTCGCGAAGCCAAAATCATACCTCTAAATTGGATCGCTGCTCGGAAAGGTTAACACGTTCGCTGACGCGAATGCTATAGCATTCATTTTCACGCTGACGCAATATACCATGGAAACCGATCCGCATCGACGCGGGCGCTAAAGCATTCACGGCGTATAACTCGTTAAACGCGATATTCCGAGCGCTTGGAAAAAACGTGTCCGACCAAAACCGCGATTAGTTAAAAAGCTAAATCACCCGTCTTTCTCCGCAACTCGAACAAATTTTTAGCCCCCGCTAACCCATTAAGTAACGCCACCGTATTATCTGGAAGTCGGTAAGCCGGCGTTTCGCGGACGAAATAACTTTCGTCATGCGGAGTTAAATCGCAGAAGAGCGAAGGAGGAGGAGGAGGGGGAGGGGTTAGGGGGAGGGGGAGGGGGGGGTGAGATTAGACGGCGGGTCCATTAGTCGAATGAATGGAAAGTCGAGTTTCTCTCGAGCGGGGCCAACAACGTGAATTACCTCTTCTCTCCCTCTAAGAAGAATCCAGCCAGGCTGACCCCCCCCCCCTCCCCCTCCGCCATCGCCTTCGCCTTCGCCTTCGCCAACTCCAGCTCTGCCCTCCTCGCACCGAATGACCGACGTAGAACCGACTCACTCCCCAGGATGGGACAATTAACTCGGCTGAATTGTCCGTTAAAAGGTCTCGACACTGACGGTTCAAGGCGATCGCCCTTTTAACGATCGTTCCTCCATGACCGCCGAACCGAGATCGTCGTCCTTTCGCCGGATGGCCCTTCGTTAACCCTCGAGAACCCGATTTTCCTTCGGACCGACGCTTCTCTCGAATTTCGAGCTTCCGACCGACCTTCGATTTTCCATTCTCTTATCTCGGGTTTCTAAAAGCGATGCGGAAAGAAGGACGCGAAGCACGCCTTGCTCGGGGAACGCAGAGATCGGAGATCGGCACGGTTTAGGGAAAAAAAAAAAAAAAAAAAAAACAGTTTTCGGGTGTACCGTAGGTAGACGTTTTTGCGGGGTAAAAGCAGGCGTGTACGCGCGTGCAACCGTTTCTCCGAACAGCGAGCCAGGTGAAAAATACGCGAGGGAAAGCACATCCCCTTTGCACTCGGACGCCAACGCGTTGGACGTGGGACACGCGCGGGACACGGTACGGGGAATTTTGGGCCAGGTTGGATTTGAAGAGAGACGAGGTGGAGCGGCTCCTGGTAGTTACCGTAATGCGTTTCTTCGTCGATACTTTCGTTAGCGGGCCTGGAGGAGCAGCGCCAGGAGCGACGAGTAATTTCCTCGGCAAAGCCGACGTCGGAAGACGCTCTCCCGCTAAAGTCCCCTACACACCGCCAACGCCAACCGAATCCTCTGGAAGTCCATATATCTTGTTGATGGATGCCGACCCAGGTCCGCCGATCCTTCCTCCTCTCTCTCTCTCATGCCTCTCTCTCTCTCTCTCTCTCTCTCTCTCTCTCTCTCTCTCTCTCTCTCTCTGTCTCCCTCTCTCTCTGTCTCCCTCACCCTCTCCCACCTCTCCTTTCCTTTCAGTCCCTCTCGTCGCCCTTCTTTCTCAGTTTCTACTACAACTACTACCGCTTGTACCAGCTTTTCTCCATCTCCGGCCCTCCAGCTTTCCTCCCTGCGAGCTGAGTTTGCATTTCTATCTGGCGCAATTGTTTACGCGATATCTCGTCCGAAGGAATCGCGCGGGGGAGCTTGCCGAGGGCGATAGGGATTGCAATTAAGGAGATCTACGGCCGGCGATCCGCACTGCCGATGATAACGCGCGGACGAGTGATTATTTAAGGCTGGAACTATCGAGCCAGCGAAAACAACCGGCGACCTCTTGGAAAAATATACTCGACCGCGCGATGCCGTGTTTTTTGATCGAACAAATGAAATCCGATTAGGAACGAATTTTCGCGACTTTCTTGCGGGATGTATTCTAGATGGTTTGCTCGTACTTCTTTTTTTTTTATCCTTTAGTTTTCCAAGGCGGTTTGCAGCTCGCGTCAGGACATTTTATTTTGTAGAATAAAGGGGTGAATTATTAGAGTTAAGAAAAATTGGTGTAAGCCGAAATAAGAAATAAATTTTTAAAAAATAAAAATTTTATACGATTCACCACCTTATTCTCGCCATTTTCCAATATGCGTTTAGATAAAAAATTAAAACTTTAGCGTTCACTTTCATCATCGAACCGCGGAACAGTGGAGAGAGATGACCAATGATGATATTCCACGTACGATGAGTCGATGGTCGACCGAATTTCCCTCTCCATAAGTTCGGACGGAGAATCAAGTAAAGAACAAAGTGTCCGGATGCGCCGCTCGCTAGGATCGCATAAATCATTCGCCCGTCCCGAACGAATCCCAAAACGAGCAAGAGGTTAGCGGTACGCGTGTCTTTTTACTCAAATAAACCCACTCCCACGCTTTTATTCCGTTAACGTCCCGAAAGTAGCATTGCAAAGTTCGCATTACGGTGCAACGCGGATGCGAGGCGGATACGCTTATCGGAATGTAACACACCGCTGGCCCAGTCACGCTACGGTCGAAATACCTTGGTTTTCGAAGTACACGGCCGGCTGTACGCAGGGGAATCTACTTCTCCCTCGCCGGGTATAAAACTTGGCGAAGCATCGTATTACGGCTAAAGCCGGCCAGGGGCGTTTTCTCACGCGAGCCCGGGAGCCTCCGCGGCGCGTACATCCGCGCGGCACGGCCATTCTGACGGATTATAATTTACCAGTTTGAATCGGGATTGCATGCACCGTGCAAACGTCGGTGATGGAGCGAGCATCGTTAACCGTACGAGTGACACGAACCGTCGCGAATATCCGGTCACACTGGCAGCGTCGGACCGAGGGATTTCGCTGCCTTTCCGATTACAAGCGGTAAGCATCGCGTTATTCGCGTCACGACCGTTTTGCTCGTCACGTGCAAATTTTGGTTTACGTCGATTCTAGGAAGTGAATCGGGGGAGGACGCGCGCATAATTCAGGGCGCAATGGTTCGTTCGTTTTGTCGTGTCGGTGTAACGCGTTTTATCTTACGTCGAGGAATTATCGATTCGTTCGATTCCCGCTTAATCCGTACATCGCGTTAATAGCGCGATCGGTCAATACCTCAGGAAGTCGATGCTTTAAGAGTCCATCTCGCGTTTCTCTCGTTGGATCTTGAATCTCGAGCTGTGGCGCGACTCGACGCGTCGAGACGAGGGGTTAAACCGAAGGGCGGTCATTCGGGTTCGTTGCCAAGGAGTCAGCGATTCGTCGAGGTAGATCTCGAGGATTTCCGCGCTCCTTTTGGGAGATTCGCCGGGGTGAATCGTAAGAACGACTTAAACGGTCGACCTCCTCGCCCTTCCGACCCTCCTCGTACCCCAAGGTTCCTCGAGCCAACGACAGCGGAGGGATATTTACCGTTGGCTCGATCTAAGGAAATATCCGAGCGGAATGCGGCACTAATTAAACGTGTAAAAAGCGCGAGGCTCCGCTCGCGCGTGTATTCGAGCCGAGCGTATTATTCGCCTATTAAGCGGTCGGGCACGCTAATGCGAATGCGTGAGAAAGGCAGCGGACGAGAGGCGTCGAGAGCGAGGAAGATAGTGCGCGGTAAGTAACGAGTCATCGAGCATTAACGGAAAGATAGATAGAATGTTGGTACATGCTTGGAAAGAGTAAATCGCGGGCTTGATAGATCGGTCGTAAGCGGAGGTATCCTACTCATTTAAAGCCTGTGACGTCGCTCGGCCCAAATGTTTGTCGATTCATTTTTTTTCGGTATCAACCGCTAAGATTATTTGGCCCAGGATCTACCGTCCAAGGTGGGTTTGGAACCACCAGAGCTACATCCTACGTACCACGCGAAAAAAGCAAAGACGATGGGCGAAATTCGAGTCCAGGTCTCCCGCGTGGAAATTCGAGCGTCTATCCACTACACCACCGTGGCTTTACTCGGCCTAAATGCGAGAGGCGGGGAGCTAAATGCGCCCGGCAAAAGACACCCTTTACCTCTGTGCCGACTCGGAGGTTTTCTTAGGTTGAGCCAAGAGTACCGGTTGCGGACGTGGGGGATCGTGCGGTTCGAATACCGAGGGTAGAACCGGGTTACCCAGAAATGTACTGCCCCGGATTATCTCGATCTTTACGACGTTACTTTTCGGTGCAGAGCTCGAAAGAAGAGGGGAGGGGGAAGAGGAGATGGGAGAGAGGGTAGAGACACGAGCGAGCCAGTCGCGGGGTAGACGGCCGAGAGTCGTAAAGTCTTGGCCGAGTTCTTCCGCAGGGCCGATACCAGAAACTCGAGATGGTCCACGTCCATCGCTTTCGAGAAGTCATTGGTTTCGTAGGAACTTGGCGCTCGCTTTTCGAAGTCCGTCAGATGTATATCCGCGACGTAAAACGCGCTTGAGAAAAAATACTTCGATACTTTCATCGATCGCGCGTCGTTCGTTTGAAAGCCCCGATGTGTCGCGAAACGAATAGAAATTAGGATAACGTTGATCTTCGCGTAGCCAACGCTTCAAGATAAACCGACGCGCGCGTATCAGCCTATCCGAAGAGATATTTATATCCCAATCTTGCTGGCTCGAGATCCAGCTCGGAACGATAGCTCCCGGGCGAAATGCCGGTGGAAGTCGAGGGGCGGGGGAGAAGAGGGGTAAAGGAAATAACGAGCAATGGCGCGAATCGCCGAGGAGAAAGGAGCGTAGCTCGCGGTCTCGTCACGGTCCATGTCGCGCGGATGTATCCTTTATTTCAAAGTGGAGCCGCGGCTTTAATAAAGCTACCCCAGCGCCGTCTTCTTCGCGAGGCGGCTCGGAGAGGAAGAGATGGAGGGTAATGCGAGTCCTCGCAAAGCAGCTGCGGGGGGTAGCGGATTAAAAAGCAGGAAACAAATGAGAATCGCTTCCGGCGGCTAGCCTGCATCCGGATAGCTG
Organism: Ampulex compressa; assembly: GCA_038496175.1. NCBI lineage: Eukaryota > Metazoa > Arthropoda > Insecta > Hymenoptera > Ampulicidae > Ampulex > Ampulex compressa. The sequence continues at coordinate 75,625 of JBCFXI010000198.1, read as the reverse complement.
TTTACGCCCCGATAATGTAGGGAGACTTTGCTCCTACCATTCTTCGTTGACCGGTCAACCCTGAAACACGGCCAACGACTATGTCCGTCCTCGATTCTCCGCGTTCGTCGATCTCTCCTCTCCTCCGGTATTTCGCTCATTAACTGGAAATGGAGAATTATAATTTTAAATGATCCTTTAAGAGCATCGATGTATCTTTTATACGCTCATTATTACCGGATCGATCGTTCGCACAGGGCGACATCTTTGATCAACCGAGCAACGATGTAAATCAGGAATATCCTCTATCTTGGTTTGCGGATTCAATTTTAGAGATGTCAACCGCTTTGGTCGATGACCACGGTTTATAAATGTGGCAAATCAACGATGCATTTTAATCGACGAAAGTTGATGCGAAAAGTGCGTGGAAAAAGATATGAAAGATGTTGCGTTACATCGCGTCGATAATCGTCGACGTCAAATTCCGGGAGGACAATGCGAAACTGGGATTTTTCGTACGTAAACGAGCGAAATATATCGTTCGCGCGACGATTCCTCGCAGATATTTTTCAATATCCGTTTCGCGGGCCGGAAATGAGGATGCCCCTTCTTCCTCGCGCTCGAACGAACCTGTTTTTGGAGCGGCATCCTCGAGCGATCGTCGCTTCCCTCCGACAACCACACCGTGCTCTTTCATTGTGCAGGAGTTATTCGAATTGGCGGAGAGATGCCGCGAATGGAGAGGTTTTCAAAATCGTCGAACAAATTTTTGAGCCGTTGGAATGACGGGATATTTGTCGCGTTCAGAATGTTAACGTTCGGTGTATATCGGATTTTCTGCGGACGATGTCGAGTGTATCGATTCCATACCGAACATTATTGTCACGTTTATTTCTCTTTGGGTATTTACCGGAGCAAGAAATTAATAACGCGGTCAAAAAACCGAATGGCCGTTACTTTAGTTCATACGCGGCTGACGCGTAAACCGATGATCGAATCGTCGCGCAGCTGACACGTTACGTTACGTTTAAACTCTCGATTGGACAAAAAGAACGTGGTTCTAACGGCGATTAGAACATCCGACGATCGAGGGTAATGCAACGCTCATCCTTCGCGCGTTTGTCGAACGTCGACGTTTTCAACGCGGCCAATCCGTTTGATTTCACGCGTACTTGCCGTAAATGGCGGAATAAAAAAATATCAAAAGTCACGCGACAGGTTTTACCGGTTTTGCACCGCAAATTCACCCATTTTCACTTCAAATTCTTCCCTTTTCAAATAAAATATGCTTTTTTATCAATGAAATTCGCGTTCTCGCCATTCGAATAACGTACAAAACCTGTACGCGCCGTGCAAAAAACAAAGCGAGCGAACGGCCCACGCTGCGATAGGATATCCGTTTAGGTGGCGTTGGCGAATTTATAAGGTTATCCCGACACGATGAGAGGCCCATTCCGTTTTTCTCGGTGGACGTCAACGTTCCTGCCGGAATTGCAGCCCCTAAGAATCGCGATGCTCGCCCTGGAACGGCCTCAAAACAAGTTATCGCCCTTCCTAGCCCCGATTTATCGACCGGGAACCTTATTGCGCCGCTCCACCCTCGTAAATCACGGGCCATCGACGGATCGTCCTCCTGCGAAAAACTCGCAGGATCGACGCTCACGATCCACGGGATCATAGTTCCTCGAATTCCTGCCTGGACAATTCTTTTTCCTCCCTCCCTCTCCAGGAAAAACTGTCGCGACACGGTGGATGAAGATAAAGACCGGGGATCAAGGATATTTTTTTCCCCTCAACCGTCGTGCCGCACTGGATGAACGGGTTTATCTTGAAAATAGAGCTTGCTCGTTTATCGTCGAATGTGATTATTCGTGGCCGCGTTAATTTGCTTCTTTTTCCAGCATAATGTGGTGATACGATGGTCGATACGGTTTTTCTTTACGAAACAGGCGTTACACGGTGGATAATGGGGTTTATCCTGCGAGTAGAGACGATCGTATTGGATTGTAACGAATTATTGGTTCGATTTACGTTTGGTTCGCCAATCCGAGCTCGCTTTTTATACGTTATCTTTAGGAATCGATAATTCGTTTAGGATCGAATATTGGTATACGATTTTCGCGAATCGAGCGGTTACTCGATTTGATACGGTTCGATATAGCTCGAACTCCTTTTTTGTAAAAAAAAATACACGCAAGGTGGTATCCTTACGGTAGAATTTAAATAACCTTTTCTGTCTGTAATTACAATTATAGCACGAAAGTTCGCTAACTTTAATAGAGTATCCGCGTACAACACTTTTAGCGTACATCTGCACTCGAAGGAATCGCTTGTAATAAAAATCGATAAATACGAAATTCGATTCCGAACCGGATTTCGAAAAATATATTGAAAAAATTTGCCATCATTCTTATTTATCCGCGGCCTTTGATCATTTTTAGGACGCGAGGCATGGTGAGATCTCGGTCGGCCAGGCCCGCTTTAAAGGAAACGTATTGCGAGCTCACGGCATAAAACTTGCCGCGAGATTCCATTACATCGGCGATGCGAACGATACAGTTCTGCCAATTTGACGATGTTGGCGCTCGGGGCAACTTCGAGGACGAAACCTCGGTGCGGTCAGCGCGACAATATCAGGAAAATTTAGAGTGGAACTCCGGGCTCCGGTCAACAAACGGGTGGTACCCATTAAGCTTCATTCTCTGATACAGAACTCCATGTCGCCGGCGCGACAATTGGACGCCGACTGTATCGTTTCTCTTCCAAATTGCGAACGCTCGGACCTATCTAAATTGCATATTGCGCCTAGTTGCGAGCGGTTGGTACGCGGTTGGCAGCCATCGAGTCTTTCCGCGGAGTATTTTACGACCGTGCCGAATCTGATGGAGAGGAAAGAGAGGAGAAGTACCGTTCGCCGATGATACCACGATCTTCGACCAGGTGGTATCCTCGAACGACTCGCGTGACTTTTAAAGCGACCTCGTGCGACTTGGCGCGCAAACTGCACAAATATGATATTTTTTGGTATATCGAAATGCTACTTTATCGGACCCACGCGCGCAAAAGCAATAACCAATTGTACCTACTTCGATGAAACACCCATAAAAGCGGCGATCACCTTTCCCGTCTCTTTATCCTTTGCAAGTACGCGAACGGGGTCGAAAAGAGCACGAGGAGAGGCCAAGAATTTGTTCTCTTCCTCTGAAACTAGATTAATTGGAACGCTTCGTACAGTGACAAAGGGTAAGAAACGGATTGCATCGTGTGTTCTGAAAGATAGGATAAAGGTGGGAGACGATGAACCGGCAAGTGTTGCGATACTCGTTCGAATAAACCAAGAGAATGCTTCAAAGGCATTGCAGCGGGAGAAATTACAAAATGTAAAATTTAGGACTTTTTTGGACTCAAATACGGCATGTTTGTAATGCGAAGAGAGGAAGAAAAAAATGCATAAGTGGTTGCCTGCTTTTTTTTCGAACCAAAGCGTCGAACGCGTTGGAGGTGAGTTTGGAGAGAATAAGCGCGGCGTTAAGGGTTAAAATATCGGGGAAAATGCAGGACAGGTTGCCGCGCCCGTTAGTATTCAACGCACCGTTTCTTTGAGGATGGCGCATCCTCAAAGCACATTCGCAGCTACTTTTGCTACTTTTGTCTGGGAAACTTCCTCTCGAGAGGCAACCGAGTTTCGCTCTTGTTCGTCGTGCTTTCAGCGTTTTATAAAGGAAAACTAAGAGTAATGTATAAGATTGGCGATTAACCAATCGCGGATTTCTCTTAAAAAACCGACCGTATTTCGAACCAACCATGAGCAAGATCCGCGATTATTTGGTAGCCTATATAATATTTTTATAAAATCTTTCATGTCAAAGGAATAAACAAATTTATGACGATTTTAAGATTTACATTTTTTACCCGTTACGTTTTTAATCCCTCTCTCGAAAACGAGCAACGCTTATTCGCTAGGTGAAGGATGAAATGCAACTGCGCTGTAAAATGCGCCATTAAAAAAAGTAGATTATTTTTAGCTTTGCCGCATAACTTTTCTAGGAAGCAAAAAATCTGATTTATGCGAGAAACATTGGAGAGGCGAAGGGTGTTGTTTTTAAAAGCAGCTTTGACCTCCCGCAAACACGCTATAATTTAGAGTTAACCGCGCACGGGAGTACATTGTACGCCGCTGCACGAGTTTGTACAAAGTTCGCATCGAATTAGATTTCACCAACATTTCCGATTATCCAATTTAATCGCTATGTTTTACCCATCGATACGGTTCCTCCCTTATGTATTTTACCGGTAAGGAAAGTCCTTCAATTTCGAAAATTACGTATACATCGAACAATCGAAGTTACAGCAACGCGATGTAATACTAGCCCAAAAGCCTTAACGAGCATCCAACGAAGAGGCAAATTCATTTTAACGTAGAGGAAGATAAAAGCAGAATTTGGCAAAATAAGGATGACGATCTTTTCTCCAAAGCGTCACCGTCGAATCGAGCGTGGCCGACATGATCTTTCTACCCGGTCGGTACACGTCAAACCTACGTTCATCGTGTCATACCGATATTTCATTTTGCACACCGACCATCTATTCTACGACCACTATCTCGACATATGGAAACATACTCAATATATCCACGAAAAGAAAACGAAAAAAAAGGACTACACGGATTAATACCACCTTTCTTATACGACGTTAGCATGTGTATTATTTATTCTTATCAATGTTTTCCTATACATCACACTTTCTCCCTTCCAAGAACCACCAAGGGGTTCCTTATCCCGTTAATAATACAATAATCGTTAATAATCATAATCGTGATAATCCCGCAAAATACAGCCGTAAATATCCCACGAATTTTCGCAAAAAAATCCCCAACGGCCGATCTCGAACGGCTCAATGGTTTTAACGTTCTAAAAACCGACGAAACGTCTAGAGAGGCCGGGCCAATAAATAACGATTTATTCGATCCAATATCCAAGGCGGTAATACCTTTCCACGAGAGCATCGCGCGCGGTTGGTTGGGCGGGGCGCAGACGCCGTTCTAGCGCTGATAGAACGCAGACCGCAGCCGAGGTACGATCTCAAAATTCGAGAATCCGGACAAACGTTCTCACCGCGCGTATCCCGGCCATTTTAGCCCGGCTGCTGCTCCTATTCCGCATTCTCGGCCGTCCACGTATTCTCACGATCCGCACAATAGTTTTCTGCATGAGAATACCATTCCGCGGCCCGAATCGGGAATCCGTTCCGGCGGCCGCTGGAAAATAATATCTGGCATTCGGGGAATTTGGTGCATCCTATCGCCGATCGAAGCCCTCCGCTCGGCCGCGGGAGAGGAAACTCGCCCCGATTCTTTCGCGCTCTCGCCTTTTCGTCCACGCGCGGCCGCACGAAAAATTTATCAGGATCGCATTTTCACCGCGATATCGGTTAACGATTGGAATTTTCGCGCGTGGAAGACCAAAATCCGAGGATTTTTCGCGGCCGTGGCTAAGTCGCGAGCGGCGTTGACGAACGCGTGGATATCTTATATTGCCCTTCGCTTACCCTGCGTCGTGAATTACTTTTTCGATCTCCACTAGATAGGCGTCGTTTACTATTTTTGCAACGACAGTAGATCTCGAATGGAGGAACTTCAAGTGGGTGACCGGAGGGGGATGTATCGTATTGGGCGAAAAGAAAAATGTATCGTGAATCCCATCGCGTTATTCGAATAGGATGAAGAGGATTTGACATCGGGCTTAAAGAATAAATTTGTACAACGTAGACGCTTTCTGGCTTACCATCCTCGCGTTCGGTACTTTCAAGATACTCGAGCAATCGAAAGGAACGACGTAATAGCCGATGTGATACTCGATTTTCGATCGACGTACACACCATCGGAACGAATAGCCGCGATCGCAATATCGACGTCGAACGACGAGCTCGGGCTCGAAAGTTCGGCGGAATATTCCGCGGAATGTAGGAAAAATGCGGGTTCCCGGCGTAAGCCTCGTGCATACGCGCCGAAACGAGATCGGTCCTCGCTCGTGGAATGCAAATGACCGGTGGCAATTAAACATTCGCTCGGGGAGGCCTCGGTGTCGTGACGCGGCGGCGAAGTTAACCAAAGGCAGGGGAGGAAAAGAGGTCGAGGCGGTGGCGGCGGTCGAGGCGGATTGGGGCGGCGAGCGCCGAAAGAGGGAATTCATAATTGCTCGGCCGTTTGTTCAAGCCAGACGTTCCCAACTGCGTTCGAGCGGCTTAATTCGAAGTGCCGCGAAGCCTCGCGATGGCCCCGGGAATTAATTCGGCGGTTCGGCCAAATTTGATGCCCGGCCAAACTCGTTTTAATGCACGAGCGTAGGACCGAATTGCGGCCGAGTACGTTTTGGAAGGGCCGATATCGATTCCGGGACCGACCTACGTACGTGCTTTTAACCCTTATGCGCCCGACTCGAATTTTCACCCTTGCTCGCCGACTTTGTGGATTTACTACTCGAGGTTATGTACGCACGATGTAATTTGGAAAAAACGGACCGACGTAGAAATATCCGAAATTTTCGCGGTTGCCCGGCAACTTTGTAGATTTAATATTCAACGTTACATGCGAATGATATCAATTTGAAAAAATTGATCGGCGTAAAAGTATCCGAGGAGGGGGGAATCGAAGCGATTTAGGGAAATTTTGAGAAGAACGCGGAACGCTGATAAGCGGAAATTGGCGATGAACACTCGGATGCCCGGTTACCCAAAGATGGATCGAGGAATTGACCGCTCTTTCGAGTTTTGAACGCGAATACGTTCTCCTCCTTTTCGCACATCGATTTCACAGCAACCCTACAGCTACGTTTCCTCAAGGGGGAGTATTTTTAACGCTAAGGAGACCACAAACCTATAAACAGAATCTATCGATACGTCCGCCATTTAGCATTCATCGTTCGAACGGCTCGAGGATGTACGAAACAGATGTGGCACGGCGATTGCACTGTACCGAGGATGCACGTAATCTTTTCGGCAAATTCGTTGGCCGAATAAGAAATGTTTGCGCGATGGGCGAAGCGAACGATGGGGAACGATGGAACCTGCCATATGTCAAGGATGACGAAGAACGTGGACGTTAATTTCGACGACGATGTTTATCCTCTCGCGACAAATTTCGATCGAAGAAACGCGACGCGTAGCTGAAATCCGCGCCCTCGGAAAATTTCTGCGCTCCTTATCGGCAAAAAAAAAACCAAACGCTATCCATATTTGATAACCGAAGATACATGCTCGTTTGTCGCCGTCTAAAAGCAGACTTTCGCAATGCGCAAGAATGAAGGCGTACGCGTGGAAAAAGGCGAGGCGTGAGAAACGGCGTTCGAAGCGGGTTCTCCCAGCTGGAGGTGGAATGCGCGGCACGGGAGCATCGAGAGGGCGCGAAGGGAGCGATTCCTTCCGTTTTGGCGTCCGCGGATGACTCGTTACCGAAGTTTACGCCGCCTCTAGCGGCGCTCATTTTGGGGGAGCGGAGTGCACTCCGTGCTTGCACTTCGGAAAAAGGCTCCCCAACTTCAGCCCCGTGGCTCTCTTCACGGACGTATGCTCAAATGCACTCAGGAAAATGAGGCATACTCCGGTGCCGCGGCTGGGATAGGCTCGTGCACGACCACGGCCCTCGAAACGCATCGACGTCTACTGGGTGTCCCACCTTACCTCGCCGTCCAAACGCTTTTTCTCGTGGCAAATATGGACGAATTTTTATAGGAAAAGCAGGAGGATAATGTCGCCATGTCCGAGGAAGTGAGCATCGCGAGGGGCTATAAAAATTTGTCAACGTGCTTCTTTCGTGATTCTGAGATCATCGATGTTCGATCTAAACGGGCGATTGAGAGAAGCTTTGATCGCTCTGAAATCGCGAACGGAACGATCTTCGGAGAAGTCTTTTGCTCGTAATAGCTTTCTACTCGGATAAAAAAGCGTATTTCCGTTGTTTGTGTTTTTTGTGGAAAATGCGGGGTATGTTTGAGATGCATCGCCAAGGCGAAACACCCTGTACGGATGTCCAATAGCGAGATCAGTCCGAAGAGGCTGCGCCATTTCCTGGTTTCCGATAGACTTTTTTTCGATCTTCGTGCAACCCAGCCCGAAGTTACTTTCCGATTTAAACGTTTCTGAAGGCTGAAAGGGACGCGTTGGTTCGGCGATCGTGGAAAATTTCGTGGGTTTGGCCGAGGACCAGGGGCGAATTCGGCTGTTGGGCGCGCCTAGGTGGAAGATACGTTTTTCGGTCATTATCCCAGCATCCGTACACGCTGCGAAGGAAGAAACCGAAAGCCGTAGTGCAACGAAACGACCGAAAATCCTCCAAAAGTACGCCGTAATAAATTTGACTGCAAAGTGGACAAAATTCCGGTTGAATAGTTTCGGCGAGAAAAACTCGGTAAGCTAATACTACTCCACAATAGTGGAGCTTCCACGAATTCCCGGTACGTTTAATACGCGTCAACATCTTCAACAAACCGGTTCCAAAATTTTTCCCAACCCTCCGCGCGCTCCAAATACGGGCGAAATTTCCAAATGCAAAATTCCGACCGTGGGAGTAAATTACGAGGAGAAAAAGGGGTGGAGCGAGGGAGACCGATAATAAACGGTGGGAACACGTGGAATTAATTTCCTGCGGGCGGAGTTTTAAAATTCATATAATCCGGAAACTGTAAAGCCCCGGGGGGGATAATTTCGTCACCGCAAAACCGTACAGATCCCGGCTCGTAATCTTCTTCTTACGAGGGTGGTTCGTGGCTCTTACCGATTACGAAAAAATTCAACGTGTCCACTTCACGATGGAAGACGTAAATAAAGGAATACGAATAAAAAAATGTATTCAATCGTCCTCGTAAATAGAGCTCCGAGATTCATCAACGATAATGGTAGGGACGCTTCGACCTGCTCTGCGCGATGCATGTCTAGCCGCGTGCCAAGATATTACGGATGAAAATAAATCTGATTATATTTTTTAATTTTACCAGCATTATCGTTGGTGAAACGTGAAGCTCTACTATCGAAGAGGATTAAACGAGTGTATCATCCGTTTTTTATTTATGCCTTTCTTTGTATAATCATTTTGATAAATTCTTTGATAAATTCTTTGAATCGTAATAATAACAGAGGGAACAAATTTACGAGGAAATACACGCGAAACATCCGATCGATACAAAAACAGCGGTCGTCGGTGATCGCGACGACGGGGTGTTCGGAAAATTCCAAATCATAAAGGATACGTCGCGATGCTCGGTATTATAGTGATTTTTGCTGCAGGAGAATTACGATACGAGGCCTTTCGAACGGCTCGTGCAACGAGCGTAACGATAATCATTCGCGGTTATGGATATTCGGTCAATTTTCAGAGAAACCGAATATACGCCAAAAAAAAAAAATGTTCGTTCAGACAGATTCTGGTAGTAGGACATTTTATTTAGCCGCGGCCGTGACACAGCGGCGAGTACATGAAATTTCAATTCAAAGCGAAATTGCGGAAAATAACTCACATTTCCATAATTGTAACGTTTGATTTAATCATGCCGCTGAACCCGTTACGGAAAAAACCATCGTGGCGGGATGTAAATCCGACGGTAAAAATGTTTGTCGCCGTGTCACGGTGTTTATCGAATGAAGTACTTTGTTACTCAAATATACACGGTCGCATAATTTTTTCGGTTTAAATTCGAATTTTCCTTCGTAAAAATTCATACACGACCAACCGTATCTATAAAAATGTTGGCGACTAAATTAACGTTTATATAGCATAGTATAGTTCACGTAAGACGGTAAAGGGATGAAAATTATTGAAAGATGCGTCGTCGGAAATTCATCGATCCGTCCCAACGATCTTGTTCGGAGATACGACGATTTCGATCGCATTCCATCTTCACGAGGGGCGTAAATCGAGCCGCACGGTCCTCGAAATTATACGCAGCGTTGGCACGATCTACGAAAACCTCCGAGTTGGCGGAGGAGCGAAGGGTGTATTTCGCCGGGTACATTTCGGTCCGCATCTTTCAGACTCCCTCGCTCCTTACGTTTAGGCCGCGTGGCGTCGCAAGTTGCGAATAAGTAGAAGCCCCGTGTTTACGGGAAATCTACCAACCTCCACGATTTACTCCTTCCAAGCAACCACTCATCTATTTATCTTTACCTCGATGCTTCGAGATGCTCTCCGATTACTTAGCGCTATTCCACACGCTCTCCACCTCTCATCCACTGCCTCTCGCGCGAGCAAGTTGTCGTTAAAGCGAATAATACGCTTGGCTCCAAACACGCGCGAGCTGAGCAGTGCGCCCTTCCTTCGACCCATAAGAACGGCATTCCTTGCAGGGTTTTTCTCAGATCGAGCCAACGGCGGTCCCGCCGTCAAAACTGCCCAGCGAGCTCGCGCAAGACACGACCGCGGTGCAACTCGTCCATAACTCAAAACCGGAGTAACCGTAGGAAAACCCATCGGCGCTCTCCCTCGAGGCCGGTCGAAAGAAGAAAAACACGGCGTTTCCACTTCGCCATCCAAATTCCGGGCCGCGCGATAAGATCGCAAAGCACCTAATCCGTTGGCCGGCCCCGTGCAACCGATCCTGGCTCCGGAACAATGGAGAAGTTTAGCGTTTTGCCGAGCTGCGGTAGCAAAAGGATGAGCTGGAGGTTGGAGGGTGGTGCTGCGGCGAGGGGGAGGGCCGAGGGGGCGGAGAGGGGCGGGAGGCGGGGGGATGCACGCTGCACCAGGAAGCACGAGGAACAAAACAACGAGCCGGAAACAAAACACTGGCCAACCCGCAGCCAGCTGGACGCCGTAATTAATATTCAGGCATTAACCGCCGCCCCCCTTGGCCATCCTCGCGGCTGTCCTCCTCTCGACGCGCACCACCCTCCTGCCCTTTTTTCGCCCCCCATTTTTCCCGAGGGCGATAAATTTGCATTTCATCCCTGCCGCCCGCCGGAGGAACCGTTTTGTTAAACACCAGCCGCGGCCGCGAGCGGATATTAACGTTCGCGGCTGAGAGAGGCGAAGGAGGAGAAGGAGGGCGCGGGCCTAACCGGTTTCCATGACGCACGACGGGCCGATGGGTCTATATCGGTGTTTCCCAAACTTTCGACGTCCGTATACCTCTTTCTTATGATCGGCGTAACTCCGAACACCTCTCGTCGAAGGAAAAAAAGAAAAAAAAAAATTGGGTATACTTTGATAACGATCCAAATATATTTGCCTCTCCCTTTTTTAGTGCGTAAATAAAATAACGATCGACGAGAAATAAAATTCGTTCGGTATTCCGGTTGTTTTTAATTATTTCGCTATGTTCGCGATCGAAAGAAATTGAGTCGCTCGTTGCACCAGACGCGGCCAGAGCTCGATGCAGCGCGTACCCCCGCTAAACTCTTCCCATCCCGCGGGGGGTGCGCGTACCGCACTTTGGGAAACACTGCTCTGTATCGATGACGAGGTGCCACGGAGGTGGGAGGGCGTGGTGGAGGACTCGGATTTCCACGCGAAAGATTCGACGGTCGAATTACGACCGTCTGGATAATTTCCCACGTAGAGTTATTATTATCGTTATTATTATATATTATTATTGGGAATAAACTGCCGTGAAAGACGATCACGTCCAATCGACGGGGCTGGCCCAGTCCGATCTTGGGAAGAAATGGTCCGATAGGACCACGATCGAAAGATCGACTCGTTAAATAAGAATGTTAAAAAGATCGTTTTCCTAAAAAAAAAGTCGTGGCGTTAAGAATACCGGGTATAAAATTTCGCGGAGGAAAAAGATATGAAACGTAACGGTATGGCATTGCGACGATTCCAATAGGAATTACACGTTTTCCCGGTAAGAAATTAAGAGGTACCGGAATCACCAGGAATCGATGTTCTTTTCGATTAACACCGTGCCTTTCCCCGTAAATCGTAAAATACATTGCCACAGTTTATATATCAGCCCCCGCCCTCGTTTTTCATCGGTGCTCCTCCATTAGCCCGTCTCTAAAAATACTTTTACGCGAGGTATAAAAGTCCAAATAAATCGGACGTCCTGTCGGGTCTTTAATGGTTCTGGACGGACGATTCGAGAGCGAGGCCGACGACGGGAAGCGCCACGACGCGCCCTCGACGTTCCGCGAAAGAAATAATGAGAAACTCGCCGCTAATAACTCACCGACCGCAATTTTCCAGTCGCCCCCCTCCCCCTCTCCCCCCTCTCCCCCCTCTCGGCCCGGCCCAACCCTCCCTTTCCAGCATCCGCCGGAGTTTCTTCCTCCAAAGTGAACAATTGGAAAACGACGGTCCGAGCTAAAAGCAGTGGCGTGCGTCGATGTTGTCGTGAAGTTTTCTAGGTAAATTACAAAACTCCACCACCGACGCGCGAAAATGGGGCGAATGGATCGTGGAAATGACAAATTGGAATCGGGAATGGAACGGAGAAATCCATTTTCTTTGTCGCGAAGCCGCGCAAGTAATTTTAAGAAGTCGGACACGATAACAATTTTTTTTATCGTGCTTACGATTCGTTACGTGCATCGTAATAATACTGGCTCGGCGGAAAAATCACGACGCATTTCTCGTCGCGGAACGAACTTCTTTGAGTTTGCGAGGGATCCGAATATCGAGCCGCTTACGTATCCCAGGTTCTTCGTATTATCGCGGAAGCCTTAACGATGGTTATTCTACCGGTTAGTTTGCGATGATGTCCCTACTACCACTCGTAATCGTGTAACGTGACTTTCACTCGGTTAATACGTCTTTTTAGTAACATCGTGTATATTAATAAAAATATAATAATATTCGCGTAAAGTTGTATACGTTGTATTATGTGCGTATACAATATTACGATGATCGAAATCGAATCGAGGCACAGCGTTCTTTCAAAATCGAACTGATCGACACGTTTTCGCATTTCGATTCTACGATGGAAAAAGAAATTGTATTCCTCGAAGGGAGAAAGGACAAGTCGAAGTAACGCTCGTATCTCGGGCGATCTTTGTTTAAAAATGATTATAGTAACTTTCGAAGCTCCGGGACATCTGCAGAAATGACGTAGGACAAAGTGGGCAGGATTCAGAGCCGAGAGTTTCATCGTGGAACTTTGAGCCTTCTGTCTCGTAACTACCGCGATTAACGGAGGATTTCTCGGAGCTGTAAGGTCCGATTACGCGAACTGACGGCGACAAAGTTGAACGAGATTTCACCCTCGAAACGAATCTAGTGCGGTTGGTAGAACGGATGGTGACGCAAAGCCACCCAATATTTATTACGAGTCGAGTATTTCCACAATAGCGTAACATTACGAAAGAACGATATATCTTTATCTTTAATCGCACCTACATTAATAAGGAATGCAAGAACCTTTTACCGTTCGAAATATTCCTAATTAGTATAAGCGATCCATAACGAAGGAAAAGTATCAAATTTTACTGCACGATCGTTACAAATTTAATCCAAAAACATCCCATCGATTCGCATTTTTACTTAAAGCGTCGAATATTAAGGAAAGGATAGAATTGTATTATACGACGATTCAAACGTTAAACAGCTTGCCAATTAATACTACATTAGGTCTCCGTCATCAACAACGGTAAACGATGTCAATATTTAAAGACGATCAAAGAATAATAAAGAATCTCGAGCCGCACCGTTTTCAGAAACACGATGGAAGTATTTGATCATCGTTCGTTGTTCGTTGACGGTCATACGCATGGTTATTCGAAACGAATCGCCCGAGGCTTTCAAATATTTAAATACTCAAATGTTTAGCGTCAAGCAAAAGCGTTACACGCGTCACTGGGATCAAAGCATTGTCAACGCGTTTTACACAAATATTTGTGGAACTCTTTTTCCGTGTTTTCCATTCCGCGTGTTTATTTTTATCCGTAAATTTGCTTTGTTCTCAGTGGTCACGAGCGGACGCGCGGTCTATGGCTCGTGTCTCTAAATGTTTATTGGTCGTTATTCGAACGGTGTTTCTTTTCTTTCTTTAATTCATTTTCGGCACCAACCGCTGGAGTCATACCGCCCAGTACCTATCGTTTAACGCTCAACCACCTTCAAGCGCTCAAAATGGCCGGTCAGTTCTCTCTTAGAAAAATCGCTGTACTTCGTAGTCGGGTATTTTTTAAGATTTTCCACGATTCTACCGCACAGTCCGAATCATTCTATCGAACTATCGACATCTCACCTTAATACCCTTTTTCTTTAACGATATACACGGTATACACGAAAAAGTGGCCGATAGGTCCGATGGATGAAGTTGGATTCCGAATGACCAGAGCAGACACATCGCTAGGAAAGAAGCATCGGTAATGAGAGGATTTCGAAGCGGTACCTCTCGCGTAAAAATCCGAGCCTCTGCGCGCCACGCCACCGTAGCTCCGGTGTTGCAGCTTTAAAACGTTGACTTGGCGCAGAACCGTTGATTTTTCGAGGAGCCGTAGACACGTTTCTCGAAGCGAAACGGTTAATGGTGCCCACGGCTGTCCTGGAAGAGGGTTCCCCCTTTCCTTTTTACCCAACGTGGTTACTTAGGCCGTCGATTAGCGACGCGAGCGTCGATGTAAATTCGGCACTCGCTTACTACGGCCTTTGAAGCGCGTCGGCGTCGACGGCGTGACGCGAGCTGGAAAATTACGCGTAAAAGCCACGGCGACTGACAAAGGAACGCGACCGGGGGCGCGCGTTGCCCTGAAGGCTGAAATTAACACCCGATGAAACACGGAACGTCGCTCTTCCGACGCCGGTTATTTCATCAGCATTTGAGCCAACCCAGATTTTGCCGTATTAACGTCAAGATTCGTCGAATATCGCATCAAATAAGAATCGTACCTGCGGAACTTTGCATTTTGCGTTAACGCTGAGTTTCATTCTCTTGTGGTAAATCGACGTATATTTGGGAGCCTGGAAATCGCGTTGATGCAGTGTATATTAGGCCGAATTACTTTACCGATGAATAATTGAAATGTAGGAATTAATATTCATCGTCTTGGTGCTTTTCTTACGCTACGTCTATACGTGGCATCCTAAAAACTGCTCTCGCTGTTTCATCGGCTATTACTCGTATATTTGTGCTAACTTTAAAACGGATATTTGGAAATATTTACAAGTTCTCAGGCTGGAAAGACATTTTTGTCGACATCCTCATTCGGCGCGTGAAAACATCGAGGATAGGATTCTCGTGTAAATCCGAACATCGAGAACTCGGTTAATATTGTATTCAAACTTTACTCGGCGCAAATTTTCGTTCATTGGAATAACATTAACGTCCCACCGCGTATACGTCGCGTACTTCGTAAACTATAATCGCATAACCCGCTACCGATGTGCAGATTTGTCGAATTTCCTTGGATAAATTAACCGTAACAAATTTCCTTCTTTTAAATTGCTAATACAATTTTCCTCGACGTGCAGGCGCGAGCGTGAAACGATTAATTAGCGCAATCAGGAATAAATTTCCTCGTACAGGGTAGACGAGTTCTTTGCGGAAGAGCGCAGGGAGCTAGAGAGAGGCGAGGAAGAAAGAGAGAGGGAGAGAGAGAGAGAGAACGCGAAATTTATGGATTATCGTATAGAAACTTCCAGAACCATTCATTTTCGTTTCTTGCCAACAATTTTTTTCTCCCTGCTTCGGTTTTTAGCCCAACGTGAGATTCGATTAGAGATCAAAGTTTCCGCGTACTAGCGCGTGCAGTACGCATATCCGTGCATAACCACGGTAATAGAATCGCTTTTTTTCTACGACGCGTGGGCGTATTCGAGTACAAAACGTGGAAGAACTTGAAACGCCTGTGGACCAAACTAATTTTATAAACACAAAACTTCTTGGCACGAATGCCGTGCACCATTTACTCTGCGCGACACTATCCAACAATGGGTAAATATGATTTGAAAGGAAAAACATTTCAAATGATCACTCGCCAGCATCACGAGTGTTTTTTTAATTCGCAGAAAATGAATATCGAGTGCCAAACGAACAATGCTCACCGTTACATCTCATTTGGCGGCGCACACCGACGGAATACCGCGTAACGTTTACGTACGTACAGAATAGGCATCGAACCGCGGAGGAGCGCATAAATAATAAAATAAATAAACAAAGGGTATTAAATAAAATTTCGTTCGACGACTACGCAGGAACGATTCCCTCGTGGACAATGGCTTACGTCGGTCTTGCCGGTAATTACGCGCAAGCTCGTTACGAACCGAGTTTAAACGAGTGGGACACGTCTGGGAGGGAAAAACGTGGAGGGCGGGAGGGAAAGGGGGAGACAAAAAGTAATTATCGAGCCGTTGCCCGACAGGCGACTCGTTTCGAGCACCGCCGGAATTTTTTTTCGCCACCGTATAGTAAATATATTTCGGTAAAAAGAAGGATATTTCTGCTAATTACCTGGCCGAAGAGCGCCGCGCACTTTCTCGTTCCCATTCGGAAATTTAACTCGTAGCCGGGCTCTTTATTTTCCGATTAAAACGTTATCCGCGTTGGCGGAACGAAAGGTAGTAATCGGTTTAGCCGCTAGCGGAAAGTGAAACGGGGATGATAAAAATTGGCCGTGCAGGTTTAAACGCGCGCAAGGAAGCGTGCGAATTTCGAAGTTCCAAAGGTTCTTCGTCGAACGAGCGTCGACTTCGAAAACTTGGAGGGACAAAGCCGGTGCTTCGCGAATGCTCGTTCGACCAGAAATACGTGCAAGGTGGCGAGGAGGAAAAAACGAGCGGTAAAAGTTGTGCCATAGCGCAGTCGTAGAAGCGTATGGAACGATGCACCGCTAATTTGAATACTCGCAAGAATCGAAGTTTTGGACCGATAAAGAGGACGGACCTGGAGGTTTGTATCGTGACGTAAGAAATGATTTATACGAACAACGTATTTGCAGTAGGGTTTAGGCAGTACAAACGATCCCTCTCGATAACTCGTACACGCTACCACATCGCATTACATAAAGGAGCTTCTGCAAAATATCTTTCGCCTTTTAGATCGCAAGAGCGGAATGTCGCGCTTATCGAAATTCGAACAAGTATTTCATACGCGATACATCGCAAGGTCCCTAATCCAAAGAACAACATAATCGGGGGACCGTTCGCGCGAACAATGCGATCGCAGGAGGGCTGGGACAAACGATGGATATATACGGCAATTTATAGGAGCAGTCGTTCTCGGTTACTCGCGCATGCCGCTACATCGGGGTGCATAAGCCGGCTTCGAAAGCGGTTCCTCGAGCCTCCGGGTCGCACGGACCGAGTCTCGCTTATCAAACTTCGGATACCTCCGCGTACACGCGTATTTCGAAAGCGCCGTAATCCGAAGATCGGTGTAATCGGGGGACTGTTTGTACAAACAAGGAACGTGCAGGAGGGCCTGCGCGTACAATGGGCGCGCGGGGCAATTTATACAAACAGTTATTCTCGGCTACTCGTGCATGCCGCTACATCGGGGTGCATAAACCGGCTTCGAAAGAAGTTCTTTCAGCCTCCAAGCCGCAGGAACCGTGCGACCTGTGGCTCCGCCCGAAAACACGACCCCCTTTGAGAGGCATCCCGCGGTAAAACGCGACGCTGCCTCGACCCCGCACCCCGCCCCTTCTCCTCCCTTCGCCCCTGCCGCGAAAAACCGCAGAGCAGGCGGACGTACACGCAATGTTTAGATTCTTCATCGCGGCTCACCGCATACGGCCGCGTTGCGTGTGCACACGAGCGCGTGCACAAAGGGCTGCGGTAAGTGTGGACGGATCAAATTTAATCCCCGGCACGCCTTCCATCGGTCCCAGTGCCGTGCAGTGCTCTGCCGATGCCCCGATCCAACCGGGTTTGTCCTGTGGTTGAATACGAATTTTCGATTCGCTCTTCGCACGATTGTGCGGAACGTTTATTATTTTTGGGACGAAGAGCCTCGGTGTTCGTCGATGCGACCTCTCGACCGCTTCTGTGTGCTCCTCGTCGAGTTAAAACGCGTGCGTGGAAGGTTGGATGATTTTTTTTGACTTTTCGAAAAATCCCGTGGTTATTATTTTTAACGGGGCTGATCTTCGTGCATCGGTTTTGTATTTTATTCGTAACGAATATTTTCTTGTATACATTTAACGGCGCGAATCACGCGTATCGTTCCAACTTTCTACGAACGCGTTTATAGTTTAATCACTTTAATATTAAACCCGTGTTGCTGCAAAGAATAAAGTACCGCGTTGAAAATCACCGTCACCGTAGCGCGATGAATTTCCAAAAAATTGATTTATCGCCGCTGAAATTTCAAAACGCTTCCTCGTTTCTCTCTTTGATCGTGTGCCCACCACTCCGCACGCTACTGATCGGTTCGCACCCCCCCCCCCCCTGCCACCCAGGCTCGTCCCTATTTCCTCGCCCCAGTCTCGTCCAACCCTTTGTCGGCCTCTCGGCCATTTACGAATTTCGTTGTTGCGCGCATGAGAACCGAGACGCGATAATGCGGTAGCAGTGGTCGAAAATTACTGGTACGGAAAAAACGTGTTTCGTAGACGCGTCGGACGTGCGCCCTTTATTCGAGCCTCTCGACGTTTACATGGCGTTTTACGCCCGTTTGCAAAAGATTCTTTGCCTTACGACGAGTATAACGGTCCGCCAAGAGAAAATTATATTTGCCACTTTAAAGGGGACGTCGCAACTTTAACGCGCTTCAGGATTTTCACGAACGACCAAAACGATGTACGCATAAACGAGATACTTTTGAACACGAGGACACGCTGTCCAATTAAAGCGAAGGACTTAATAGGTTAACCGTCGAAGCACGGCGCAGTCCTGGTATCGCGCTTTATATCGAGAAGCGTCACGTTTCAACGCCACGGAAGGGATCCGCGAACGTCACTCTCTATCCTTACCCTCGAAGCAAAGCGATCTCTCCCTTCTTTGCAAAGTACTTTGACCACTCATTCCCACGCATTATACGACCTTCGAGTCTCGGGGAAAGAAATAAACGCATCGCGCTTCATCTCGATACGAAATCATTTCCAATCGATCCTCCGGAGAAAAAAGGTGGCCTACTCCCGGAGGGTTAAACGACGGAAGTCGAGGCACGTACCCGTGGCGATCGATGTCGGGCCAAGGGAGGAGGAGCAAGAACGGGAATACAAGCCTATCTATCCTACACGTCCGCCCGGAGCATCGAGAACCAGGACAATAATCCACGGTGAAACTTTTGTGTTTCTCGATCGTCCGCGCCTTTGTACGCCGACAAATGCGGTTCTTCCACCCTTCCTCTTCCGGTATCGGATAGTGCCTGGAGATCCAAGGCGCGGAGGGGGGCCAGCGGTGAGCGTAATGAGAGCCGCACCGGTGGCCTCTCCCGGCCGAAGGGCCAGGAGAACGAGCTGTTTTTCGAGCCGTGTCGCTCAAAAGAAGAACCACGCCCTGGTATCGTGTGCATCGAGGAACGTACAGGGTGAGACGTATCGACTCCCATGTCCTTTCGTCCCTGGGTAAATACGAAATAATTGCTGGTCCCTCGCGACGAATTATGCCTCTGTGCGATGAGAATGTTGCGAGGCGATCGATCCCGATTGGTTTTGGCGCGATGTTCCGGCTGTAGTGCGACGGATGTAGGGATCGGGCGAAACACTCGTGGAGCTACGGTGTCTTAGCGCCCTGCCCAGCTTAAGTCGAGTTTGTGGCATTGGCACGAGCTAAGAAAATCCCTGAGACGGCACGGAGGTAAAGAGAGTTTTTTACCGAACACATTTGGGTCCCCATTCTACACCCCTCGCATTCAGGATGCGCGACGTGACTCCTTGCAAGGGAGTAGGATGCACTCGCTTACGGGGAATGTACCAAACCTGGCGATTTATTCTTTCCAATTATCGTTATTCCATTTATCTTTGAGTCGATGCCCGGCTTAAAGAGTGGAGAAACTCGTCGCTCACTTGCCGCTATCTCGCTCGCACTCGAAACCTCTTAGCCGCTTCCTTTTTTACGCGGGTAAATTAGCGTACCTGATCGTTTAAGCGAATACCTCGGACCGATTAGATCCGCGGATATAAATGGCTTTCGAGGTAAGAGAAACAGGCTGGTCGCTACAGTGCCGTATCGTCCCAAAAGGCGACCTAGCCGACTAGGTTGGAGTATAGCGGGTAAAGGGTCGAATCGGTGTTGTTTTAAGCGCGAGTCATCTTCATCGTTGGAGCATCCTCTTTGAGGGACGCCGAATTTATACTCCACCCCGTATAGCAATTCGCATTAGAGCACGGTGTTTGGACAACACCCCGGTAACCGGAACGACCGTGCTCGTTGGGCGTAAGGCCGCCGCCACCCCGCAAATCTCGTTACCCCTGTTTACCCTTCTGTCATGCAAATCGGCCCAACAATCGCGCCTTTTTCTCCTCGCTCCTGGCCGCCCTCCCTTCTTCGTTTCTTTCCTGCGGCGACGCGAGCCTGCTTCTCGCCCTATCAGCTTCTCGGTTACGCGTATGGAAAACCGGGACTATCGGTTCGATTCTTACCGCTTCTCGTATATGTTCACCAGAATTTTGTATTTTCGCGGTCTTTACGAGCACCCTATTATTCGCCTAGGCGTGAGAATTAACGTTGATCGCTTGTTGCGCGACATCATTTTTAAAAGTTTGTCGAATTATAAATTAAAATTAAATTGATAAATCCCCGTGGATAGTAAAGTAAATTATCGAAGTTTTGGATCACGGTCCAGTCATTCGACGGTTCGTGTTTTTTCGCGTCTTTTTTTTTAACAGCGACTTAATTCACTCGCGCATACGCTCCTTCATTTTCTCTCTCTCTCTCTTCCCTCTTTCAGAAGGTCGGCGGAGAAGCGCGCCAGTGGTGCGCGCCCTTAATGCAGCGCTCGGGAGAGAGGGGGACGAAGAGAGGGGCCGTAACCCGCCCAAATAGTCCGGACATGTCGAGGGATTACGTCGCTCCTCGGTGACGTGTATTTACATCGCGGAGCAGTGTTTGACACGGGGGGAAAAATGTTTGCGCATAATGTCGCCGATCCCCGGAGCGGTCCAAACTGGGACCGACGGATTTCGTGGGACATCCTAGAATGGCGATGGCCCTTCCACCAGGCCGAACGCCGGTCCTCGCGCGCACCGAACATCTGTCCACGATGCACGGCTCGTTCGTCGCATTATGTGGCTCCTGGTAATTAGGCGAGCACGGATAAAGTGTTGCGTCGCATTAGACCACGTACGGTTACGGTCGTTGCCGTGCAAATGCGTATCCTCTCGATGTATCTCCTTACGATGTAAAAACTACGCCCGGAAGATATCGCGAAACGAGTAGCCGTTCCAAATATCTTATAGAAGATCCGCTGCTGGTTGGATCTTTCGATACATCGAAATAAATATTATATTCGGGAGCGTCTTTCGCTCTTGAGCTTTTCGCTTTTTCATTTTAAAAAACTAATCTGGCGTAGGGCTTTTTTAAAAAACGTGCATTGATATTGGGAATTGGGGGAAAAATTTTGTACCCGTGCGAAGACCCGTTTCTTGGTTTCAAAGCGAGCGACGCTTATACGACGGAGCGAGGCTTCGGCACCACGATCGAATGTAAAACCAAGTGGTCTCAAAAATGCAAATTTTTGTCAACTCGGTTTTTCACTGTGGGGGCTAAATATAAAGAAAAATCTAACATGCGAGAAAAATGTTGACAACGTTCTTGTACGATAAAAAATCATCATTTTAATCATATATAACGCTCCGCCAAAATCGAGCAAAACGGCGACGAGAAATGCCATTGAAAAAAGAAGCAAATGGACTTACGCCTAGGGCCAATAAGTAAATAAGATCTCGCTTTGGAGTTTAGGACTTTTGGAGCGTGGCAAGGCCACTTCGACGGGCCGGAACGAGCCCTCGACGTCTCGCGTATCGAGAGCACTCGGCCGACGAAGTTCAACAGACGATGCGCTAAAGGTGAGCCGCGGCACGCGTGGCTGCATCATTGCTCGCACATGCGTGTGCGCATTAATGCGTAATCGCGCGTGAGTACGTGCACCGCCTACCGTGAAACAACCTGGGCGGAGGAAGGGGGTAAAAGCGGGGGAGGGCCGAGACTCTGTTTAAGCAATTTCGTTTCCGTGCGCGATACGCGCCTTCCGGCCGTTTGACTAATTCCAAGGCCGAGTCGTACCCGAGTACGGCGTCCTGTTCTTTTGAACGGACTTCTAAAAGTTCTCCATTCGACCCGTATATGTCCTTTAATTTTATTTGTTTTATCGCTAACCGCGCGTAACTTTCGATCGAGTGCCGCAATTTCGATGATACTTGTTGCGTTTGAAGGAAGACATGGAAAGGAAGGGTCCTATACAAATTGGATCGCCGTTCGACGTCGGACGCGATACGATAAACGCTTGGGATTAACTTATGATATCCTTATTTTTCACGTTTAAGCGCTTCTTCGAGCTCGGTTCTTTTTTCTCCGCTCAAAAAGTTTATATCCGCTCCCTTTTTCACTTTCAAAGGCGTAGGATCTGCGCAACTTACGCCTGGTATTTCGGACTTGAACTTCGCCTTTGCGAGACGAGTGATAGAACTCGGTCTCGACGGCCGAGGAGAGCGTGCGCAATAAAGGAACGGCGCGGTGCTTAATGAAACTGTTTTATATTAACCTTTTCTCTCTACCGCAAACTCCGCCGCGGGTGCACGCTTTACGGACTGTGAAACGGGTAATCAGAATGCCGGTCTCGACGCTCGGGAAGGGCGTGTGTGATAAAGGTAGAGTGGAGCACTCCGCGAAACGGTCCTGCGTTAATGATTACACGAAGCTTCGAGGATGTTGAAGCGCGAGGTGAGCGAATAATATCTGATCGTGCCCAAATTCTAAGACGTTAAAATACCGATTCGCGATAACGCGATTTTTTTTACGCCTTTCTTCGTGATAATAATTTGGTCACCGTACGTAAGAATTTTTTAAATTTGATATTAATCCAATCTTAATTTACAACTTTTAAACGTTTCCACGCGACAAGTGGTCGATATTAATGCGCAGGGTTGAGTGGAGAATACGGTGTTCGTAAAGACCAAGAAAATACGTAATGCAGAGAAGAAGATGCGTTTGCTCCTTTATTCGTTGTACGATCATTTTGACGGCGATTTCACTTTCCAATAAGAGCATTTATCGGTAGAAATTGCGACTATTTTTATCGATCCGTGCAGCACTGAAAACACGATCGTTGAAAATTTAAAATGCATAATTCTTAATGCTAAACGAATGTGAAACACTGAGCACCACATACGGTCGACGTTGATATCCACGATTCGTTGCGTGTAATCCGACTAAAGTCGGCGTTGATGTACAAAACATTCAAGAATTAAATAAAGCTTACAAAGTGAACGTAGCATTTTATTCTTAATCGTTTGTGTATTTTTCTCTGTCACGTTCTCGCCCTTGTCGCACGCACGCATCGTCCACTCGCACAGGGAATTGCACGTGAACCGCTCAGAAACAACGATCGTTCTTTCGCCATATATAAATATGCCGCGTTTACATCTTCGAAGGAAAAACGTGAACCGAAAATAAATGGATTCGTTCGATCGTTTATGTACCGTAGAAAATTTAAGGAAAATCTCGGAGAATATACGTCGTCCTGAATTTCAGAAACTTCGATAAGAAACTACAAACGGGAAAAGAAGCTATATCGTATCAGGTTTAATAGTTCTAACGTTAAATCACGGACGTTAAACAATATCCACCGCACACGCAACGCATCCTAATACATAATACGTGAGCCGCATGCTCTCCGTGAATTCAGCAGAGTAGAGGAAAATAAAATGCCAGCGAGATACGTAGGAAATTATACGAGGAACAATGGAAAATAGGACGTGGAGGGAATTAAAAGCGTTCAAGAAAAATCCCTCGATTCTTTCTTTCCCACTACGACGAATCGACCGGTCATCGTGATGTCAAATTTTATTAGAAAAAAAAATAGAAAAATTTTCTTTATAGTATACATTAATCTTCTCTTCATTTTTGCCACGATTAGCGTTTGTACCGGTGTCCGATTTTTTTCCATGCCAATTTTCTTAATACGATTCGATTTATCGCCTTATGTTTTACAATTTTTTCAATATCAATGTCATTTAATTGACGATTTAGTAACCATTTTAATTATACGAATCGCACACCAATGGCTAAAATTATCACTCCACGCAAAAATGTCGATGTGATCGACCGGAAAATTCAATAGACGCTTCGTTAGACCAAGAATCATTCCGTTCGATCGTACTTCATCTCTATGAATCGATCGATACGCGTCGTGTAACTTTACACCTATTCTTACGATAACTTCTCCGGCGATGATTTCCAAATCGAAGGAGAGATTTCTCGCGAAGTGCAAGCGCATACGGGGACCGTCGCTTCTACGAAGTTCAAGAACGCAACGTCGACCGAATTTATTCTACTCAGGGAAACCACGAGCGGGTTTCGCGAGCTAATATTGGCTAATTAGGCCAGAAAGATGCGCCTTGGGTAAAGCAGATGGCAGAGGAAGTAATCCTCTTTGGCGAGATCCTCTGAGGGCAGTGGCAAGGACCTTATTCGGCCTAGAGTACAACGCGTATTTATGAGTTGCGACTGCGCCGGCTCGAAGGGCGAAGAGGGAAACGAAGGTGGAATGTATATTCCGCTTTAACGATTCCTTTCTTTCTCCTGCCACGCGGATGCGCTCTTCTTACACGGGAAATCCTGGAATTCTGCATCGCGCGCGCGGCTAACGGACTCCGCGCTGCGCCAAAGGCCTCGCAGCAGCGGGGAAAAATGTTCCATGCGAAGTTACGAAAAAACCGAATGATCGATGCACATTAGCTTCTGTGGTCTTGAGTTGGCAACCAAGCAGTCGCGGATTTATGATTTTGCATTTTTCAACCGACGACAAATAAAAGCTCCACAAACGATGGATACTTTTTTTTATAATCTTATCGTTTTTTACAGCTCACAGTTTTCGTCGTATTTCTTGTCGTTAAACCGATTGAACCTTGAAACATTTCTCTCTCTTCATCGGATATTTTGTAAGGTGTTAGAGAAAAATGTATCGAACACGGCGATAGTATTGTAATAATCCACCCATCGAGGTGCACATCGAATTATAACCCAAATTACGCTCGTGCCTAATATCGTAGAATTTAATTACCAATTTCCATGTCGGCCGTGAGTTTCGCTATAATCCACCCAATAATTAGCAAAGCGATCGACGATTTCGAACTGCCGGTTACTTTCCAGCCACCTTCTTACTCGCACTTGACTCATCCACTTCTGTCTCCGGATCGCGAACAAGGTAGTCAAAGGCGTATCGAGGAAGGAATATCTCGAGCTCTCGTTTCACCGAGGAGAAGGATGCTTTATCGTCGGGCTCCCCTTTTTTCCACCTCCGGTCGTTGTCCTTCGATAATTTCCGCGGAAGAACGGGATCTGGCTGTTCCGCACCGGATGGGACTCCCCCCGCTGCCATTGTTCAAAAAACGTAGGAAAGAATAGCTGCACCGCGGATTCCAGGGCCAGTTTTATTCCCCCCGTCGACGATTACTGCCGCTTTCGCGACAGAGAGGAAAAAACAAAGAGGCCACTGGACGGGCACCCAGACCCGGAAGAGGCCCTGGTTCGACCATCGCGACCATTTTTCACCCTTTAAAGTACACTTTTGGATACGCGATTAACCTCTTAGCTACGACTCGACTTTCCGCGGTGTCGTATCTTTTCACGGCGGTGTTCGACGCTGAATCGTTCTACAGGATGTAAGACTACAACTCGTGTCTGCGGGTGTCTTACAACAGGAAATTACATTGGAATAGCGTTCTACTCGATCCAAAGTTTTCCTTTCCCTTTCATCGATTGAAGTCACACGGAAAGGGATATTGGATCATGGTTAGTATCGAAACTTAAGAGACGTGTCCCTTACAAAAGATCGAAGTCAAGTTGGCGCGAGTTTTTACCTTGGATTTGGCGCATCCCGCGAATGGGATACGAGAGGAGAAGGCGGATCGACTTACGGATGGATCGATCCAGACGGAACGAAACGACGGTAATTTCTTACCGCTCCTTCCGGTGGTTTAAACCGACCTCTTCTCCTTCAGGTTGCTCGACCTTACCTGAAACACAAAACGATCGAGTTCGTTGGATTTTCATAATCGCGTCTAGATACGATGACATTTTCATGGTAAAACGAATAAATGCAAGAAAAATGGTTAAACGTTTCGAAAGCTCTCAGAGCCAAAATGTGCTTCTTAGCTTTATCCGGAACACGGGGGTTGGTTAAACCTGCGTAACCGTGACAAAATGCGAGGATCGTAATATAAACGAATACTTTAGGAAGGCTTGTTAAATATTACGCGATGCTCGATGCTCGTAAAATATCCTAGTATATTCGTATTAAAGAATTACAGGGCGAGAATGCGGTACGAGGCTCTGGATCGACCGCTTCGACTGCTGCTGACGCCTACAGGCACTCGAGGAATCCTATAATCCTGCGCTATGGACGTCCAGAATTGCTCCTTTGTTTCATGTTTCTCCGTTTACTTGTGCAAGCGTATCGCACGTACCGTGTGATTCCGGTAGAAGTTGGCCGTAGTAAAGGGTTAAAGGGTCGTTGGGTCCAGACCCTGATTATAGTCGTTAACGGACAGGAGTATACGCTTGTTCTACGCGCAAACAACAGGCGTACGGGGATAGTTTCCTAGGAAGTGAATACTTTCAATTAAGAGGCACGGCCCCGAGGTGAATACAGGCTTAGACTTCCACGCGGAAAATCCGGTTTAAAATTCCGCTTCATCATCCGCAAATTATCCTCCGTGAGATACGCGCATTTTACATTAGACGATTCAGAATCTCTGCCGCGGACAGATCGGCTCGGGAGCAAGACATTTCCGTGCGAAGTAAGAATTTCTCTTCGCGAAAGACAAGTTTAACTGGATCGCGAACCACGAGAGAAGAGAAATCGGGAAGGTAAAACCCTCGAGTGCTCGTCAGAACGCAGCTTTACACGTTGCTTCCCATTCTTGAGAGAATGGTCTTTCCGAGTAAAAGGTGGGCCTGAAATATCCAGATCCGTACAAACCGCTTATATATGATATTTACGATAATCCTTCAGAGTGGAATCGATCCTATGGTGGATCGATCGACGACCAGTATTCGCACGTATCTACCGTGTCCTTCTAACGGATCCATTTCGAACAACCCTCCCATAACTGACATTCTACGATACTTTCTCGTCGGTAGAATTTTGATGGTAGCTCCGCGATAGCTACACGGTTGCAATAACTTGAAAAGAGTTCAATTTTGAGGGTAACTCGATTATATAATACAAACTTTCATGACAACTTCGGTCCAATCTCGGGTAGCTTCGCTCTTTGATAGCTTCACGGTGGCTCAATTTTGCTGGCAGCTCCGTAGTAAATCAATTTTTACGCCGGCTTTATTACGGGCAAACTTTGACGATAGCTTTTGTGTCCTCCGACGAAATTCGAGCGGGAAGCGTCGAAAGCTCGTTGCGGCGGGCAGAGAAGGATGCGAGGGTTGGGGGGGGGGGGGTAGGCCGATGATTCATCGCGGCTCAAAATGTTTGGGAAAAACTGGCCCTTCGGACGGCCACGGCCGCATGATTTGTCAGCGTCATGGGCGCCGCTCGAGATGCGAATCGATCGTGACGTTATTCGACTCGTGTCCGCATTTGTCGCGGATGTGATTCATGGGGGATAAAAATTCTCGCAAACTGCGTCACGATGAGATCATCGCCGTGCGCCCGAATCTGCCCCCTCGAATTTTTCAGCAGCGAGCCGTAACGCGACGAAAAATGCCCGTCTCTTCCCTTTCTTCACCGGTCACTTGCCCTTTTAATATTATACGCGTTAGCGTTGAAGTGCACAATTCCATTTTCCGACTGTTATTCGTCCACCTTGGTCCTTCGTAGCAAAGGTTGCTTCGATAAAGGAAGAAGAGACGCTGGATCTATTTTAGCCACCGTCGTTGAAAAAGACGGCTATGGATCTTTCCCGTTAGGAAGAAGGAATAGCCGAGTGACACGGTAGTCGTACTCTCGGTCTCGGTTCGGTCTACGCGAGCAAAGAATCATTTCCATCGAAGTTCCGAATATCGAGACATCGCTTCGGTCCGTCGCTACGGCTCAAAGCGGCGCCACTGGACGAGGACTCGAAAAGTGTTCGTGCAAAAGGGTTAATTCGATTTGCAAGAGGATGAATGCGAAGTACGGAAAGGTGAGTTTGTAGTGCAAAACCTGTATTTGCATTTCGCACCGCGCACGCGGCTCTTTAATCCCTCGCGTGCGAATCTGAACTGCCAATCATCGTGCACCAAGGTTCGTGCCGATCGATCGCCCCGATTAGACCATTAAACGCTCTATGACCATCGAGTTCCCCGGATTAAGATTTCCTTTGCTTGTTTATTCAATTTCGCGTGCCAAGATTACCCCCGTTTGGGATCGATGCCCACACTCGTCGTCGATGCCCGAAGATTCCGGTACTTTTCGCATCGGAGATTAAACGAACGTCGTTTTCACGTCGCATTGAGATCGGTCGTGCAAATTTATGCATCGAATCACTCTATCCCTATCAAATTTTTTTCACGCCTTTCTTCGAATTAATTTTCTGTCGTTGGAATATACCGCACGAGATGCAGTTATCGCACGAATGTTCAATCGCAATTGTAACATAATTACGACCAAGCACCAAGTGGAAATACGAAGTTCCTTAACGAATTTCCATAGCTGGTAACAAATAGCTGGAACGAATAATACGAATTCTTAATATTCCGCAACGAGCCATGAGTCGAGGCATATCGATCAAACGCGATTATGCCCATATTCCCAACGCCGTCACGCATCGGTGTAAACGGGATACGCGAGCCCGTGAAACGATCTACGTTCGTACATTATTATTGCATTATCATATACATCGTACGGAATACAATGGTTTCGTACGTAACGCGGTTGTAAATCCTGGATGAGCGTGGATCGGCCGAAGATTTGCTCCTCGCCAAGGGAAAGTCGGTCGGTCGAGGTCTCCTCGTGGCAGTGGCCCGCTCGAAAATCACGATAGGAGGAAAGAAATTGCGCTCCCGGAGAGCAGTTAGACTTAAAGTGGCTCGTTAGTCCCAGGACGTCGCTCTGTCGGCGTCGTAATGATAACAGCACCTACGAGTGGCCCACCGCCGCCGTCATTTTCTCTTAATTCCCCTCCTTCGTCCGCGTTACGGCCTTCGGCCCCTCCTCGGGCTTATGCGCAATGAAATCTCTGTCCCTCGCCTCCGCGGTCATCGCTCACCCCCGCTGCACCCTTCTTGGTTCTCTTCGTCTCGACAAATTCCTAACGTCCCTTTCTTGCCTCTCGCTCCTCCAACGAGTTCCTTGTCATTCATTGCACGCTGCGCGTCTTGCTTCGCAGAATTTCAGTTTTCGGATTTACGTTGAAAGAGCGTGGAACATTCACGAAATATGGTATAGGGATTTTGGGATTTATGCTGATCGATTGTTCGTAATGCTATACTTTATTTTACGCGGATCGACTCTTGAGGCGCGCTCTTCGCTGCTGGTTATTTTGGCATTTTTAAATACATTTTGGCTGATTCACATAAGTATCTGCCGAGACTTCCGTCTCTGTTCGTTTATTCACACATTGTCATTGTCGATAAGTTGGTAACGAAGATCGATTTGGTTTTGATTAATATTTTCCATCGATTTAGCGATATATCGTATTAAGTAAGTATCGTACATCGAGCCCAAATTCCGTAGATTTCGCGGGTATCCATTTGTCCGCGCGTTTAATCCAGAATTCATTGTTCGAGGCGGGTCTTTTTGTCGGATCGTTCGTAGAGATCATTTGAATTTGGACAAAGGCCCTCGCGAGGCAAAATTGAAATTTTCATTCATCAGTCCAGCGTACCCGTCAATTTTTCATTTTTATATCCCACGCCCAGTGTGCGCCCGCAGCTTTTGTTTTCCGCATTCACAGCTTTATGCCTTTAAACAATTTCCCGCGTGATATACACACCGTAGAATTCGGTGGTTCGAACCTTAATTTGAAACGCTTCCAGGTTAATCAACTATAACGATCGACGTCGAATAAACGGGATAAACGATAAACCTAATAAACAAAGGTCTCGATCGTTTCGTCGCGACCGTTACTCGTACGGATCGCAAGAATTACAATATTTCAGGAATATGTACGTAAAGTTAGGGGAGAAAGGGGAGAAGAATCGTACATAAATTTGCATATACGGTATAAATATTTTTTACGATGCGCAGGCATTTCACGCCATTCCAATTTGTTCCAGGATCAAGTATTATTACGCGTGTGCAATCAAATTATTACATCGAGATAATAACCTCGCATCGGATATTTTTCCGTCATCGTTAGACTCGAAGCTCAAGGGAACGAATTTAATTTACAAGAGAGGGAATTGGAGGCGTAAGTAGGTGAGTTTGACGTGCAAAAGGGTAAATTCGTAATTCAAAATCTGTAGCCAGGGCGCATTTGATAAGCGGCGAAGCACGGATCTCGTCGCGACAAGCTATTAAATAAAACTATTTCCTCGTTATGGCAGCCGGGATCGAATCTCGTTCCCAGTCCCTCGCACTTTCCAGTTTACTACGTTGATTGGCATCTCGCTTATAAACTCTGGGATATAAGCCGAGCCCTGGCCGGGACCTCGGGGCCCTTCCTTCCCACGTTCCTCGATTTTCCTTCCTCTTCACATTTCACCCCTTCGCATTCGCATCTTACTCCCCTCATATGGTCGCGGAAAGTCCTTCTAGCATTCGAACAACGCGGATGCATCGAGCCCCCTTACGCGTCTTTGCAGCGATTCGCTTTCCATCGGATATACGAGGATTACGATAGTCCAGCATTTGTATACGATACAGAAATCGAAGCGTATTCCAATTTATTGCCAACGATTTCCTATCGACGATCGTCTACGCGCCAGTCGATACGCGACTCGATTATCATCCACCTCCGGACGCAGGTCCGTCGTTTGTCTGGATCTCCGCGGGTACCGAGGCGAGGTACGGAGAAAATTTATTAGCCATCGCCGGGGATGATCGATAGTCGCTGGCGCAGGACGACCTTGGAGATCCGGCGCGATGGATTGATGGATGAACCGATGGGCGCACGTCGCGCTCTCCATCGTCTGCAGGAAGGTGAGACCGGCAGCCCGCCGGAAATTTCGCGAAGGCGGATGTTAACGTCTGCGGGAATGATGGGAGAGGCAAGAGGGGGGAGGATGGGGGCGAGGGTGAGGGGTAGGAGGCAGCACGGTGGAGATTACATCGGTAGGAAGAACCTCCGGGGTTTTTTCGTGCTCTGCATAATGTCTCAATTACCTCCGTTTATCCGGGAGCCTGGTTCTTTCTCGAAGCCGGTGGACTCGCGACGCGGCACTTCGTAAAAACGAGTGATTAATAGTCGATCCGTGCCTCCAACGGCGCGATACAAATTAGGGTGCAGCGGGGAAATCGTGGTCGATGTTGTATCGGTCGGGTACCTTCTTTGTTTCGCGTTTTTCTTTTCAATTTTCCCGCATTTTTAACGACTCGGCACTTCGTAAAAACGAGCGATTCTTCGATCGATTTATAAAACAGCGAGATGCAAATTAACGCGTTATGGGTAAATCGTATTACGCGTGACTTTGATCGGGCTGTACTTTTTTTCTGAAAGTTCTCGCGTTAAGTCTTTCTCCATTGCCAATATCGATGACTCGGTATTTTATAAAAACGAGCGATCGAGAATCGGTCGATGCTTCCAGTAAGGCGAACAACGATGTGTAAATCGTGGCCATCCGCGTGTAGAGCTACGTTTTTATATTAGTTTTCATTAACCACGCTCTCCTCCGTAGAGCAATTCGATTGTATCTCCATGTACTCACGAGTTTGGTTCTTTCTCTACGCGCACCTACTTCTCGTTAGAAACAGCGATTAATTGGCAAAGCAGATTAAAATGCAAAAGCGCGATACAAATTGCGGTGCCACGAGTAAATCGTATTAAACGTACCTCTGTTGGAACACCGGCGCAAGTTCTTGGTGAAATAAAGTTCCAAAACTATGAGTTGTATTCTGGCGGCGAATAAGTAAGAGGAAAAAGCTGCATTTACATAGCGCACGTTGTTGCTGGATTGTGCCGGCGTTTCTTTACATTGTCACGCAAATTACTCGCTCGCGAGGCGAAAGGTGGCAACCTCCAGCCAAGAACTGATGCGTCCAAAGAAGATCCTTCGTGCGTGCAGAAAACTTCTTTATTCCTCGTTTTTAACATTTTCAACTTGACATTAGGACCATGTAAAACCGTATTAATTTATCCACGCAATACGATTTATTCGAGTGCTTTGTGCATCAATATTCTACGCGATGCGTTGGATGAATAGATGGATGTATATGTGTAATATACGTACCTTGACCGTCACATCTAGGCAATCATTCGCTATATTAAGAAATTATTTTCGCGAGCATTACGAGCATCGAATCCTTTAAAATGGTACCGAGCATCGAGTGGCTAATATAATGTTTTATACAAATGCTCTCATTTATATTACTCGATACCTCTTAATTATTACCGAAAACGGGCAACTCCCAGGTCTTAATAATTAAATGAAATATGCATTTATAAATCGCATATAGCCCGTCTTAATGTACGTACAAACGGTTCTGCTTCCAGCAAATTTCCACTTAATGCTTTTCCATTTTGAAGTAATGAATGCGAAGTAAGTTAATTTGCAGGCCGTGTACGCCTCGGGGTATATTCACCATAGGGACCAAGAAACAAGGGTGCGTCGTCGGAAAATGAGGAGCTCATTAACGAGAATCTTATTTGACGAATAAAGCGGAAATAACGATGGAAGCACGAGGACGGTTGCAAGATTCCTTTGCACTTTGACTCTACACCGTGGATGACTGACAAAGGTGATTGTAACCGAAGGTAATTCCGTGAAGCACGGTTCTGTTAGCCGAGAGCCTTACGGCGAAACGGATCTGTTGTCCTCCATAGCCTCGTTTTTTAAATCGACCGACACGGAAATGTTAATTTAGGAACTGTGTATTTTCTCGTATCCATGTAACCATGTACTTGTAACCGTGTACTTCTTGGTCCATGTATATCCAATACTTTCAAGACCAAGAAAATACATAATTCTTAGGTAGCAAAGGAGTAAAGAGTCTAGGCGTGCATACACACATACATACATGTATGTTAATTTAAATTTTTCCTACGGGAATGAAATATCATTTTATTTTCCAAATCGATCGTCAGAAAATCATTAATTTGGATACAACGGGAATAGGATCTCATACTTACGCGTTTTCATAGTTTTATACAAAACCAAACCAAATTCTTATTATCCAGAGATATTAGAGCGTAGATTTCCCCCTCGAGGCACTTGGCACGCATTTATGAATCGACCTGTAGGCGGGTTTGAATGGGAGATAAAGAGAAGAGGCACTAGAGGGGTTTTTCGTCCCACGAGAATACGCAAGTCGATGGAGCTGTAGTAGTGGCTCAAGGGTTAAATATCGAACCGACGGGGCTTGGAAGAGACGAGGGCCGTATACCGGTACCTGCACCTACTTTAGCCGATCTCCGTGTAATTAATGTCCTCGCTTGTCGAGGCTAATGACGTTTAACACGTGTCTGATGAGAGTGAATGTCGATCGATTCGATATACGTCGGCGCGATAGACCCGGCGAGAGAGATGCCGGCCTGAGTTTGCTTCGGATAATTATGATGCACGAACCCGATCGGTTAATTTACTTTTCGTTAGACAGCTCGGAAAATCACGATTCGCACGATTCTCGGCTACTCTCGCTTTTAAAACTGCGCTATCTTCTCACGCGACTGTCCGATCGTTCTGCATGCGACGATTCGACTGTGGATATTAGCGCTGCGATTGACGAGCGAGTTGGAGCGACTAAAGAATCGTGTTTTGGAAAAGATGCTCGACTTTATGACCGTGAGTTTCTTTATATTGATCTATTCACGTTTTGCCTTTGTTTTTTTTTTTTTAAAGGTATACATATGGTATATATAAATAGGTCTGAGAAGTGAAAAGTCGCTATGACGTTGGAAACCGATATAAATAAAAATCACGAAGACGTTAAACATATCGTAGAGGTAAAAAAGGACGATTCTCGCCCAGTAAATCCGCGTATTACCCTGTAGAATAGAGTGGATCGTAAACCTGTGATAACATATAGTAAAGAAAAGTACGTCAACGTAAATTCGAACTTGCTTTGCTCGAACCTTGCTCGAAATTAGCATATTAAGCAGGTTGTATATATTTCCCAACGATATTTCGCAGCATATAATTCGATATCCACGCAAGACGCGCCATCTTTCCTTTCGCCCAATTCCTGCCCGTCAGGGCTCGTCCTTTATCGAATAAACGAGCGTAAGGTTAAAGGCTATTTATCAAGCGGGAGGTCACAATCGGCGCTTGGGGAAAATCTCTAAATAATCGAGGATGGCGCGTGTCCCCGTCGGGAGATTTGTATCGGATTTCCGCGAAAAGAGGGGGAGCAGGGGGTGGGGCGAGATACTTCCCGGAGGTCACTCGGCGACTCCATAAATCTACCGTGGACGGATGCTCGCTGGTCACGGTGCCAACGCTCCAGAAATTACGGTCGCCAAAACCACCAGGGTTCGTCCATTTAGATATATATTTTTGAAATTTGGCAGTTATCTTCGAAAGCGGGTAAGTCCATTTTTCTATATTCCGAAATATCGACGGTTTTGCACTTTACGATATTTGAAATGTGCGTTTACGCATCCATTTGTCTATTAACGACATACCCCCGTCGATAAGAGTTCCGGTAGTGAGGCACGAACGAGACGCGACGAATCGAGATGGAACGCCATCGAAAATTCTGCACGTATGACAAATCATCTCGGACCGCGAAAAATTTAGTCGTTGTTTGCAAGCTTCAACAGCGTTATCCACATTATGAAAATACCCAATTTTGAATCGGAAATGATTTACTCGAGGGAATTATATATACACGTCAAATGTCCAGGTTCACGAAGGATTAAAGCGTCGTTCGCGAGGTTCGACGGTGTCAAATTTCCACTCGAAGCGACTGGCTTCGACGTAATATTTATAAACGTATCAAACGTTTCGCTCCACAAAGCGTTAAGAGTTAAGAGACAGCGTCGGTAGGGGAATGTAACGTGAGCGTGGGCCATCGTAGGCGGCGCGTGATAAAGCAAATATTAATAAAAGCGCGGCTCCCGCGGGCGCCCTACTCGGCCTCCAATTTTCTTTGCCCTCCGCCGAACGACGCGTGCGATCATACCTGTGCGCCGCGTGGAAGTGCGCCATCAATTTCGCGACTCCTACAGCGATATCGGTTTTCCGCGCCTACCTATATACAGGGTGGTCACCGTGATTTTCCCCTCATTCGCCCTACGCCGACGACGGATATTTAATCCTCATGTCGCATTACAGGTTTAAACTCTAAGTCGGTTATCGGAATATCCGATGTAATGATTTGTTCGCTACTACGCGAGGTAATTTTATATATATAATAGTTACCGCGGAACGATTAATCTCAACAGAGTGATTATTCTTTGAAGAATTAGCCAAAATATTCCTTCCGCAGAATTTAATTTTGTAAGGACGCTTCTTCGATGGAGAAACGCTCGATTTGATTTGCAAAAGGCTGACTTTGAACCGCAGAAAACTGAATTTCAAGTGCGAAAGAATGCGTTTGAAGTGAAGAACGGTGAAAATTTGAAGTTCAAAACTTGTGTCGATAGTTTTCTGCGAGGACCGCGCCGCAATCGAGGGGTTAAAAATCCTGACGATCGTTAGGAGACAAGGCTGTGGAGGTCCGAGAGCGGGGCATTAAACTCGATTGGGCAGGCAGAGGGCACGATAAGCCGATGAAAGGAAGGCAGAGGGAGAAAGAGAGAGAGAGAGAGAGAGAGAGAGAGACGTACATGTCGCCGAGACCGCGAAGTTCCAATTACATTACGGGTTGCCCACATGCCAGGTTGATGCACGCGCTTAAACATACCTCTGAAATCCACGGGGCGAATTGCGTCGAGGATGAACCAGGGATACGAATGGCGCGATCGATCCTAATGGCGGAATGTTTGCACCCGTCACGCTTTTGTCGACTACCTCGCCTAGCCTATTTTCGGCCAGTTCTCAATTTCTGCACTAAAGCATCCGGCTGAGTCCGTCGCTCATCGAGATTTAACGAAGAGCGTTTTGTATTTCCTCGATTGAGAGAAGATGCTATCGATAGATTTTGACGTTGGATACATAGTAAATAATTATAAAATAAATATCGTTTTGACGATGCCGTTATAGCGCCTTTTATAACTTAAACGTTCGAATGTATTGCAGAATATTAGAAACGCTCATAGCGTCATGGGTACGCGAGCGACGTTTATAAGACTCATCGCGTTAGTCGATCAAAACTTGCATCGTCGACCGAGAAAGTCGCTTTATCTCGTAAAAAGGAAAATATCGACATTCCGCGGAACCCACTTTGGGTAACGTTAATCTAGGCCAGCGGTCTCCAAACTTTTTTGGCAGCGCCGTCCAATTTATGATCGCGCAACCAGCGCGCACCACGGAATGATTTTGAATCGATACGCAAGTACGTACCGCTCATCCTTGAAAATGTTATTTCGCGCGAATAAGTCGGGCATCCGTGGCGCTGAAGGCCGAACAAAAAAATTCGTTGTAAAATAAATTTTTATTAGGGATTATCTCGGGTAGCCCAGAAATATTTCCGCGCATCCTAATTTGGACGCCGCTAACTTGGATTACGAAGATACCCGTTCCTCTTCGTCAATGCGTTAAAAAGGAAAATAGGTATAACCTTTGAACAAACGACGTCACGCAGCAAGTAATTAAACATCGATCCACGCGCTCGCGTAAAAGATACGGTGCTCGTAAAATGCGAGAAGATCCAAAATTCTTAAATAGAAAGGATCGCAATGGCGTCTCTTCGCTGCACAAAGGGAAATTCCCCGAGCGCACGACCGTAATTCGAAATCTGGCTGCAGTTACGCATAATGCCTTATGCCGCTACGTTTCATTAGAGCGTTTATTAACGTAATCCGGCAGTGGCGGCCGGAACGACGAGTATTCAAATTAAAATGGATTAAACGCGGCCTCGCGGCCTCCGCAATGTGCGGCGCGCGCGCGTTTCACTGCTGGCCAAAATCGGAATTCTAGAAGTGCCAATTATATTATCGGACCGCGGCACAAACACGCATCGTTAGCCGACGCAGGATCGTGCTCGTAGATTTGTCACGAAACGAGACAGGTGCGTAAGGGACGAAATCAATACGGATTCCGCACCCCGCGTTCGCTCTTTCGCGCTCCAAATTCATATTTTTATCGATCAAATTTTTTGCATCTCAAGTCTCTCGACGAGAAAGGGATTTCCGATGTAAAAATTCGATCGCGTGTGTGTAGTAACGCTTGAATACGAAACGATACGAAGTAACGCGAAATGACAAAATGTTTATTTATCGCAAAACGTATTTATACGCAATACCCGAACCGGGACAATCCAAATTTGCTCCACATGCAAAAAAGAACGGGTGATTCATCATTCAAACTAATCGCGATATTCAAATTTTAATTAAACACATTTCTTCCCCTAAAGCTCGAAACATCATATTTGAACGGTTATCCACGACGAATTTTATAGCACCCGCGTCGATGTAGATTTATTTTCGTGTCATATCGTGCCGCCGTGAAAGCGAATACCATAGCATTCGTGTACGAAGCGAATCGGTGGTATTAATGAGCGGTAATTCCAGATGTAATGGATAAGGTAAACGAGGACACTGCCCCCCGGAATCACCTTTCCGTTACTCAATTGCGTTCTCCCTTTTACATATATCCTAACCTTTTTGTAATGAAATTACCATCGTCACCACGTTCATTTATCTGCATCGTTGACTATGATTTGTCCCCGTAACATTTTCATCGTCGACCATGTTCCGCACCATCTCTACGGAATTTATATTCACGATCTTCGATCTCCGAAAGATTCGTGCCGCGCTCACCCAAACTCACGACGAATATATCGATCGAAGTACCGTGCCCTAGATGGTACGTCATTTTGTACGACCTACTTCTATCGAGTCCATGCAATGTCATAAAACCAAAAAAAGTAGGGTCACACGCTATGTCGTACCATAGTATTCACTTCCGCAAACCATGCTAAACCACGTGCCGGGCCAGTTGTTCGCGGGTCAGCCGTTAGATCGAAGGAGAGGGAAAGAAAGTTGGATCATGGAAAGCTAACGACTCCCATTACGATAAATGCGCGTAGCTCGGCGTGTAATTTTCACGGGCGGATTACGTCTCGTTTAGTCTCGCTGGAAGATCCGGGAGCGGGGAGGGAGGGAAATCGTAACCGAGGCCCCGTTTGTGAGACCTTCCTTCGGCCGAGAAACAAAGGTGGAGTGATTTATATCTAGCGACGAGCATCTTGCGCCCCGGATCATTTCTTCCCGTCTCCTCGGATTAGCCTTTCTCCCTTTTTTCTCTCTTTTCTGCCGCCTAACGTCGATTAAGCGCAGCTCACTCCGATCGTTTTCCCGTCCCAGAGGCGCGCCTCATTAACCACCTGTAACCGACGTTTCTTCTAGGTTTCATGCGAATGTTTGGCCCCTCGGAGCGGTTGTACGACTGCTCCACGTACCGAGTGGAGAACACGATGACATTGCATTAACGCTCGAAAGGGGCCGTTAGGAATGACTATTTGATGCGCCCGTTTGGCCCTTTAGGGCGGTTGCATAGCTAGTCCGTGTACCACGTCGAGAATACGACGACACTGCATCGATGCTTGAAAAAGGCCGTTAGGAATGAGTTCCGTGATACCGAAAAACGAGCAAGGATATCGAGGAGTATATATAGATGAATATATAACTGCTCTGGAGGACCAAACATTCGCGGCAGATTATGTAAACGAGCAAGTGGAAGTAAAAAAGAAAATATGAAGCGTTTCTTCGAGGTTTTGGCAGTTGGATTGGTAATGAATAAATGGTACTTTGAATCTATCGTGGATCTTGGAAAATCGTCAAGGTTTGTCGTTCGTTTTTTTTCAAATAAATTTCAGAGAGACGTTATTTTATAAAGCGATAACTCTCCTTCGATAATTTTACCTTTTCCACCCAAATGGATCGAAATTATATACGGAATCTGCACGAGTGAGTCATGTATATCGATCAAACGCGACCCCTTAATTGCGAGAAGCGAATTCGGCACTGGCTCTAATAACGATTGCCGCGAAAGAGTTGTGTACGGAAAAGTCGCGATTATTGGGTCGTATTTCTCGCCTCGCCCCTTTTCCTTTGCGTCGCCGGGGCAAATTTTGCCACGGTAACTTACTCTTTGAGTTACAGCTACTTCCCCAGAGAAGCGAGATTAACGAGCGACTTATAGTCTTACCAAGTGTATTACCCCCGGTCGCTCGTACTTTTTCGACCCCTCGTTATGTTAAATAAAAGTTTAACCCTTTAAGCGGCTGGCTTAATGAAGTATCAAACGTGGAGGAGGAAATGCTCAAGGAACTTTCGATAATCCCGTTATCCGCTCAATATTAATCCGATATAATATTGCGTTAATCGGCATAGCTGTTTAGTATGCTGTCGATGATACGTCGGTAAGCGTCGATCGAGTGATTCTTCCACCACAAATGCAAGATATAGACTCGACTGAAAATACGGAGCGAGAAAGGAATTTATATTTTGGTATACGCGTATTAACGCTCTCGAGTGCCTTTTGATATATATTTCCACGGAAAAGAAAGTTTTAATATAAGAGTTACGGATATATAAAATACGACGAATAAGGATCGAATAAGAGATATTTAAAATAAGGAAAGAAAATATTACTTTAACTCTTTGGGGAGAAGGGTTTTAAGACCAACAAAGACTTTGGATATACGGACGTATAACTTGAAAAGAAGTTGAGAAAAGAAAAAGTCGGTCAGATCTACTATACAACCGTCGTGCTTCGAGGTATCTTAATATTTCAAGATGGAATAAAAAATGTTAAATGTTTAATAAAAAACGTCCAGTTGTGCGTACATAAACAAGTACTGTAAAGATGAAATATTCTTCTTCCCGCTATGCCGAAAAGAGTTAAATCGCGTGTACCGCGTCTGCTTCTGCACGAGGGAAATAAAAATACGAGCAAATAGCTATCAGTGAAAAACTTGCACCGTTGA
Source organism: Ampulex compressa (assembly GCA_038496175.1). Lineage (NCBI taxonomy): Eukaryota > Metazoa > Arthropoda > Insecta > Hymenoptera > Ampulicidae > Ampulex > Ampulex compressa. Next base: position 35,489 of record JBCFXI010000198.1, on the reverse strand, counting down.
CCCTTCGGGATCCTAGACGAAATATTGCACATCAGGTGCTCCACTATCGATGCTTTCCAATAATCCTGCACGTAAGCCAAACAACCTTCCGGCTGCTTTTCCATTTCTGGCTGCCAGCGATGCACCTTTCAAAAAATCCTTCGATCGTGCACCGCGCATATTATAGAATAACACCGATATAAGCTGCAACACGCACGATAAAAACGGAAAGCATTTCTCGGACCACGGATAATTAATAGGTACAAACTTTGGAGCATGTCGACGTTAAGTACCATTATCCGTTTCCAATTGCAAATGTAGGAATTAAAACTATCATTTACGAAACGAGAACTTTTGTCTAATCTTCCATACGATAGAATCTCGTATATCGGCGTGCAGGAAGCGAAGAGAAGGATGTAAACGCGAAGGAAAGAGCATAATCGCCTCGCAAAGGGCCGAAATATTATTTGGCCAACGGTGGGTTAATCGTCGATTAACCGATAATTCGCGATAATGCCATCGTTAATCCGCTGCCAGCGTAATGGGCCAAGGGCGTGGAGAGAGGGGATGTAATTCCACTCGTTACGATACCGACGATGATGAGGATCGCGTTATGGCGTTTAACCCTTAAGGTGCCACGTACCAAAATAGTGGCTTTCGATCCAGTGTTTTTCCGAAACGAAAACTCACCATCGTGCGTCCTTCTTTATCTTACATCTCGAACCGTAAATATCGCTTTGTAATACGGTAATATAATACGATAATATCCGAACGCGTTTCAATTTGCATTTACGTAATCCATAATTTTTTTAATAAGAATACCGCAACGTATCGGCAAAAGCGATAGCGTATTATTTTCTCTCGATACATCGTTAACTCGTAGATATTATTACTTTGGAATTTAAATTAATTCCAGCGGAATTGAATTTACGCGGGTGCTTTTCTAAATCCCTCGGATACTATAGGAGCGTCGCACCGGGTAGTTTTATGGAAAGAAAGCCCATCGCGATTTTTCTTTTTATCCCTCGTTCCAACACACGTGTCATTTTTATAACGTGGCAATGTATCCACGCGTTTCACCTTATACCTTTATCACCGAAAGATTTTAACGACGATAACTTTTTATATCCCCATAAGTTCGCATAACCATAAATCACGAGTGATCTTCAAACGGCATATTCTTTGCTCTCGACGCGTCATCATCGCCCATTCGTTCTTGCCCTTGATTTCGAATTAAAACATCAGTATCCACCTTCTTCCATCGGAATTGTTTGTCCTCGCTACATTTCACCATCTCTTCACCCCGATGTCCCAAGCAGGGGGAGGAAAGGACGGACGATGAGCGGCAAATCACGAACGGATCACGATTCCTCATCGATCGTGCGATACGCGCCAGAGGCGATATAAGCTCGGGCCTTAATCGCGGTTATCAATCCCAGGGATGAATCTATTATTCAGGAGGAGGGAGTCAAGGGGGTGGGGGCGGTGGATAAGGAAGAAGCGCATTGCGAGGAGGAAAGGTCGATTACACGGAGCGGCGTGTTCCAGGGGAGAAGACAAGGGCGATGCGGCTGCGATAGCATCGTGGAGGCCTAATTGAAGAGGGCGTAGACGATAACCTGCCGGCGAGACGAGGGCCGGCCACGCGACCACCTCGTTTCGCCGGCTCGCCTTTTCCACCTCCTATCGTCGGCTAGGAGTTCCAAGTCAATCGCCATTCTAAGACGATGAGACTCCCTGGGCTACGACGCTTCATCGCCGATTCCTTTCAGGCTTGCTTATTGGAAATTCGGGGGAATAAGCTGCTTAATCGCGAATTCTGGACGGTGGGAAATTTGTAAGGCAGCTCTACCACTGTGAGTATTAGAATCCGATGTTGCTTCTAGGCTTCGTTCTTACGGTCTTGCGATGCTCGAGCCCTTTAACCTCGAATGTCGTACTCGTACCATTTTGCGACTATCTTTCCCGTTTTGTGAAATATGAAACGAACTGATTTTTAACACCGACTTCCAAAATCGTTTGGTCTGGAATTTATCGTGCCGATCGTCGGAGCTACGGTATAAGTATCGCATAGAAAATCGTCCATCGATGATAGTAGAATTCGAACCTCGGATCTTCCGCGTGTAAGTCTGAGCCGCTGCGCCCTACACCACCGCAGTTTTCCTGGCTAGAGGGTTTAATAAAGGGGACGGCGGCTGCAAACGAAATCGGCAGAAGGACCGAGGAGGGGGGGCGGAAAAAGCGGAAGTCGTAAATCGTCCCGGAAAGGGATCGCGCCGTAAAGCTCCGCGAAGGAGCGTTTTATCGATTCAATATCTCCCTCCTGCAGGATTGGCCCCCAGGATTGGGATGCCGCGAGGGGGGATATGATTTTTCGATGGACATCCGGTATTCGTCTGATTAATAGCCGATACATTGTTATAAGAGACGTTTTCTTTTAAAGCGGTATAAAAATAATTTTGATAAAAGGTCGACGATGGTTATATTCGGACCCAGATGTCCTTTCGTGGTTCTCCCGTACTCACGGTTGCTCGTGTATCGCGAATTGATGATGAAATGGTCATGCATTTCTCTCTCTATTTCGCTTCTTCCCGCTCAAGAATAGTGTTGGAACGGATATGGCAAACTTGAGCGGCGTTTATCCCTTTTTTAGCAAGGAATTCGGAAAGGAGATCGTGCCTTTCTCAGCCCGTAATATTACGTTCTTAGTAGTATAATAAATGGTATAATAATCGGTAATCAATGTGTAATAATTGGCGATCAACGTGAATTATACAACTTTGTCGTACATCAATAGTCGTTCGTGTAACGATTATGGAAAGTGTGAATACCGTTTCTTGGGACACCCTGTGGATATCGAAGTCGGTTCATAAGGTACGTCACGTGCACGACGCAAAATCGACGGGCTCCTAATTTCGCCAAATGTCCAGTGACTTATGGACCGGAGTGTACGTGCGTCGCGTTAAGGAAATTTAAGGTCCGGCCACTGCCTCTGGATATGAGAGTTTGGATTTATTTGCCTGAAATATCGTCGAGGCATCGGCCCCCTACCCGCCATTTGAATTTCGCTCTTTCCAACCGTTATTACCACTTCCGCCTATACGGGCTAATGAGAAGATATATTCATAACTAGGAGGATAAATAGTACTCGTCGAGAGAAAATAATCCTCGTAAATATGGTTGGAAGAATTATTTTCAACGTCGAAACACGCAAAGATCAGCTCACGACCGATCCGTTTTTCTTTATTAATGCACGGTGAGATAAAACATGGATTAGTTTCTCATATATTTACATATTTATTCCACTTTTTATAATGAAAGAATAAGATGTTGATCAACATAGAGATATAGCCGTCGTGGTGGCATCGGTTGCCCGATTAAGAATCACCGTCCAGATTTATTATTCGTATTTTTTATAGACTCGTTATCGTTTACATTTTTTATCACCCATTTATAACGTTACATTATTATCTTTAATATTAGTCCTTACCCGGAGATCAATCGCACGCTCATAAAGACTATCCTCCGATAACAATTATTTTGAAAGTCATACCAATTTTTTTAAACGAACGACGATCGAAGAATATGTCCGCGCAGTCGGGTATTTAATCGATGCACAGTCTTTCCGAGATAGACGTATTCGTCTAAGAAAAACCACCGCAGCCTGACATCGTTAGAGGGTATTATGTTCCACGCACAAAGGGGGGACCTTTTAACGAATACGAAAAGGAGGAGGATCGGCTTTAAAACCGAGGATCGCCCGCCCGATGTTTTTCGAGCGGCGAAGCAAATGCATTCTTCCAGAAGCTCCGACCGGTGACTTCTATAGCGGAAAAAGCCGCCAGCTTATTAAAGCCGCTTCCCTTCGTCCAGGAAGAACCGAAAGGAACGTCGAGTAAACCGATTGAAGGACATCGGCTAAAAAAGTAACGGTACAAACGTACGGCCAGTGGCTTTCCCTGGCTGCAGAGATCGAGAGATAGGATGGAAAGATAAAAAGGTAAGACGAGAGGCACCGGGAACGAACGAGATTCAATACCTGGGCACGGGGACCCAGGACATTGCAAATCGAACTGCACGGCTTCTCGACCGTATTTGGAAATGGTTAGAATTTACTTAACTAAAGTTCGATCGTCATTTTTAAAGCGATCGTATAAAGGGTTTATGTCGGCAATGGAGTCGTGATCTTAATTTACATTTGTCTATTATCGTACCGTCTCTAATTTATCAGGGCTAGAACTTCTCGATTTACTACAAAATCTAACCCGATTCAATACTATAAATATCGGAAGCTACGGTACAGAACGCCACCCTGTACAAAGGAAAACCTTTTTTTTTCATCCTTCCTTAACCAATTAATATTCAGCACCAATCGCCAGGGTCATTTCGGCTGGAATCATCCTTCGAACAAAAGTCCAAACGATCGAATCTACGATGTGCATATCCCAGAGAAAATGGTCGATCTCGATGCGCAGAATTCGAGCTTCGATCTCCCGCACGAAGCTCCGAGACTCTATCCTCCGTACCAGCGTCGTTCTCCCAAGAACCTTATTGCGTGCACACCAATTCCCCCAAGGATCGCACACCGAGCGGAGAGTCCGGCTCTCGATGGACGATCCTTAATATCGGGAGCGCAAAGAAGGAGGATAAACAGCGCAGGTACATGGTCCACCGGAGCGTCTCTCGTCTATCGAGAACACGAAGGAGGGAGCTAATCATCCAATGGGGGATTTGGTCCTATTTAATCGAAAGGAATCGCTGGCAAAGGGAGACCGGGATGACAACCTTGGCGAGGCGCGGAAGGAGGAGCAGAAGAAAGGGGGAGACGAGGACGGGGGACGAGCTAGAGGACTAATGAACCGTATATTCTCATCCGTGGGCCGCGATTCCTATTGTGGCGCGGGCGGACAGACGGAGAGGAAGAAAGCGCTGGAGGAGGCGTAGGAGGAGGAGGAGGAGGAGGAGGGGGGGTGGGGGGCAAAAGTCGAGGTAGAAACCGATGAAAGACACCGCCGCTCCTCGTCTATTCATCCCGGCCCCTCGCCTCTCCTTCCCTCGGTCGAGACACGCGACTCTCAGGAAAAGCTGCACCCCTCCTTCGCTTCCTCCTCCCTTCCCTCCCTCCTCCCTCCCCTCCCCCTCGCCGCCCTTGCCGCCCGCCTTCCATCCCTTTCGGCACGGGAGGACGCGCGCTCTTCATGCTCGGATAATTGTTAACTCAAAGGGAGCACAAAAGCTCGCGCTTTACCCTCCCCGCTGCTCCTTCCTTTTTACCCCCTCGGCTCTTTCCCCGGCCCTGGCCAGCGTGCAGGCTGTATGTACCTCGAAAATCGTCCGCGCTAGGATGACGCTTCGCTTGTTTTTCCTATTTTTCCTCTCTTTCTTGGCGCACGATCTTAATAGGTTGCGTGGATTTTGGGAGAGTTCTCGCAGTGTTATGTCCAGATAAAACTTACGCGGAATGAAATGAGTTTTAAAACGCTATAAAAGCTTTTGAGCCTCGAGTGGCGGCCTGGATGACGATAGTCGTCTATGCAAAGTGATCGTCGGTTTTCATCCAACGAGGGTAATATTGATTAATCGAAGCGTATTTTATGAGCTACTCGAGTACGAAGAATTGAATTCGCAGGGATTACTTGGTCGATTAATAGGAAAAAAGGTTTAAAAAAACTGTTCGTTGAATGCTTATTTTTATAATGCGACTTATCAAAGTGTGGCTACTGCGGGGTTAAAGAGGCATACCTTCCGAAAGTGAGACGTCCGATGTTTCGCGTAACGTGCTCGTAATATTTACGTTATTCGATTTAAAATGCAAATAGAACGCTACTTTATTAAGCCCTCGATTGAACATCCTATTATCGACGTTTTATGGCTACGCGATTTCCATAGATCACTTTGAGAATCTTGACGTGATTCTCGTCAAATTCCATCTATCAGGGACGCTGTATGCAGTTCAAACTGTAAGTCTCGTCTAACTTGGTCGCCTTCCGGTCACGTCATCGACCCTTACAAACTCCTCTGATATTCTGTCGATCGTGATAGTTACGGGATACTGGGGAAACTTCGCTTCTTGTCCAAGCGTTCCTGCCGTGTTAAAATCTTCCCCGTCATACGAGCGTTTGGCAAACGCAAATGCGATTCGCACTTCGCACTCACCATCGTGTTCAATACTATTAAATTTACATACAGGTCGTTAGTTTAATATATCCGCAATTTAAGTATTAAGAAAACACGAGGATTAATTCAATGCACGCTTTTTCAAATTTCATACCCAAAGAAATGACTCGTGCGAAGAGAAAATGTAAAGCACATTTTTGGATATTAAAGCACGGATAACGGTAACGAGGAAGAAAAATGTGTCGTTATAATTTAGGAATAAATCGACGCCCCGGCTGCGCACATTTCGCGAGAATTTAAATCTATTCCCCCCCCCCCAGATACTTGGAAGCGCGATGATCGAGGTGCAGATTGCAAAATCTGATTTTCCTCTTTTACTCGATCGTCTCTTCTCCGTACTCGGTTACGGGACAGGTTTGTACACGAGACACGTTTAGAGACAAGAGGGATTCCTACATTCGGAATTACATTTTCGAAGGAGGAAACTCCTTTGAGCATCGGGACCATCAGAATCGAGTAATATAAAGAATAGAATCCGGCATTACAAGAATAACGTTACATAAAAAATAGTAACGCGAAAAAAATACGTTATAATATCAAAATAGATCGACGCGTGATTTACGTATATTGTTCACAAGTTTAAATCTATATCTTCGCGGAGAATTAGGAACACAACGAACGAGATATAAATTGCACCGTCTGATTTTTTTCATCATCAAACAAACCTAGTCCACACTCGGTCGAGAAACAAGTTTGCACACTGGCCATATCCCTATAGCACGATGCGGATTCCTTCAAAAACCGAAATCGTAAGAACCGAATACTAGAATAGTAGTTTATGCTATAAGTGAACCAAGGGACGAATTAATTGACAATCGTGTCGTCGCGACACGAACATGATACGGTATCACGGTCTGAACGCGAATCGATATCTCACCTATCCACGTTCCGCACGAATTCGAGTCGATTTCCTTCGAGAAATAAACGATCGCGATAATCGAGGTGCAGATTGCAAAATCTGCTCCTCCTTCCTACTCGACCAGCTTTTTTCCGTATTCGGTTACGGGACAGGTTTGTACACGGGACACGTTTACGGGCAAGAGAGACTTCCTCCCTTCGGAATTGCATTTTCCAACGAGGCGAAGACAACGTGATGCAGATTCCTTTGAATGCCAGGACCGTACGAACTATTTCTCGAGCGCCCAACCTCCGAAAACGGGTCCGTGGCGGGCATACTCCTCGTTCCTGCAAAAGACCTTTGTTTGCACGCCCGTAAACCCGACGCTGTCGAAATTGATTTAGTTCCTCTCCATGCTCCACACCCACACTTCACTTTTCTCAGCCCCCCACCCCCCTCCCCATTTCTCCCTTTTACGCAGGGAGAAGTTACGTGACGGTGGACTAAGCTCCATGGATTTTTGGTATCCTCCAGTGTCTTTACTACCATCCTTGCGTTCGTTCTCTTCGGAGATTTTAAGTTTTCTATCGAAGTAAATTTTGAGTATTGAAGTGTCGTTGCCTGGTCGAAAAATTCGAAACTCAAATACTTATTCCTAATTTCTTCCTATTTATTTATTTCATACTCGAGACGGGTAATTTAATTTATTTTAAGAATTTTCCCCTTCAACCGTCAAATAAGTTATCTAGAAAATTTAGGTAGCGCGGTGAGAAAAAGAAATATACGAAGTACCTCCCCTTGGAGATAACGGAATTGGATCGTTAAGGAATCCTAGCTGATATCTTCTGGTTAGCCGCAATCTTAACTTTCCACGCGTTCGCATCCGTTAGGGGGGTACGCTTTTATATCTGACACGTGACCCACTTGTAGGACACGTAGTGAGAAAAGTCGTTCGAATCGCGCTCCGTGGCACGTGTCGCATAAAATATTAATACTACGTGGAACATTTAAAGAAGGTGCAATCCGGAGTGAAGGGATGAAGGGAGGGTCATAACGGCCCATAAAGGAAACCAATCCGGGCGTTCAATGCCCCGTGCTGGTTGTTCAGTGATTCTACGGGCTTTCCCTGATCGACGATATTCCAGATATATCGAAGATATATCCGCGTGTATATATCGCTCGTCGGAGTCCCTTTGAGAAAAATATTTTGAACGATCGGTTGCGAGTATCGGTATAAATTTTTACACCTACCGCTATGCGCGATCTCGTATTAAGGTATAATTATTAAGGCGAAGGCGCGGAGAAAAATGTTATTGGATTTGCAGGTTTAACTCTCGATCTTCGTGGTCAATAACTGCCCTGGAGAGCTTATACGTCAAACCTGAAAAAAGAAGCGGATGCGAGTAATACTCGTTCAAAAATTAATGCGATCGTAAACAAAGCGTGTCGAGAAGAACCTTTCCAACGTAAAGCGCGTAAAAAAATACCGAATAAAAAGAGAGCCTGGTGTCGTTGTTCGAGGCGCGGAATCCTGGAAGTGGGAAATTACGAAAAACCAGCGGGTTGGCGAAGGATCAAACAAAAGTAGTTACCATCCAGAATTGCTGCTGGGCTGATGCATAAACAATGTCGCGCTTCCGTGGGGCCAACAAAACGATTTCTTTCCTCGAAATTACCCAATAACTTCCGTTTCAAGCAATTTGCCCGCGGAAGCGAAGTCGGCCAATTGCGCTTTCTGCTCGCAATGTTCATATGATTAAATAATAAGCGGTAAATAATACACGGTCGGAGGATTTGGAGAATATCGGAAGATCTTGAGAGTATCTTGCGCCATGGCCGCGAAATTTCTAGAAGTTAAAATTTAACGACTCGGTTTTCAAAAATTTATCCATAAGATCAGAAATACTCGATTCAATGTGGAATAATCATAACGACCGTAAAAAAATAACCCCTTCTTTTCTCTAAATAAAAGTAGCAATATAATAACGATTATGCGTCGAAAACGCCTCGACATAGATCGGTAAGGCAAAGAAAATAATTTCAATCAAAGATATCTCCCAATACCCCAAAAATGTATTTTACGTCCTTTGCTCCACGCTAAATCTAACGATTTTTTGCGGTTAACCATTACCAGCCAAAAGCCACCGCCGATTCTCATAAAAATCAGTCAACCGACCGTGATGCAACATCTGTACCCCATTTGTATCACCGAAACCCCGATTCGATATAAGAAAAGTGCGTATCGAAGGGGGGACGGAATATTTCGAGAACATTTCGATCGAATATGCCGGAGAAAATCAGATGTAACGAGGGTGCATGGAGGAAATTAAATAAAGAGGGTGGCGGCTCGAGACCATCGAGCGTAATGAAAATCCGTAAAGGAAATAGACGAGGGAAGAGAGGGAGAGAGTAGAACGGTGAATAATAGGGAGAAGGAAGGGAACGCGGGGTAAAGCTGGAAGGTGGTTCACAGATTCGTTCAAAGAATATAGCCACGAAACATCACGATGCACCGAACGATACGCGCGTTTAATCACTAATTCGGAGAAATCGGTGAATCCAACGTAACGTACGATCCGTATTTTATTTATATCGTTCTCATCTCCATAAATGGATCCAGCTATTTCGAACATAAGCAAGTACAAATGCGGGGGAAAATCAATGAGGATAGAAAGATAAAAATGGGCATGTACGATAAATAAAGAAGTCTATTTCTATAAAATCATACTCTCCACTTCTCGCGAATCGTAGGACGTCTATTCAACGCGCGCGATAAAATCACCGGAGGATAACAAACGAGAGAGGCCTAGGTACAGTGCCGCTTCCCAAAATGAAATACGCGAGACGACATCTGGGAGTACGGCAAAAATCATTCTATATCGCAACGTGCAATAATAGATTTCTCTTGGATATTACACGAGACCTTCTTTCCGCGACAGAGCGCACGCTAAAGAGAGCGGGAGTAAACGAGAGTGCGCGCGAAGGAGTGAGCACGCACCGAAGAAGAGGCGCGCGGAAAGAAGTGGGCGCAGAGGATAAGGCGCGCGAAAGAGCGAGGAGGAAGAGGGAGGGGCGGGTCCTCGGGGTTTATCCGGCAGATGCATTTCACACGATAACGACTTTGGTCACGGTGTCACTCTTTGGGCGTCTCGGTGACATCTGGCGGGCCCAGGGCGGGGTCGCGAGGCCGGAGCTCGAGGGGGTATAATAGAAAAGCGCAGGGGATCGGTGGTCGTGGCGGTGGTAAGGGCTTACGGTAGGCCGACAGGAAATTGACGGTGTCGCGGGCCGGGATTAAGCGAAACCGAGATGACCGTGTAATTTTCCATTCTGCCGGCAATTCTGCGCTTTATGCGCTCGAACGAGCGAGGTATTGGCGAGAGCCGAGCCGGGGAAGAGCGGAGAGCATTGATGGCTCGAGGGGCATTCGTCGGGCCGTCCTTTCCTCCTTCCTCTCCTTGGGCGCGCGCCGCCCGGAGGAAAGTTGAAAGGCGCTTTTGAAATTGTAGCGTGGGACACGCCGACGGCCAGAGGCGGCTCGTTTGTTTTAGTCCGAGGGACACCTGGCAGTCTTGGCCGCGCACTCGCGTTCGTCGCGCGGCCCAACTCGGCTGGAAGATAAGGACGGCGATCTCGAGTACGCGCAGCTTCCTCTTATATATTGTCCGCTAAATAAATAGGAACGTTCCATTGGCGTACGTAACTTTTAACGATGCGCGGTGATCGAATGAAAATATCCGATAACGTAAGAAATACTTCTGCCCTTCCTTTTCGTCGTTCGAACGTGCCCTATCGCTCCTTTCAACGGACGTTTTAGGTTGTAAGAGAAAGTAAACGATTCGTTCGCTGGTTCCTGCTCCGACCACCGATGCGATTTGGCCCAGGACCTATCGCGTGTCGCGTGAAAAATAATCCAAAAGCGATGGAAGGGAACGGAACCCGCATCTACCGCGTGGAAATTCGAACCTCTGGCCACTGAACCGCCGATAAGCGATTAGCGTTGCGCGGATGCAAAGATAAGCACGGTCTCCGTTATTAAAAACTATAGCCAAAACTGTGGTTATTTTCGCATCAACGTAACGTATGGAGCGACTCGAAGAGCCAACGATATTTTTTCGTTCGATTCGTCCTACATTTATGTTCCAGCTTAAACTTTGCAAGCTCGAGGTCCCATTTATTTAAAGACCGAAGTGTAAATCAACCTTCGTCCTCCGGTAGATTCGGTAACACGGTCCTGGGTATTCCACTCCAATCTCGGTACTTATGGGAGCAGTTAAAAGGTAGAATCAATGGGGAAAGTCCCTCGGTTCGTTCATTAGGGCTTTAGGAGAGATCAGCTTTTACGGATTACATCGTCGCTTCGGTTCTTCCCCTTGAAGCGGCTTTAACAAAGGCCACGGTAAACTATAATAAATGGGGAGCACGGTATGGAGAATTGAATTCTATGCGGAACGATAACTGACATCTGGTTATCGCAGGTACCATATTGTCGTGGATATCTCGTGAAAGGTGAAATACGCGCAATTGGAATCTTACGCGTACGTGCGACGCGTGTACATCGTTCGTACGTTTAAACGGATCGACTTGTAATTTTCAGAACTAGAGAAAACGTAAAAAAATGTAAATAAAAAGGAACCAAAAAAAACCGTTTGTCATAACAAATACTTTCGGCATAAAACTGACACGTTATCGCGATTTATGTATCGAATACGAGCGGGTCTGCCCGGATTTATTAAAGTCGATATAAAAGCAAACAAGTGAAAAAAATATACAAGAAAATCACGAAGGAAAAAAGCTGAGAATCGCATTAAAATGAGACCGGCAGGTATTGGAGAATTAAAGACACCTGTTGTAGTTGTTAACGGATAAATTAAAGACACCGTTGTACTTGTTAACGGATAAATAGTACGCCGCGAATCGTTCTAAATCCTAGAGCAGTTCCACGACAACGGTCCGAATAATGTCGACCAGTAGAATATAACGAAAAATGTACCTTCGCATTTCGTAACGAGCGCGCCATACGTGCCTCCAATGGCGGACATAATAGCGGATGTGTCATACGGGTACGTGCACCTGTAGAAAAGAGTCGACGAGTCTTGGCAGTGACCATTTTCTCCCTTTTACCTCCAACGATCGGTATGTGGAAGAAAACGAGCTGTCATCGGTCATCCTTTCCACCCTTCCAACGGATTTCTTCGAGGAAACGAGGGAGGCGATTTTTCACATCTCGATCGTTATCATTCGTCGTCCGATCATTTTCTTTTCGGCCGCAAGCACGGAGGATTTTTCGTCGAATACCGTTGGCGCATAAAGGCGCTTGGAATACTTGCGCTCGTGACACTGCAGGCGCCAAAAGGTGCTTAAAAATATTCCTTTTATGGTACTATAAACGCCTGTAGGTACTTAACCTAGTTCGATCCACTGACGTGAGATACGTCGTGAAAAAGGCCAAATGTTAATGTTACATTTTTTATATACTCTCTATCAATTGAGTGCGGCATACGAAGAAATAAATAATATATTTACAATGCGATGCAGTTCAAAGTTTTAATCATTCCAATATACGTTCTTAAAAATGGTCGCCTAGAGAGAAGTTTGACCAATCTCGGTGTACGTTGCGAATGAAATCCTGCCGTGTGGTACGGCTGGTGCGTCTCAAAGTGTACCGTGGTCAAAGGCTTAAATAAGATTAAGACTTGCCAAGGCGTGCAGCGCGTGTCTTAATAGAGATAGAGCAACCCGCTTAAGTGTCAATCCTTCTATGTATTATTAAATAAATAAATATATCCACATACCTATACAAATCTATTGTTTTACGACACACGTAGTCTTTCATTTATCTTACGTGGAATTATAACCACTTTCGGCAAATTTCACGATCATCCTGCGTACGTTCGTATGACGTTCTTCTTCTTTATACGAGTTATGATTACGATGCACAAGATGCACAAGTTCGTTGTTTGAATGAAAACGGTCAGTTTCCTCGATTCAACCATCGTCGATGGATCATCCAGGTCCAAATCGATCGACGGAGGACAAGGTTAATGCGTTCGTGTAAAAAAACGGGACAGCCAGGGGATGTTTTTCTCGCCCGGTTTGGAGCACTTCGCGTATGACCAACCGACGCGCCATTTATCGCACCCTTTCTTGGGTGTTCTTCGGCGGGTGCAAGAAGAAGAAAAGTGATTTCTCAGGAGATTCCATCAGCCTCTACTTACCCGGAAGTCTCGACGTCGATTTCGGAAGGAACGCGGTTTCGTGGAGTGTGCGAGGTGTTCCTCGGTGTAGTCGAGAAAAAGGAATTCGAATAAATGAGAAAATATCGATTATACCTCCATAACGCGATTTTTATTCGAATAAGTCGAATCGAGAGTCCCTCGACATTTCGATCTGCGACGCCTCGGTTGGCACGATTTAGATCAGTCCCACGATGAAACAGAGACTTTAGATCTATCGCTTTAAAGTACGATATATAATAAAAATAAAAATACGTTTACAACAACATATAAAATAATCTTGAAGGGAAATCATTATACGCGCATCTTTTATCGAGAAGCATAAGGTTTCTCGTGTCGGGCCGCGATTTTCGAGCACACCCGGTATTTCCTGGAATTCCACGCGACGTATCCTCGCAAGAAAAGGTGGGAAAGCGGCTTATTTGCAACCCTTTTTTCCCCCTATTTCCTGGTGACACGGGAGAAGAGGGATTCGCACATCTGTCGCCGGGTTCTTGGCAAAAAATCAAGGCAGGGCTTGGGGCTCGAGGAACGATCTCTCAAAGGAGCATCGTTACCTTCCACTTCGACCGATTATTTTGTCCGCCCGCTTGCGCCTTGTCGAATTTTCCCATCAGGACCGTATATTAGACCTCTCTTTCTATCTCACGGCCATTCTCTCGTGCTCTCTCTCCCTCTCTCTCTCTCTCTTCTCCTGTATCTCGCGTGCTCCGTCTCTTGCTCTGTCCCTTCTTTTTTTTTTGTCCCCGGCCCAGCAGGAATTCCACGTGTGAGTAATGGGAAATTTATCGTTTTGCCGATCGCGGACCAATTATTGCCGATAATCCATCGGCGGTAACAACAATGGCGAGCTGATGGATCGACCCTTCGACGTTTTCCGCCAAATCCTCGATTCCCCATCGCTGTTTTCCTCCACGCAGGTCTATTATCTTTGCGAAGAGAGGTACGTGAGATTTTGTTTGACGTTAGTTGTGTCTCACGACAATTCGGTTATTTCTTAATCGTGTCGATCGATTCAAGCAAACTCGCTCTCTGAGATTTTGCATTTTTTTTTTAAGGAACCAGAATAATTAGACAAAGCTTTTCGTCTTTGAGATCTTTTCCTCCATACATACCTGCTTGCGGTACGGATCGATATACCGGGATAGCGACCAGTGATTATGGGATTAAGGCCGTGGATACAACACGTTGGTTGCAAAAGCTCTCACGTGGATAGTGATAGATCTATGATATCGTACAGTCGTGAATTAGTAAAACTCATCGTGGTATCCAACGAGAACCCACTTCTAAATCGTTCATGAATTAAAGCAAACCTAGTACGAGACGAAAGAAGCGGCCCGTTGTAAAGAAACAACCGTCAAAAAGAGAACTTCTTTATTCCACGCCTTGCAAAGCGCAGAATAAAATTAAGACGGACCGTTTTATTCGCGTTTCTTAGCCAAGAAGAAGATAATTGAAGCAAAGATCTCAAACTTGGGAATCGCGTACAACGCAGAGAAAGAGAGAGAGAGAGAGAGAGACGATGGCGCGCCCAGGCGCCTTGTCTTTGATTCATCTTGCTGTACAAACGAATAAAATTCGTCCTCCCTCCGGAAAGTTTTCCTTTCGCCGTTTCTTTTCCATGTCTCTGCGTATGTATGAATTATTTATAGAGAACGCCGCGACTATTTCGCTTGCCCCATCGGTCGCTTTCCGTTACGCAAAAATATACAATAATACAGTCCCCTCGCGTTCTACTTTTTTTTTGCGATGTTTGCCCGCGCTATCTCGTAACTTGTATTTTCCTTCCTTTAACTTTTGGCGCCAACGGTTAAGGACACTCGGTCTAAGAGCTGTCGTATAAACAGCGATTCGAACCCAGTGGAGCTCAAGGGCTCGTGTCGGAAATCAAACGCGCGATAGAGACAAATCGAGCCAAACGGTCTGGCAGAGGGTGCCGAAAATTAATCGATTACAAAAAAAAACGAAAATTGACGAAGAAATTAGGCATTTATATTACGTATCGTCCATTTATATAAACCCATTCCGCGCGAGATAGAAAATCATAAAGAAGAATACACACGGTTGTCGCATATGTGACGCGTAGTGAGAAATGCGTCAATGCGTAAGGTTATCGAAATTTATTTTCACGAAGCTTATGTTCTGAACGAGAGCTCCTCGTCGTTTACATAACGAAAAATGTTCGACCGCATTTTTTTATACTTATCGAGCTACGAAAAAATGATCGATCGCAGAACTTTGAGATCCGATATTATTACTTTCAAATTAATGTGCGGCATTGCGTTGGTAATAAAACGTCTGGTATTGAATTTACCAGAAACATCGGTTATCGATGATTAGTCCGAGATACTTATCCTCGGTATTGTTCTTATAAACGAAAGTATTGGAGTATCCTCTATCGAGCACGCTAATTGATTTCATCCGAGGCACGATAAATACACGACGGCGTTGCTCAGCGTGGAGTTCGGTACGGACCGATCCTTGATTAATTACCCTCGCAACGCAGGTGGTTCTGTTCGTCGGTACAAGATCGTCTCGGTACCTTCGATAAACTATCTTGTTCCGAGCAACATCGACCTACATCTACGGATACCGCGTAATGAGACTGCCGCTCTGCGAACGTTCTAATTGCAAATTTCCCCAATAATTCCCCTAGGCATACGCTAATACTGATTATATTAAACCTTTGCGCAAGGCGCGTCGAAATCTTCCTGCCGGACGGCGCTTTACCTCCTACTTTATACTTCATACACTGCTAATCGTATATTGATCTTTACGGAAGGAATACTTTTCTGACCTACACCGATACCTTATTCTTTAATTCTTGGGAAGAAAGAGAGCATCTTGAATGCATCTTGAAATGCAGATGCATTTTTACGAATTAAAGCTCGCTTAGACTTCTGGAAAACATATATATTATTTTCTCATCCTACTATCTCGACCGACGGTTAAGGGAAGGGGCGGGGAGTTGGGAGTAAACAAGAGGTGCTCGCAAATTAATGCGGCATCATGATGTTGTCGGCCGGGAGAAATCGATATTCTCAAAGCATCCCCCTCGGCGATGCGGCCATTCTTCCCGTTACGCAATTGTAAATTACGCAATCAAGAAATCTTCCCCCGTCTCGAGCTCCCGACTTGCCAGATACCTTAATGAAACAGCCTTGAAATCCTACGCCGTCGGATTCAAAGCGGTAATTAACGCTAACGCTTATTAAGCGAAAACGGAGACTTTGGATCGGTATCCACCGATCCGGCACAACTTTTAACGCCTCGATCGCCTGGATGGATGTTGGATGGATATCGAATTTCGAAAATCCGAACGTCAATGGTACATAAAATTGTTCACACTATCAAATTGGCGAGAAAGTAATTTTGGTTTTGCAGTTTGAATATAAAATTCGTATTTCCGTAGAAAGAGTAAGTAAAGTTTAATCGACGACGTACGCCCCGTTTTGTCCGATGGCCTTTTGCCATCGTAATATCAAATGCCAAAGGGAAATACACTATCGCTAGAACGTGAGAAGTTTTTCAAAAGCACTACAACGGTATCTACGTTTGGAAAAACCGAAAGCACTCTCTTGCCAACCCAAAATTCAACGTGCAACTACACATTCGCCTTTTCGGTTACCAGCTTTCGTTACTGTACTTCGAGTATGGCTCGAAACAACTTGCTTTCTTCCCAAGTGGCCCGGACAAGCTAAAAGGTGGGACACTCCTGGTGTATTATTCTCGTATGAAAAATCTCCAAAGGCAGTTTTCCACGGTGCGTTTTGCAAGGTTCGGAACAATCGTGCGGTTTTCCGGGTGGAAAAGGGGCTGAAAAGCGTTGGCGGGTTGGAGGGGGGCAACGGTTCCTTGAGCTTATTCCGATAACGAGCGGCCCGACGTCCGCAGGCCCGAGGCGGTGACGTATTACGGCGCAGCGCCACCCGCCAGGGCATTTTTCTTCCTCCGACTGTATTATCGGGAAACAATTTTAGACCGGCGTTTATGCAAGCGCACCGCCGTATCGGTACATTAAATCCGTTTAGACCCAATATTAAGAGTCCGCCTCTTGCGAACGGTCAGTGAATGCAACGGAAATAGAGGAGGATGAATTACGAACGAGGGCTAGAATATAATGAGTCGGTTCGTGGAGATGCTTTTTCGAGCGTTTATCAAGGGGAATATCTTGAAATCCTGAGATCCTTGATTACGACGCATACGTATGCTTGACCGTGTGCTGGTCGGCGGTTTAAGAATTTGTATTTTTTTGGTCGTGCGAGCGTAAATGCTTTTTAAAAAATGACGAGACACCAAAGCGGTAAAGTGGATGATACCAAAGTGGAGTACCAAACGCCAAACTGGAGAGAATATCAAAATTACACCGGTGCTCGTACGATGGAGAAAATACGAATCGTCGGTTACGATGCTCTTGGTAGGGGCCGGTGATACATTGCCATGGCTCGCGGTAAACGTTTTTCTTGCGTGCATTATCAGAAAACGGTTTAGCCACGGTAATCGCGTATATCGCGTATACAATGGCCCGAGATTTCAACGCGCTCTCCCGTATATTCCTTCGCGCGTTATCCTTAATACGCGCTCTACTTCCGTATATCTCACTTTCTACCTCGGATGATATACAGGGCGTATTGTCACTCTGCTTATCCATGTCCCGCTTTCTACTCCAAAGAGTTATCCATATGCTCGTTCCAGGTATGCGTATAGATAGATAACGAACGTTGCAAAATGCTTGCGTCATATTTTGCGGGCACTCAATACCGTGTGCATTTTGCAAAAAGCTCTTTTGCAAAAAGTCGGAGGAGGGCCAAAAAGTACGGACAGAGATTAAGGCTGCGCAAATAGGCCTTAATGGGTTAAGATCGTCAGAGGGAATGGAGAGGCCCGCGACTTTTGAGCGGCGTTGTACGCGCGGAATCTGGGGAACGCTGAAAGCCGCACAAGGGGCCTGTAAACGATCCGTGTAAACGTTGCCAGTAGATGGAACTGATTGCTTCCCCGGCCACCCTGGCGAGCTCTGAAACGTGTATGAGCGGAGATGCAACGGCCCAGACGGACCGACTCCCTGGCGCCTGTCCCGCTAGGAAATTCCTATCGGAGGAATTAGGCTGCACAGTGCGGAAATCCCTGTTCAGGATCGGCCGCATCCTGCCGCAAGTTTCTCCTGGATCCGATCTACGGAGGCGTGCGCATGGGACGCCTCCTCTCGCGAATCTTCCGACTGCAGCAGTGCCTTGCTTAACGACGGTAATCCCGTCGAAGGGTACTGGTTGAGATAAAAAACGTCTTTATCCAAGGCGCGATTCCCTATAAGATCGAATCGAAAATCAAGGCACGAGTATATTAATGCTTTCTGTCGGTCGGAAATAATCCGTTCTGGGAAAATAATATCCATTTTCCACATTCATCGCTCCGTGGTATAATTTGGCATTTTTGGGCGAGCGCGTTTTTCAAAACGTGTATTTTTTAAAGTGCGCGTTGTTCGACAAACGCGTCGAAAACACGACCCGCTAATGGATAGCACGCGTAAAGAGAGTTCGAGAAGAAAGTACCTGGAAGAACAAATATCTGTTCGCGGATTTTTCGTTATCGGCCATAACTCGATCAAGGTTTACGCGATATACGTGCATACGGCATTTCTCATTTATATCGATATGCGGACGCATCTTCCATAATAGCGGCGCGCATTTCTAAATCACCCTGTACGGAAAGTAAGCATTATTACGAGTACGCGCTGGTAGATGGAAAAGAAGCGCTCGGTGCAAAGGATTAAAGGGGGAACCGTAGTTTCATTGCCTATTAAACGTGCCTCGTACATCCAGGTACAAGAGCTACGTAATCGCCGCATTCTCCTCTTTATCTCGTCGTTTTCCAATCCCAGGTGAATCGCCGGTACTCCTTTCTATCCTTTACGTATCGTGGATATGGCCTATTGAATGTCCAAAGCCGCGCAAAAATATCGAGTAATGACCGTGCGACGGTAACGGTACCGTACAAGTACGACGTCGATCGTGGCGAATGAATAACGTCGCCTTTGAATATATTATCCACGGTCAATAATCCCAGAAGTATCATCGTACATGCATATGTAGTGCACCATATGCGTGTGACTCGACAATTTTATGTACTCGTGTTTATAACTTCACATATCCCACGTTCCTCCTTGTTTTTAAACGAATCATCGTACGTATTCACCGTGTATGCGAGGATTCTATTATTAACAACGTTATACTGTATTCTACACGATCCGATTCTCAAGGTGCGCTCTACTCCACAGCCTCCTTCGTCCTTTCCCATGCGTATCGGTTGAACGCGCACACGCGTACGCACGCATCCGTTCTCACTTGCGTATCGGCTAGTCTATTCACAATATATGTCCGTCGATGAGAGTTTGGACGCGTTGCGATTCAAACGGAATCCTACATATATTATAACAATATTATGTATTACATATAATATATTATAATTGCAAAGGTTCAAATTCCGCGCGATTCCTCAAAATCTGCCTATCGAAACGAAAATAAAGCAGCTAAATCGATGTACGGGGAAAATGAAAGAGACGAGAAGATTACGGCGCATCCGCAGCAAATTCTCGTGGCGGAGTATGAAATCGCGTTGGGCAATTTCGCGATCGTTTTTCGCGAGCTTAATGCTCGCCCCCGGTGCCGGCTGCCGTCAATAATTTGCAAAACCGCCAGAGTGCTCCGGCGCATTAGCCATTCATTATCCGGCTTTCAAAGAGATACCTCGCGTGTGCACGCGACCCTCGGAAGGCCGATTTGGACCTTTCGAAAAATAAAACGGGCAGAGCCACTTTCGAGGGCACTTACGCTTTGGAGATATTTACGCGAATCGTCCGATCGCAGGTTTCGAGCGAGGGGCTCCTGGGTCCGTTCGTTGCTCCAAACACTGCCTCTCCATATCGCGTTATCTCCCGACGCCCCTTTTATTTTTTCATTATCGCGCGTCCATCAGGTTCGACGCTTCGGTTTGAAAAGAGAAACGGCCAGCTGCTTAGGAACGCTTCCTGTCCTTATTCGGGTTATAAATACGCTTTATCGGAGTCTTACATTTTGCGCGTTCTCGCTTGTTTTTGGATACGTACCGCAACGCTTGCTCGTCCGCTGTCCCCCACCTTCGTCTCGACTTTTAAAACGCGCAATACTATTCCTTTTCAAACTCCCCTCACTCTACGAAGCTTCCCATTATTTCTAGCTACGAAGTAAGAAGAAGAAGAATTTCTTATCCTATCCGCTGTCGTTTGCTTTTCCGATAGTCTTGTCCGGTAAAAGAAAAAATCAAACGCTCTGCCCTGCATCCTCTAACTCTTTTTCCGAACAGTTTATATTTGCTTGACCCGCACGTTAATCCCGAACCGTCGATGTAAATAATCCACGGCCGAGCCGTGCTCGAGGCGGGCAGCGGAGAGGGTCGAAGATTCTCGTAAAACAGCGGTGCAATTCGTTGCACTGCAGTGCAGCGTGGCTCGCGAGCGAGGGTGGCACTCCGTGCAGGTTCCTCGTCAAGGGAAGCGAGTTGTACGCAGTTCCAGCCGGCATGATTATCGCAGGGAGGCAGGCGGATCGCGGAGGAAATCCTCCTTTAGCCGTCGCTGGGTTTGTTTACCATCCCGGGGAATACAAACAATCGGAGCCAGGAGGATTCCAGGGGACAACGAGCCGTCGCGCGCAATCGTCGCGAGATTACGCGGCGCGTACGTTATTTATAGTAATCCGGGGAAATGTCCGCCGGTCTCGGGCGAATAATTTCCGTATAAACACCGTTCAGCCTTGTTATGCGCCCTTCTCCCTTCCGACGATGCCGTGTGCCATTTAGATTTTTCCCGGATAAATTTATTCCGGCATCCGTGGGGAAAGTCTGCGGTTCTACGAGCCTCGAGTTCTTTCGATGATGCTCGCGATGCCGAAGTGTACCTATGCGGAAAGGCTTTGACCGCGTATATCTCGAACTCGTTTGTCAACGATCAAGCGCAAAACGTATCCACGAAGGTGGTTTATAACCGCGTACGTGAATTGGGTCGATAATAGTTACGATGCGTACATGTGTAGATCGTAACCTGGTAAACGTGTTTGTCGATAGCTAAGATGCCGTTCGAATAGGCCTATGAAGGGTATTGGTAATTGAGAACGTGCGCGATCTGGTTGTCGATACTACGGACGGTAAGCTCGTAGATTTATGCAAAAGGATACTGCGTGTAATACTTTAAAATATATGGCGGATAAATAACCGTATTTTTTAAAGCATCATATCCGATAACCAGACATGAAAGAGTACTCGAGAGTTCGTTCGATCGATCCGCACGATTATAACGATGTATCGCCAACGAGGGATACGATTTTATTTACCAAATGCCAGTTGCGATCAAAGGATATTTCTCTTTCCTTCTCAGTGTTTAACGGTAAGTACGCTAAGCTTAAAGCGCCATATTTTTTCTTCCCTATAAAAATCGATCGAAATAGCTTTTCGCAACGGTCATACGCGTGGATCGAATGAAAATTGATTTCAAGTTATCCGACTTATAGGTTCGATTATTGCGGTAAGTCGGCGGCAGAGAGCGCGGTGTCGAGCTGCACGCGACACGAGACGCGAAGAATCGAAGCTGCGGCATCGAAGACGAGACGCGAGAAGACGGCACGTACGGTTTCGAGTATTGTCCACGTCTAAGATCTTGTTTGTTCGCTTCGTTCCTGGGATGGGTACCCGAATCGTTGTTGTTGTTTGGCTAATTTTCGGCAACGAATACCACGGTCGATTAACCCGGAGTCCTCGATCTAACCCAACCTCGAGCAGCGCGCAGTAGAACGCGATGAAGTGGAAATTGGTCTTCGGCGAAGCACGTATCAAGGATCCTCCTGGAATTGGATTACTTTGGGGAAGCGATGGAGAAAGCCTTATTTTAATCTAAAGGATTAAAAAATCTTTTACAACGGAAGAACCTCCCTTCTGCTCTCTGAGATTCGTTCGGGGAAGTGGAAAGCCGGATTGGTCTTCGGTGAATCTTGTATAATCCAATCTCCGATACGTACAATGTAAAGGAATCTATAGCTAATGGATTTAAATTCGGTTTTTTTTTTGTCGCAAAAATTCAAACTCCCTTCTCCGACGTTGATATAGTAGATTCATACGGCAGAAGTTAAATGGAAAAGCGCGAGAGGAAAATTCAACGACTTACTTTGCAGCCTGTAACGTTCATACATACCGGATAAACTTCGAAATTTAGGTATATCCATATTCAACGTTTGATCGAATCAAAATCCTTCTACATATTCCACGGTGTAACTTTACGATGCGAGTCGTGAAATCTCCTGAAATTTAATCCCAAATGGATATTTATCCGTCCGTTCATCGGTATCGTTTTTCCGTTCTCTATTAGACGGTGTATATTTCTCTTCTATATATTTAATCTCATTTAAATCTCGATTTATCCGACCTTGATAAAAACAAAACGTACGTGACTCAACGAAACTTTTTCCGTAATAACTTTGATCCGAATATAACATCGTCACTCCGTGAAATCAGACGTGTAGCGTGTATTCGCGTACCTCGCGAGATACTCGAGTTCATTTTTTTTGCACCGGCTATTATCGATGCTCGTTTAAAATCGCTGAATTTGCTGCGTTCATTCGCATCGTGGAATGCAAGAATGATGCGTACGATGGAACGCTATAAATCCTCAAGGTGCGGGGACAAAAATTGGCATCGGTCGCTCCGGTAGCTGGAAGGTGTACTTCAGTTCCAATCTGTCGGGCAGAGTGTGTTTTCTCCGGGGGTTGGCCCGTGTCCACATTCACTTCCCTTCTTTCCTCGGAGTTTATAGAGCAGACCGCGATATGCCGGGCATATTAATAGGGCCGGGGGTACATGCTAACCACGTACGGGCGTAGCGCAGGCACTAAATATTGCCGCACATACACGCCGCGAAAGCTATACGGCGTTTAATTACGTTGGTAAGTAATTGTGGGGGAAAAAAGAAGGGTCGACGAGCGATAGAGAGAGAGAGAGAGAGGAGCTGGAGGATCGAGCTGGAAAGAGCGCGGAGAAGAAACGCGGAGGGAGAGGGAGAGAGAAGGAGAGAGGAGGAAAGGAAGAAGTGCCAGGAAAAGGACGGAGAAGAAAGTAGGGAGTGAAGAGATGAGAGAGCAAGGGATCGAAAATAGGGGGAGAGATAGAGAGGTTTGTTCGTTTGAATTTCTACGTAGGACTTATTTACCCTCGGATATATCGTTTAAATTTGAAGGAGGAGGAAGGGAAGAAGAAAGAGGTGCGGGGAGCTACAAAGGGATGCACGAGGACGATGAAGAGGCGACGCATCAGAGATATCGCGCAAATCGATCCGATCTCAAAGTATCCGATTTTGTCGTATCGCATCGGCAGTCGCAGCGTCGAAGGAAGTTTCGACAAACGAAGCTTCATAGCGGCGTGTCGGTAACGTCATTAGAGCGGGTGCGATCGGATCGAACGAGGAGAACGAGTCCTCATCGAGGGTACTTAGGGAACGAGAGTAGTTCTGGTTCCACGTCGTGCGCACACGCCGCGTGCGGATGTGCATTCATCCCGTGCATTATTGTCGCGTGGGTGGGGCCTGGCCGTGACTATGAATAGAGAGGAAGTTTAAGGCTACGAGCGCAGCGCTTATGCGCGACGACGAATTTCGACAGATTTACGCGCGAATCTTCCTATGATACTTCCGTCCTCGAAGCGCCGCGGACTTGGTCGATCGAAGAGAGAACCAGACCTGGAACGGAAAGAGAGAAAATTCGGTTAGAAGGAACTTCCGAGCTTAAGCGATAAGCGCTAACCGCGTTTTAATAACAAACGTGCGCTAACGTTTCTCAATATTTCGCGTTGTTTTATTCCACTCGCGCGATACTCGTGCAAAAAAAGTCTCGTAGGGTGGAGGTCGAGCGCTCGTCGGGAATTTTTATCATTCTCTTCCCTCATCATCAAAGAACGTCCTGGGTCCCTTGGTCTCTTTTTTTCCATACCTTTTTCTAAATAATAATTTAATCATCGCGCGCGAGTATTCGAGTTTGCGACGTTCATTTAATTATAACTCGTGACACGTAACCTTTTAAAATCCATGCCGCGCACCGCGAGGCAAATACGAATTTTATTTAATCATCCCGTCTTTCGGACTTGGCAGGGACCAGCCGAACCGGGTGGGTAGCGAATAAAAGGATTGGAACGGCCTCTGAAAGACGAATAAACCGGTCGTCGGGAGGTTGGTGCCGAGCTAACAACTCTCTAAACGTCCCTTAACCTTCGAAAGGTGAGGCCACGAAATCGTAGGGGGTTAAGCGGCCAGGGGAGGACCGTTAGATTTAGGGCCATTACCGTCGAGAACCCAGTCCGAAATTTGGCCGCGCCCTTAACTTGCGAACTCTAACTCCCGGATGCTCGATTTCGTTGCCGAACCGGACGGTTTAGCACGTTCTTCGAACTTCCCCAACTTCCTCGTCCCGCTCGTCGGCCAGCGAGGCGTAAACATCGGACGTGTAAACATCGAGTTAATCGGAGCAACAAGAAGACGGGGTTAAAGGAGAGGGCTTTTCATCGGACTCTAATGCCGGTTTGCCGCGATTTTTGGGCACGCGTTATGGATCACCGTAATCAAACTTAAGATAAACTCGGAAAATCCTGCTTTCGATCGATACGCGGATAATTTAAGATCTAAACGATAAATTTGTCACGATTACTGGGACGCTTATCGTTTAATATTTGTCCGTTGTTTAGCTTCCAAATAATGTCGTCGCTCCTCTAAAGCGGCGTCTAAAAATGACCGTACACCCATCGATCGATATCCCAAAAAACGAGATCCGCCGGCGCCAAAGTGGCTCCTCCAAGATCCCGGAGCATCCCTTTTTTTTTATTAGTTCCCTTACTTTTTTAGGGTTTCCACACCTTTGCACCGCGGTAACGCAGCGACGCACGGACCTCGCAGTTTCGCGTTATTGCCAGCGTCGCTTTTTATGCCGTACTTTTTTCTCCCTCCCCCTGCAAGTAGCCGCGACAAAGAGGAGAACAACGGTGTGTCAACGGGGGAGAAGAGGGCTGGTGAAAGGTTGGTGGGGGCGAGGGAGGGGCGTATGTGGACGGAGGCAACGAGGTATAGGTCGGTTAAGAGGGAGCGACGTCGGAGATGCCGGGGATGTTCCATGGGTTCCCGAGGTCCCGAAGTGTCGAACTTTGTCCCGTCGACCCTCCCTCGTTAATGGCGGTCCTTCGAGACTTACACGGGGCTTGCACGAAAGTTTAACTAGTTCCTGCTTGCTCGTGGTCAAACTCGTAACCCCGCGGAGCGAGATTTGACTCTGGCACCGTGCTGCTTTCTTTTCTTCTTTCCTTCCTTTCTTTTTTTTTTTACCCCTCGAAAGCCCGTTGTCGCGCGGAATTTTTGTTCCGCACGTTCCAAAGTCCGCTTCCTCGACAAAGTAAGCGACGAAGAAATATCGGTTACGCCTAAAGCGTCCAAGTAAATGCACCTAGGAAGGATCGAATGAATGCCGAGTGGTTGTCAAAGTACGCGATAGCTGGGAACACGTCTATATACGAATAGTATGGTAAATATATTTACCGCTACTGCAACGCAATGCCTTATTCCCCCTTTAAAATCCTGATCACCGCAGATTTCTGCCGAATCGATGGGGGCTGCGCGTCATTTATCTTTTCCGTCTTGAAGGTGCGCGGTCGAAAAAGTTTGGACGGCACCGAACTCGATTCGAGGTTCGTTAGATATTCGTTAGGTGCGCGGTCGATATTCGCGGACATGGCCCCAGGCTCGCGAGGCAAACGACGAGCGTTCACGAGGCCGACGTGCCCCGACGTTGTCACGGATATTGATTTTAATGGGATGGCGATCGAGCTAACGATACGTAAAATTGTGCACGCCCCTGAATCTCCATGTATTATTCAGATCCGTGCGCGGTGCACGACCGTAGGCTCGTCGGATATTTATCTCGCCACGGCGGAACGCCGGCCATGGGCGCAAGAGTCGAAAGGGGACGCGGCGCGGAAGCGAGATGAAGTCGTGAAAAAGCCGTGCTTCCGAACGAACCAAGAATGAAACGGTTTCCGTCGGATAAACGACCCCGACCGCGACTCGATTGCTGGAAGCGATTAAAGAAGCGATCGACGATGATCGTCGAGTCGTGAAAAACGCGGAGGCGCGAATAAAGGGTGCGGTGAAGTCTGCGAATGCGATTAAGGCTACTGTCCACTCGAGTCCACTGGCAATCGAAAGTTATATTTTTCGATTGTTTTAAAATGTGCTTGACTGAAAAAATATATTAATAATCATACGGGAGCACGGTTTATTCGACGATAATTTAGTCCGCCTGAAATCGAACCTTTCGCCACCACGCGTCGGAACTACCGGTCGATCGTTTGTAAAATGGCAAAGCTTTACGGTGCGTCGTCGTATTACTTTATATTCCTCGTTATTTTATTAAAATACGTGGATCATTATATCGATCTATTAACGTATCCTCTTTGTCTTATTTTTTTTGTTTAAAGTTTAATGATAATCGGAATTTCTTAACACAATTCCTGCTACGCGATGTTTGTTAAACGTCATTTCGTGGTTCGATCGTGAATTTTGTTCGATAACGATAAAACGTCAGATTCATCTTATTTTTTTAAATCTCTGGTAGAATATTCAGATTTAGTAGGTAGAATGTTTTCCCGAGACTTGACCGAGTCCCTCGTCCGTCTGCAAAAGGTTTTTCGAGACACTGTGTATGCACAAATTCGTACTGCAGACGGATGTTACAATCGTCTCTAGAACTGTCTCGACGAGTCTCTCGAGAATGTCGTTACATACATTGCGAAGATCCGTTTCAGGCAGTCGCGCATAATACTGCTTTGAGTGATATTTATGGGTAAAAGACGATCACTGGAACGACTTTATGCGTCACCGTAAGTTGCTTTATCGGATTATACCGACGGCGAAATAAAAATAGTTTGAATATGCGTACATAGTATAGCGAGTAAACTATTGCTGTATATCAAAGGACTTCTTGAGAAACGTAGAAATTTTTGTTTTTTTTTTCTGATAAGAGGAAATGAACGTACACTGGGAATAAAAATGAAAAACAAATCTTTTCCGCGTTTGGTGCGATGTAAAAGTGTCGCAGCTCGCGCGTTTAACTTCTCGACACGGGCGTAATAAAGTCATTTGCTCGAGTGGCCATTGTTTAAGGTAAATTCCGAAAAGCCACGAGAGAAAAACGCCAGAGCGAATAGGAAGCTAGATTTTTTTATTTTCGTACAAAGAGAGTCTTTGCGAGTAAAGAGAGCCCGTAAGGTCAACGCGTATAAGTGCAAGAAAAATGAGCGCCGGATGTAATAAGGGCGAATGACACGAAACGAGATGCTTATCCTATCGTCGCGAGAGCTAAGAATAATTCGCGGCGAGAATGAGTTCCGGATTCATGAAACGATGCGTGAAACGGATGTACGAGAGAAGTATGACCGTGTTAAAGCGTGTATAAAAGAAACTTGCGCGTGACAAGCCTGCCCCTATCGTTCCACCCCTCTTTGCCGGAACAACGGGGAGACAAAGTAACGCACGTAATATCCCGATCGTGAGAATTCGCGTAAGACACGGACTATAGATCCCGGAAGTAGAACGAGATATGCAAAAAACGAGTAAAACAAAGTAAAAACCGCCGTATCCACTCTTGAACGGTGGATCGAAGCTTGAGCGACCATAGCGATCGATACTTTCAAAAACTTCCGAAACGAGGCAAGAAAACTCGCTGTACAAGCTTCGAATAAAAAGCCATGACAAAGTGGAGGAGCGAGAAGATTCCGAAATGTTCGTTGTCTCGTTATTACCTTTTTCTTACGCAAGTTCTGCCACGAAATCAGCCATAACCGATAGAAAAAGCGTTCGGCTACCATCTTAAAACTTTGACGATGGGGCGATTGTCGTTTCACAAAATAACCACTTCGATCGTAGAATGCACAAATTCTATACGCTTTAACCGGTACGATCGGATAATTCACGATGTACACGGTTATTCGATGAAACAATCGAATTGGACATTTCAGCGGTGACACACGAGCGTTTACGAAGAAGGCGGGACAATCTTGTAAGTAAAGATTAATTTTCCGCAGCTGGAAAGCGTAAAAGGGCGGGGTATCGGCGTAAGGGTGAGCGTAAAAGATGCATAAAAAAAAAAGGAAGGGTGAGAAGAAAATATAATACGCGCCGTTGTCGGGCGTTGAGGGGGCGGAGGTAGTTGCACCTGAGCCAATTTGAATGCACATTAAGAATTTACGGTCTTTTTAGCCGGCCAAGAACTTAGCGGTGCCTGCCTTACACCGGCCTGTGGAATGAAAAAAATACCTCGGTGCGCTCGTAAAAAGAACGGCGTTTACTTTATGGGCAAAATGCGGATGTACGGTGGAATCTCGCTGTTCGTACATAATTCGTTCCAGGAGCCTCTTAGAACGGCGACTCTTACCGATACCGAGTGAATTAGAGACGGAAATGGGGAGATTGGTATTAATTGGACGACAGAAATCGTTTAATCTCAACGATAACTAATCCAATGGATAAAAATTAGATTAATTAGACGCGGAAGCAAAAATCGTAACTACGAGAAGAGTGTTAAATGAAATTACCGATAAAATAGAAACACAAGTTTAACGAATGACGTAAATTCAAGTTATATCGCTCAGGAATAATGAAAGTTGAAACAAAATCAGCTTTTGAAAATTTTTAGAAATTTGAATTGGCTTTCGTGACTTCTCGCCTTTGCAAGTACGGTGTTTAAGTGAGCGCGTCGATATGTTGCGAAGATGAGTACCGATCGTACTGTGCGACTAAAAAAGTAAAAAGAGGATACGTACGAAAAGTCGGAATACAAAATTAATACGGAATAACGGAGGTTTGTTCCGTGCAAGCAATAGATTTTTTAAACTACTCTGCAAACCTTAATTACGCTCCGACGATGCTTCCTTCTAGTTCAAATTGTCCCGTTAATAACTACATCGTGAATCCGTGCTAAATCGCGCTTGTGCATTTACGTCATAAAACGTAGACGCGGAATATACGTGAAGTACATTCCATGGTGAGCAAACATTTTGATATCATCTCCATACAAAGTAGTTTACAATGTTCGGCGTAATTCTGGAATACGAGCAAACTTGACGCCTCAATTATCCCGGCGCAATTTTAACCTCGTTTATTTTCTATCTCGAACAATCTGATTTCCATTGTGCCGGTAACTTCGTTTAACTCGCGATCGAGCCGATTGTATTTCCGCGTCATATTCCAGCGTGCATTTCCGGAACTTTGATTATCCGCTTCAAGAGTCATTCGGCTAGTTTTACGTGCGAGCATAACGGCAAATACGATCGCCTCGTCATCCCTGGGAAAGGGGGAAAAATAATAGTAGGTTTGCGAGTCCAATCCGCTGTCCTCGCACCGATTCGATTATAAACCTGTTGCGAATTTACATATATTCTCATGGCTATGAGACACTCGAGGAGTAGATCAATGTTACCTGAAATAATGGCATACGTATCGAGTACCGATACGTATCTCCTTTTTTCTAGTTAAGAGCAACGTTTATTGAAAAAAAATTAAAAAACATCGAAATTATTTGTATACGTACCGCATTCGTTTTAAGTTTAGATTAAGCGCGATCGTTAAGCTTAAGTTTTTAAGCACGGTCGATACCAGTCCGAGGTGTCTCATCGTCTCGTTACGGTGTCTATGTTTTATCAGATGTATACATTAGGAACTCCTAACCTTCTTGCCCATAAGTATTTAACTCGCGAACATGGTCTTAGCGGGCAATCACTTTTCACGCTTCATAATTTCTATATCTGGAGTTAAAATTTTCAGTCGTCGTAACGACGATGCGCGTGAGAAGGTCAATAAATCTTGGCCACTTGGAGCGTGGCCCGGTAATAAAAGTTCATCAAAGTTTAGAAATAAATTAAATGGAAAATCTCGAATATAAGCTGCTGAATCGAGCCATATCAACAATGGGGCGTGGAAAAAATTGGACACTGGGGTAACCGGACCGAGACTCGATATTATTACTCGTTAAATATTATTACCTCAAATATTATTACAGTACCGCACAAAAATAGTCAATTTAGTCGGACGAATGTTCAACCTCCGCAAAACCAGATGGAGAATTAAACATGAAATACAATTATTTCCTCGCGAAATATAATGACGAACGAGAGCCAGAGGTGATGTCCAAATAGAATAACCCCGGCCATTTGGCAAGTGAATTCCGCGTCGCAGGACTCGGGGAATATTTTCACCGGCCTTTTTCTCTCGCACCCTTGACGACAGCTGCGGATCGAGACGCACGTGTTGTTGTTACGTCACCGCCGCCTATGGACGGGGACTCTTTTAAAAATGATAATCAGGGAGAATATGGAGAACGAGAATGCCCGCTGGGGCGCCAGAAGATTATCCACCGGTGCTTCTTTTCTTTTTTTTTCGAATTATGCGACGGTCAAACTGTTTCGCTGCATTCCGCGGTGAGCTATTAAATTTGCACGCCGTTAAAAACGCCTCGAAATGTCTGGAATGGAAATATCGACTTTTCAATCGAATTCCTCTTTTAAGGAAAAGAGCGAGAAGAATTATAGGGTGATCATTTTAGGCGAGGGTAGATTATTTATTTCTCTTATACAGCTGCGCGTATCTCTTCGAAACAAAGGACATATCGATCGATTATCACGATAAATCGTCATTCGTATTTTACCCGCCAAACTTTTGGATTATAGCGTACGACAATCATCGAAAACCTCAGATCAGAAACGGCGATTCCGTTAAACCGAACGATCATCGTTATATTCTCTGAAAAATATTTCAAACCTTGGAACAGCGGTATGTGTAACATTTGTTAAGAACATTCGTGAAAATAAACGACGACATATGACGGAAGAGGGGTGAACCCGACGATACATATTCGCTTTTCCCCTTCTAGAACATTCTCTTTTTACTCAATTATTGTTTTATACTCAATATTAAATAAACCATTTGAAAGGATAATTGCTTCACGGTTCACGTTGCTCGAGCCCTCCCTTCCTCTCTTCCCCACAAGCGCCGACGGTATCGCCAAATAAACGAAGAATAATATCGCGAATATAAAGCAGCGTGTACGCGAAGCAGAGCACGCGCTGTTCCGTGATCCGTGGGTAGAGCGTCGATTTAACGCAGCCGGGTTATCTCGAGGCCGAAACAAAAGCGACGAGAAGAGACGGCGATTCCGTTAAACCGAATGGCGCATTTACCGCGGCCGTGTAAAAGTACCTCGTTGTCCCGTGGCCGCGACGGCCGATAACCGCGGCTGACGGTTAAACGCGCGGCCCGATTAAAGGGAACGCCGATTAAATGCGCCATAATGCGACCTGTGCTTAACCGCGCCGAACGTCGCTTTGCTGTTTAGCCAAAAAGCGGCGTTAATCCGACGCGGACCGAGCGAATTTCGCAAAAATCGCCACGGGCCAGGCCGCATTTTCGCCGCTTTTACTGAAAAAATATACTCCCTGCGTGGAATTACACGCTCTGTATTCCATGTAAACGTCCCGCTTTTAAAATAAAGCTGGACTTACTTGAAATTGCCGATATGGAAATCTTCGATGTCGTTGAAGCACGAATGACATTGGTATGGTAAGTATGTACGTTGTACGGTAATGAAATTTCTCAGTTAGGGTATTTGGAAAATTTGGAGAAATCGTCCGCGATACTAATGCCATAATGAGCGATTTTACGAATATCTTCTGGCTTTCCGTTGAAAGCATGTCCCGCATCGTTTGGTAGCGGCGCGCTATTTTCAAAGTAACGTTATTAACGGACGAAAACAGCAACGTTTGCGACGGGAAAAATCAGTTCCATTCGTGTATGCGTTCATCCGAATCTACCGATGACATCACGCGTGGCTATTACACGATAGACCTACGTGGAAAATTCTACGATGATCGTATCAAAGGAGCCGCGATGTATTTAAATTTATAAATGCAGGCATATTTAGTCCCGGTCATTATGTCAGGAACTACGAGTTACTTAATCCCCGTGTTCCTGCTCATTCGCGATTCTCACGGAAGATCGATCGCGAGGTAGGTGTGTATTCGGTGAGATTAAAAAAAGAAAACAGAGAAAAATAAATAACTGTGTTTGCACGAAACAGCGCGTAATGGGGGAAAATAATCATCTCGCGGAATGTCGGCGGGCGCGAGCAGTGATTTGATCGAAAAACAAAAACGCCCTCCTCACTCCCAATCCCCAACCCCAAACCTCGGCGTAGTTATCGGGCTCATAATGGACGTGCGTCGAATTTTAATCGAAAGCCCCGAGTTACGAACGAGTCGAACGCTGCTTCAAGTTTTGATTTCAGGTGTACAAAATTATCCTCGAATAAGCTACGTTCCCTCGACGCTCGATCATTACGGTTAGAATGTTTAATATATTTATATAAAAGTAAAGTGTAAAGTGTAGGATGGTCAAGCATTGACTTTTTTTTTTATCGTAATAATACAGTTTGGGTCGCAGGCTCGTTGTATTTACTCCCACCTTTTAATCTTAAACGGAAAAGAGAGAATACAAATTAGTCTTACATTTACCCAGCATCCATTTCGCTATACTCCACTCAGAAATTCGAAAATCAGTCATCGGCGTTTCATCGAAATTTCCGAGCGTTTCCTTACTGACCAACGCGTAGCGACCAATAAAGATCGAAAGTTACATTCGGCATAACCGTTAGAATCGTTTCTTTCGGCACGTTTGTCGGTACATACTCTTAATTAAACGTGTTTTGGAACAATCGAGAAATATTATTTTTGTCCAACTAAAATTACTCGGACGTTGATATTCTCCAGCGCGAATCGTGTAATTCGTAATCGGTTATCGCGCCGCGGCCGGTTAAACGCCGAGCGACGAGGCGACAAATTTTCGCACCTCGCGCTTGTCAATTTAACAAACGCGTATCATGGCCGTAATCCTCTAAACGATGATGTCGGTACGAACCAAATCCCGGCTGCGATGTAATTTTACACCGAAACGTGCACGCTTTGCACCGTCGATACCCGTAAACGCGGCCACTTCGATCGAAATGTTTTTACTCGATAGATATTCGAGCGTTCCTCGAACAGACAAAATCCTATACGTCATTTTAATACGTACGACGTACTGGGAATATATGATACAAAATTTAAGGCGACAGTAATTGGTAAGTGATCCTAATTCGTACTAATTCTCGCGTGTAATGTTTTTTTTCTTTCTAAATGTAGCCAAAAACTTTACTAACCCAAAACATGGTTGGTGGTCGTGACGTTAAAACGAAAGACGAGAGAATTTGCGCAAGAACGATAGGTTACTCGAGAATCGGCGGATAGCGTATCGATTTACAATAATCGTTCAAAATACGATAATCGATAAGATTTCGTTCGTTCATTCGCTGTGTATAGGATCGTCGAGCGGAAGAGTACACGAATCGTATCTAAATATCATTGCTAGTCCTAGCGTTAAGGAAAACACAAAAGTACGTACGAACAATGAGTCGGTGGAGGTTCGATGGATAGCGTATCGATTTTGTAGGAGGGAAAGTGAGAGAGAAAGGAAAACAATGGAATAAAATACATCGTGACAAAATATGATATACGATATACGCGTCTCTGAAAATGTTTCGATCCGTTACCATATTATGCGTCTGTTCACCACGGCGCGTGGTTTCTCACTGCTCAATCAAACGTAGGCCCAAAGAATAGGGTTTTGCGCGCACTGCACGCAGATCCATGCGGATGTAAACGAAAGGGTGCCTTATGGCCGCTTAGGATCTTTCGATCGAAGGGCGCCTCGTGCTCGCTTAAGAGGTCGTCTAGCCAGTACTATTTATAAGCTATCATAAGCGGCTCTTACCGCTTTATTCTCCCAAAATGCTTACGATTTACGATAATGCGCGGATCCAGGAAGAAAGGATCGCGAAGGATGAAGCTGCCCGAAAAGTGGCGGAGGTTTGGAGGGTGAAAACGTAAGCGAAAGGTCAGAGGAAGTCCGGTGCATTTGGTCGATTTCCAGGGAAAGCACGGGAGAGACGAATGCAGAGGCGAAACCTCGGGCGTTCGACGCGCGAATCGATAGGAGCCGCACCGAAGGACACGCGGCTCGATCGGATTATTTTCGCCGACGAAGCGCGCCGAAAATAAACGACCATTTAAATGATTTCCACCGCGGGGCTAATCGAGCCGCGATTAAAACAAAAAGGATTGCGTAGCGCGCACCGAGCCGAACACGTTCCGCCTATTAAGCCCAGTTCCGTTGTAATCGAGAAATTCGGAAAATCAGCGCTATTTTTTTTTCTCCACCCAAATTCCATCCGCGTGGCTTTACCTTGCGCCATATTTCTCCCAGGATTTCCGGTTATTTCCGCCTTATTTTGATTTATCGTCTCGTCGAGCTGACCGGAAAATCCCGTTGGTGTACATAATTTTCACGCTGCACGTTAATACGCAATTTTATACGACGGAGGCTTTATTTTCGCGATGTAATAATCTTTCCATCGATAGGCCGCGGGGAGAATGGATTAAGTCTGTCGAAGCGAATTTTTGTCGTAATACAGAAATCGGGCGAATTATCGCTCTTTCTTCTCGATAATCTTCCATATATGTCGATCTTTCGTTATTTTCCAAACGCGTCCCTTCTTTGACGCAATGATTATCACGTTGGTAAGTCGCCGGGAAAAGAACTTGCATCTTTTAAGCAAATTAAAGAAGATTTGCTTTTGACAAAGAAATACGCGGAACGGTCCAATTCTTTGCTCGCCTCCATCGAGCTCATATATCTTCCCTATTTCCCGCAAAAATTGTCCTTATTGAAATACCCTTCGCTGCGATACACGGCCAACCAGCCGAAGGTTTTCTTTTGATCGTAAAATACGGAAATATTCCACGGGAGAAATCATGCCTTTATCTCGTTAACGAACTAAACAAGTAACATAAATGGAAAATCGCCGGGAAGGAGAGAAAAAGACGGAGAAAGAGAAAGAGGGAGAGAAGCAGAAATAGAGGAGGATGCGAGAGCGAGAGAAAGCGAGCAAGAAAGCGCCGACAATACAAAGCACGAGCAGTAGAGAGCACGAGCAAAAGAGTGCGAGCAACGGAGAAGACGAGCAGGAGAGTGTAAGGGAGAGAGAAAGAGAGAGAGAGAGAGAGAGAGAGAGAGAGAGAGAGTGTGTGTGTGTGTGTGTGAGAGAGAGGGGGAAAGAGGG